>OY856187.1:67619084-68212084 GCA_963693315.1 Diogma glabrata
TCTTTGAAACTTGTAAAACCAAATGATGAAAATTTCGACGAAAAAGTACTAATTTTGATATTTTTTGTTTTGATTATTTTTTTATACATTTCATTCTATAGCATAAGAAGAAAATTAGAATTTTTTCGTCATCTTTATTTCTTATGTTTTTTAAAAATTACGAATACTTACAAGTTCATTTTCAAAATATCATGAGAACTATACGTTTTCGAGAAAAAATGATTTGAGTCTTTTTTGTAGAAAATGAAATTTCCTACAAAAAAGGTTATGTGATTTTTTTTGACATCTGCATATTTTATGAGATATTTGAAAAAATCTACGAATTTTTCAAAAAATCAACTTCGACGATTTTGCGGCACGTGTTCTTTTGATTTAAAAAAGAAAAAAATAATGCCGTTGTGGTTTTTTGACCACAAAGAATTTTTCTAGGGGGCGTCTCGGAAAATTTAGTTTTTAACGACCAGTCTAATATATATATATATATATATATATATATATATATATATATATATATATATATATATATATATATATATATATATATATATATATATATATATATATATATATATATATATATATATATATATATATATATATATATTTTTTTGTTGGTTTTTCGTCTCCGCTTATTATATATAATCGTTTGGCACCAAAATTTTCCCGAAATCCCGAGATGAGGCACATTACAAAAGGTAGATTTTTATATGAAATCTACCTAAAATGGGCTGTTCTTGATAATCTTGTGTAACGTGTGCATTTTGCAGGCTTAGGTAAAATCGAGTTGATTTAGGTAGAAGCTCGTTTATCCATAATGTATTTGTAAAATACCGTCAAATCAGTGATATATACAAGGAATCCAGTAAGATTTGAATTGCTGATCAATAAACAATTATCAATTATTAGTTTTTGAACAACGTTGTTAGCTAGGCTATAAATATGAGAATTCCTTAATATTGTTTTTAATCTCAACTCGTAGAAGTCTAGCAAATTCTTGCTCTTCAAGATCATTTGTCTTCACGAATCAAACTTTAATGGAAACGGATAAGGTGTTTAGGCTAACCTATAAATAAAGCAAATTTTAGTTTTGCTCGCGTTGAACTCAAAATTGTTGGCAATATACCCGATTCCATAACTGTCAATGTTTAATGACTCTACCAAATTTGACCTGGTGTCATTAAGCACTGAGTATATATATTAGGTGCTTCAGGAGAAGCATGAAGAGTGCATCATTAGCAAAAGTATGGATTTGATGAATCGTAAGAAAAGGAGTTGGGATAGAGTGGAACTTTGAATAACTCCTGCATTATAGGTGAAAAGATATCTGATGAAAAACCATCGCCATTGACCTGAAATTTACGCTCTGATATAAAGCTCTAAAACCACGATATAAGTTGCTCGTTTAAGTCATAGCATCTCAATTTGCATATAAGATTGTAGAGCTACTTTGCCGAATGTTTTGGCTATATCAATTAAACAGCACTAAAAGCTTCACCATGATTTTCAAGCGACTTGACCCAGATATGTGTAATAAAGAAACTAAATCTCTCGATCTTTCTTTCGGCGAAAGCCATATTATCTTTCATTAAGTATTTTGACGACTTAACCAAGAAGCTCATAATGTCAAAATTAATGTTTATCTCAAATATTTTAGCTTATACAATCGACCAGTTTGATATGTTTTTTTAATTTATTGGATCCATTCTAAACATAATATTAACAACCGATCTATTGAATCGGGCATGCCAACTTCATCAACAAGCTCTATGCGTATGAATTTAACTCCATAGTCGTAAAGCTGATTCAAAACTGTCTCACCGACCGATACATTTCGGTATCCATCGAAAGTTTTTCCTCTGAGTCTAAATTAATTAACACTGGTGTGCTCAGTTTTATTCCCCACATTATTTTTAATTTATATCAACGACCTGTTGAAAATAACCAGTAATCCGATAAATAGTTTTTCAGATGATAGTACATTGCACAAGTCATTCGTTCCCCTAGCTTCAAAGGGTAAAATGTATGAACAAATAAATCCCAACCGGAGAGACTTTGTCATAAATGTAAACGAGAACCTATCAAAAGTCGCCGATTGGGGTGACAAAAATTTAGTCAATTCTAATTCCAGCAAAACACAGCTATTGATTGTTTCCATCCAGATCAAAAACCGAGTTCCCCAATAATATTTCAATTAGTATGTGTGACAAACAAATAGCCGCTCCTCAATAGAAGTAAAAAATATTTCACTCCGCATCAATTACTCCACATTTATAAGTCCTACATTCGTCCATGTATGGAATATTGTTGTCAAGTTAGGTGTGTTGTATCTGTTTCGATCCAGGCTTTTTTAGATTTTGTTCAAAAGCATGCTTTACGAAATTGTTGGTGATCGAAATTTAATATCAAATCTTGGTCGTAGTGGTCGTATTAAATCAGATCCATCATGCTCTAACCATATTCTTTTTTCCGTTTTACATGTCAATCGGTTTGTGCAAACTGTCAAACTGTTGAAATCACTCACTGTCATAGTGGAATTTCTTTGCAGAGGAATTTCTTTGTCCGTACAAGTCACGTATAAGCAAAACAACGAAACAAATAACAAATATGATTCACATAAAGTTATTTTGTTTTAAGTAAATATTAAGTTTCATAAAAAGTATTAGATTTCATAAATTTGTTTATTTTAAAATCAATCGAATTGTTTTGACTTAACGTGATCAAACTTGATATTTTTGAACACTTGCAAACGATTAATAATAAGTAGTTTTCCAAGAATGGAAAATAATTAAAATAATATAAACACTTCGCAATTCAATGTAAACAAAAGAAATAATTAAGAATGCGAAGTGTTGAGTTAAGTAAAGTAGAAATAGATTTTTAGATTTAATTCAACTATTAAATAGTGAAGTAAGAATATTTTAACTTTTTTGTAATCGAATAATAATATTCGACTTTTCGTAAAATAAAGTTTTAATTTAAATTCTTATAAAATTAAATTTCACTCTTTATTTTAAAATAAAGTTTTATAAAATTAAAGTTGTTGTTTTTTTTATTAAAAACCGCAATAAATAAACATTTTTGGCGCAGTTGATAGTCCTATTATCTGAAGATAAAAGGATTAGTGATATAAAAATAAATAAAATCGAACAATGTGCAGTGAACATTTATACAGTCCTAAGACTGCAAAGTGAATAAAATCAGTGCAATTTTGAATCAAATTTATACGGTCCAAAGATCGCAAAATTAAATAATTCTCACTTTTTGAATTTGAAACAAAATAAAATCGAATTTGAAAGTGATTAAATGAGAAACGAAGATAGTTTTCAAAATTAAAACTATTGCAGACACTCAACATCAAGAAAAAGTACAGCAGAACGAGTAAAATTTACCAAAAACGTAAGAAATTTTTATTATATGACGTGAAAAAGTTAATACAAAATTAAGTAAATAAATTAAAAGTGAAATAAAAAGAACAATAAGTGAAACAAAAATAAAAGAAAATTTTTTTTAATAAAACAACCAAAATTATTTTACAACAAGAAAATAAAATTTAACAAAATTAAAATTAAAATTAAAGCAATTAAAAACAAAATTAATACAAAAAGAAATATAATTTTCGATAAAAATCGAATAAAAACAATGGAACAACATATGGAAGCTTTGGTTAATCAAGTCCAAAATTTAACCAACCAAGTTGAAGGACAACAACAAATTTTAAATAACATCGAACGAACAAAATTCAATTTAAGTGCTCAAGAAATAATAAGAAATTTCAATGAAATAACACCGTTTAGTGGAGAAGATAATTATAGATTGAAGTAATTTCTAAAAACCATCGAAGACGTCGAAGATTTATGCGGCGATGATAATTTCCAGCTGAGACAATATTGTTTGAAAAAATTAATTAGTAACAAGATCATCGGTAAAGCAAGGGAATCAATACTACAAATACCTGAGGAAAGAAGAAATTGGGACACAGTAGTCGAACAACTTAGAATACGTTTCCGACCCAACGACACTATTCATAAATTAACATATACAGCAAAGGAATTAAAGGTACATAATCTTAAAGATCTTTTTAATAAATTAAATAATATTAAATGTAAATGTAACGAAATTTGTGATTTTGATGATTTAGATACGTATAATTACGAATCAATTGATAGAGATTTAGTTGAAATTTTAAAAAGTAAAACTGTTCCGACATTTTCGGTACATATTGATGAAAATAAAAATTTATTCGAATTAGATAATTATTATTTAAAGAAAGAAATTTATTACAGTAATGAAATAATTAAAAATGAATACAAAATTCTTAAAAATAATAACAATTTTAATCAACAAAGATTTTATCAAAATAATAATAACACGCATCAATTCTATAATAGAAATAGAAATTTCAATAATTTTCCAAATAATAACACTAACAATACTAACAATACTAACTTTAATAACAATAGATTGAATATTGAACCGATAAATAATATTAATTCAAATCAACATCGTAATAATTTCAATAATAGAAATTCAGAAATTTATAGAAATAATTATAATAAGCCCGAATTATTACAAAATCGAAATTACAATAATAATTCAACACAAAGGTACATAAATCCAAATTATCTACCTATTTACTCAAGACAATACCGTAATTTTAATAATAATAATAATACTAGACCTAGACCAAATAATACTAATAATAATTATAATAATAATAATAACAATAATAATATGAATAATAGAAACAGACAAGAACCAATGGAAATTGATAATATTACAACAGAAATAAATGGAGAAGTAAATTTTATAGAGGACGGGATTCAAATCAATTACCCATAATAACACTAACATTTGATAATCAACCAATTAATTGTTTAGTAGATTCTGGATCAGATACAAGTCTAATTAAACCAAATATTTTAAATTATACACTAACTAAATTAAATAAAATAATAACATATAATTCATTAGGAGGCAAAAATTTTGTTACTCATAAACTAATTTCACCAATCCCAAAAGAATTCATTAAACAAGGAACATTAGAATGGAAAGTTTTTCCCCTTCAAAGTCATAAATACGACGCGATAATATGCGTTAATTTTCTAAAACCATTTCAAGCAACTATTGATATTTGCAACGAGAATCTTAAAATTTTTGATAAATATATCATTCCTTTTAAAAATAATTACCCAAACGAAATTTTAGAAGTAAACTTCTTAGAACCAATAAACAATTCCCAAAATGAAATTTTTGAAATATTAATCAATAATAAATTAAATGACGAAGAGAGATCAGAATTAAAATATTTATTAACCAAAAATAAAGATTTATTTTATAATGAAGGAGATAATCTAACCTTTACTCACGAAATTAACCACGAAATTAAATTAAAGAACGAAAATCCAATTTATTGTAAAATATATAGATACCCACAAGTTCACGAAAAAGAAATCGAAACTCAAATACAAGATATGCTAAAACAAAGTATAATCAAAGAATCTAACTCACCTTATAATTCACCTCTTTGGATAGTAGCAAAAAAGTTAGATAACTCTAAAATAAAGAAGTACAGAATTGTTATAGATTATAGAAAATTAAACGAAGTTACAATAGACGATAAATTGCCAATCCCAAATATTGAAAACATTTTAGACAAATTAGGAAAAGCTCAATATTTTACAACGTTAGATTTAGCAAAAGGTTTCCATCAAATTCTAGTAAAAAATGAAGATCAAAAGAAAACAGCTTTTTCAACACCTTTCGGACATTATGAATATATTAGTATGCCATTCGGATTAAAAAACGCACCAGCAACTTTTCAACGTTTAGTTAACTCAATACTTAGAGAATTCATAAATAAAATATGTGTAGTATATTTAGACGACATATTAATCTTTAGTACTTCATTACAAGAACACACTGTAAATACGAATAAAATATTTAAAAAATTAAGAGATGCAAATTTAAAACTTCAAATTAATAAATGTAATTTTTTTTGTAAAGAAACTGAATATCTTGGACACATTTTAACGACAGAAGGAATTTAACCAAATCCAAATAAAATTAAAGACATAAAAGATTTAAAACTTCCGTTAACACAAAAACAAATAAAATCATTTTTAGGAACTACAGGTTTTTATAGAAAATTCATTAAAGATTATTCAAAAATAGCTCAACCTATGACAAAATATCTAATAAAAGAAAGATTCAAAAATAAATAAATTAGACTCAGCATATAATAATGCATTCGAACAATTGAAGACTTTACTAACTTCACACCCCATTCTAAAATATCCAGACTTTAATAAAACATTTTTGATAAACACAGACGCAAGTCAATTTGCAATAGGAGCCGTCTTAATTCAAGACAATCACCCAATTTCATACGCTAGCAGAACACTTAACGACCACGAAATAAAATACAGCACAACAGAAAAAGAATTATTAGCCGTTGTATGGGCAATAAAATACTTTCGACCCTATATCTATGGAAAACAATTTGAATTACAAACAGACCATCAAGCATTAAAATGGTTACATACTAAATATTTAGGAAAAGACCTAAACCCAAGAATTCAAAGATGGATACTTTCTCTAGGAGAATATAATATAAAAATTAATTATCTCAAAGGAAAAGATAATAAAATAGCAGACTTTTTAAGTAGACTCAATACGGATAACCACGAAATAAATGAAATTTATAATTTAAATGATATGTTTGAATTTAACGAAGGGAGAAATATTCAAACAGAGGAATATTCTCCATTACAAATAAATTTTAATGAAAACATAAATAACGAAAAAGATTACGACAACTTAATCGAAGCATCTATTATACCAACAATACATTCTCAACCAGAACAATTGAATGATCACATTCCTATATAGTCCGGTCAATTTAGACCAAAAAATGAGAGTGAAGTTACATAAAGTCCCAACAAGCTGAATTTCAGTGAAATTGTTCAAAACATAATTATAAACAATGTCTAGAAGTTCCCCATCATTCCCGTGTATGGAAAAATTTTTATTCAAGGTCAAAGGTTAAAAAAATGAGTTTTTCGCGATTTTCAGCAAAACGGTAAGTTTTATCATAAAAGTACCTCAAACAAAAATTGTAGATCATAAAATTATCTATAAAAAATGTTTCAATACTTTTTTTCTTACAAGCCACCGTTTCTGAGATATAACGATTCAAAAAGTTATAAAAGTTGTTATCGTCATAATATGCATGAGTACGCCACGTATATACATCTAGAGTTGTTATATTTTATATAATATATATAAAACTAACTAGTTTGCACTAAAAATTTGAAATCAATTAAAATTCGAATAAAAAAGCCTTAGGCTCCACAAAATTTTTCGTTAACGTATTAATATCAGTTAAAATGAAACCCAGTCCCTTAATTTTTAAGCCAGTGTAACTTCGAGAGATCTGTCTCTTGTTCTATTGTGTGCGTGGCTAGGGTCTTATACCTGCTATAATAAATGAAATACCGTTAGTCTTGAGCGTCACTCTATAGTGAAAACACGTGTTTATTCTAACCTATATTGTGCTGTTTTGAGTTTTATATTAAAAAAGTCCGAGCGGCAGGTATATCCGCTAGAAATAGGTAGATTTCGGGATCAGACAGTTATGTGTGCAATTAGAATCGGATTTATCAGATTACTTTATAAAAAATACTAATTAAAAACAGAAGTATTAAACTAACTTTAAAAATAAACATTATTTTATACAGTTTTTGGGCTCTAGGCACTTAACCTGTACCCCGATATGGCCAATTGTCAAATATATTCAGGAGACTGTTTGCCGCAACATACCCAGAAAATATTTTTAGCGTAAGTGAAAAAATTCGACCGTGAAAGTGTCGCTAAATGCCGTTGTACTTCACACAGTTTATTGCAGATAGCTTTTATTGCAGATGTCTGGCTTTTTAAAAAATGATAGAAATATGTTCAAATAATTAATATTTATAAATTTTGTTTACATATTTTGCCCCAAACGGCCGTTATAACGCTTTGTTTTTGACAGTTTTAAGGCTCTAGACTCTTAACCTGTACCCGGATATGGCCAGTTGTCGAACTTATCCAAGAGATTGTTTACCGCAACACACGCTCAGAAAAAATTTTTGGTCTAGGTCGAAAAATGCGACCGTGAGAGTGCCGCTAAATTCCGTTATACCTCATATCGTTATATATATATATATATATATATAATTTTTTTTTTTTTTTTGTTTTTCGGTCTCCGCTTTACATATATAGTCGTTTGGCATCAAAATTTTTCCGAAATTCCGAGATGACGGTCATTGCAATAGGTAGATTTTTATATGAAATCTACCTAAATGTCTGAATATTGTTTTATTTGTGCTAAACTTTTAACTGAAAGTGAAGTTGTTACTGTTGAACGTGGTATGAAGACATTAATTAATGCAAGTATCGAAAGAGCTGATGATTATTCGGAATATCTCAAAAATCAGAAATCTGTGACAATACATGAAAATTACCGTAAAAATTATACTCGAAAGTCTTCTATTGCTGCAGCTAATAAAAGACAACGTGAAGAACAAGAAGCCAGTACATCCACAGCAAGTCCTCCTCGTACTAGATCACGTATCAGTGAATTAGCTTTTTGTTTCAAAGAACTATGCTTATTTTGTGGCGAGAAATTAAATGAAGAGTATGAAAGAAAAAAATCCTCCGATTTTCGGCGTCGAATCAGCCAAGTAAGTACACTTCAATTTAAAGATTCAATTCTGGAAACAGCTCGGACTCGTGACGATGCTTTAGCAAAAGCTGTTCTTGCTCGAGTCGAATTTGAATATGATTTACTTGCTGCTGAAGCTAAGTATCATCGAGATTGCTATGCTAATTTTTTAAAACCTTCCACTGGAGCTGTTGACTTACTTGTATTACTCACTGCTCGAACGCCAACTAAAAAAACTATTTTTTTCTTAAAACCAGGAAAATATATTCATCAAAAAGTTTATTTACTTTTGTAAAGTGTCAAGATCATGTACTATTTTTACACGCAATAACTGGCTGTGATACGACATCTGCATTTTACAGGAGGGGTAAAACAGCAGTTTTCAAAATGTTTGAAAAACAAGATTTAATTCAATGTGCTGAAGTTTTTAAAAAGAGTAATTCAACTCAACAAGAAGTTATTACCAACGGCATCCGCTTTCTTCTTTCTATGTACGGAGCTCCTAAAAAAACTACCTGTTTAGATAAGCATCGATATGCATGTTTCGTTAAAAATACTAAAAATAAAAAACAAGTTCAATTAGCTTGTCTTCCTCCAACCTCAGTTGCTGCTCACCAACATCTTTTTCGAGTATATTACCAAGTTCAAGTGTGGCTTGGTTATCAGCTAGACCCTACAGACTGGGGTTGGAAATTGGTCAACAATATATTAGAGCCGGTTCAAACTTTACTTCCACCTGCGCCGGAAAAACTGCTGAACACTATTTTTTGCAACCGCAAAAAGGGATGCAGTGCTAAATGTGGTTGCAAAAAATTCGGACTGTTTTGTTCTTTGGCATGCACAAATTGTCTAGGCCAGTCGTGCTCTAATATTGAATCACAAACAATGGAGGATTCGTTTGACTCCGACGAAGTATCATGCGATACATCGCTATTGACGCAATTTACTTGCATCCAAAATGAAGATGAAGAAGAAGCAGGAGAAGAAGAACAAGAAGAAGATCAAGAAGAAGAACAAGAATTTGAAACTTACGAATCCCATACAAGGTTGTACAACTGGTCCAGTAATGGTCCATTACTGGCCGCCAGTAATGCAGCAATGGGCGAGTACTGGCAACCACGACTGGGCCATTAACATAATTTTACTGGATGATAACTTCGGACAATAAATGGTTGCCATTCTTGGGCCAAATACTGGCAACCATGACTGGACCGTTAAAAAAAATATACATTATTATCATATGTAAATTTAAATAACTTAAATACAAACTAATTTAAAATAAAATAAAAATGACGGAAAAAATTCAAAACTCCCCATACAACTGGTTCAGTTGCAAGAATGGCTGAGTAATGGCAAACACCGCCCTGACTCCGCCAGTACTCCGCCATAAAAAAAATATAAAATAATATTTTTTATACATAAATTTAAATAAATTATTTACAAAATAATTAAAATAAAATAGAAATGAAAAATAAATTAAAACATATACCAACCTTTTCTTTATTACCATAGTCTTTCAACCGACAAGGCGATAACTAAACTATATGTGAAAATTTTCAAACTATGTATTTCTAAAAGGGATAATACTCTAGTGAAATTTAAAAAAAATGACAGATCGGTAAATTCATGGCTACAGTACTGGACCAATAAAAATAGCCAAGTAATATTTACCATTCATGGGCCATTGCTTGGCCATTCAAAGGTAACAATATACTGGCTATTTTCTGTAAACCATAGATCGGCCGATGCTTGGTTCTAGTATTGGCCCAATAACAATAGCCAAGTACTGTTAACCATTAATGGACCAGTGCTTGGCCGTATGTCAATGTCTGGCAAAACCTACTTGGGATAAGACGAATGAACTTCAACACTTTTTTTTAATTTACATCACTTTTATCTTTTCCAATCTTTGAAAATTTCCGTTATTTTGCAATAGTTTTACATTAAACAGGATCACAACTGACCCGTGGAGTAGGCCTACTGGGGAAACAACGTTAAAAAAACGCGCTAAGTACACTACCTTATAGGTGGCGTGGAAACGTGTGCATATTATGACGATAACAACTTTTATAACTTTTTGAATCGTTATATCTCAGAAACGGTGGCTCGTAAGAAAAAAAGTACTGATACATTTTTTATAGATAATTTTATGATCTAAAATTTTTGTCTGAGGTACTTTTATGATAAAACTTACCGTTTTGCTGAAAATCGCGAAAAACTCATTTTTTTGACCTTTGACCTTGAATAAAATTTTTTCCATACACGGGAACGATGGGGAACTTCTAGACATTGTTTATAATTATGTTTTGAACAATTTCACTGAAATTCAGCTTGTTGGGACTTTATGTAACTTGGAATGTCTAAATTGACCGGACTATATATTAGAATCTATCGTTAATAGATTTAAAACCCAAAATATTTTTACAACAGAATTTACACAAGAGTTAGAAAATATAGCAGGAAACAGACGAATGTACATTAATCCATTTTTAACCAAAGAAAATATAATAAATAAATTAAAAACATTTATATCAAATAATAGAGTTGGAATATATACTCAAATTACCGATCATGAATATAACGTAATACAACAAATATTAATTCGAGAATTCCCAAACACAAAATTTCTACAATGTACACATTTTGCACAAGATATAGAAGATGAACATGAACTAATTAAAGTAATATCTATAAAACAAAAAGAACAATTACACCCAGGAATAATAGCTTTATATGAAAAACTAAAATTCGAAATCTACCATAAAAAACTTAAAATGTTTATTAATAAAATTACAAACAATTGTGATATATGTAATCAAGGAAAATACGACCGAAATCCAATTAAACCAAAATTTAAGAAAACAGAAATTCCTACAGATAAAAACCAAATAATACACATCGACATATACACTTTTAAGAAACAATCTTTTATAATGTTTATTGATAAATTTTCAAAATTCGCAACAGCTTATCCCATCGAACATAGAAATTTCACAGAATTTATAGAAAAATTTAAAATTTATTTCAATCATAAAAAACCAAAGAAAATAATCGCAGACAACGAATTTAAACATATTAATATTAAAGAGTTTTTGAACAATGAAAATATTGAACTACATTTAATAAAACCTAATAGCCATACAGGTAATGCAGATGTGGAAAGATTAAACAATACAATCACAGAAAAATTAAGAATTTTAAACTTAGAACAACCAATACCATTAAGATTACAAATGCTAGAAGCTATAAAAAATTATAATAATCAAATTCATAGTACAATTAAAACTACTCCAAATCTAGTCGAAGAAAATAAAATTGATAGAGAAAAAATCCATAATAATATTATAAACAAACAAACCAAACGTTTAGAAAAAGATAATAAAGTTAGAGAAAACTATAATGAAATAAGAAAACAGGGTTACATTAAAAACTATAAGTCAAGAAGACATAAAGACGAACCCAAATTTAGAAAATATAACTTATCCAACGTACATCCAATAAATATTAAACGACCATTAAAATTTACAGATCAAAATAATGATGATACTTCTACTAATAGCAACAGTAACACAAGTAATTCCGATACAAGCTCAACTTCAAGTAGAGAAGATTGAATCAAATTCAGGTTATACCATACTTCAACAAGAAGAAATATTAATACCCACAACATATAATTATTCATTACATATTATAAATTTAAAACTATTAGATAAAACTTTAAAGGAAATAATAATAAGTGTCACAAATTTACCCCAAAATAACGAATTACAAACAAGTATAGAAAAACTTTTCGATAATTTATCTACATTAAGAAATGGACCTACATTCAACAAATGGATATCAGGAACAATGGATGACGAAGATAGACAAACTATCAACAAACTTTTAGAATCAATTCAATCAAATAATAACGAACTAGTAACAAATTTAAACGAACAAATACGAATTAACGATAATTTCAATAAAACAATCAATACATTATTTGAAACAATTAAAAGCGATAGAAATATAATAAAGAACTTTGTTAATGAAAAATCAAATCAAACTTCAACCCAATTAGCAATTTTTGACATAAAACTAAAAATTCAGGAATTTAATAAAATAATTACCGATTTACAAGATAATATCATACTAACAAATCTTAACATAATTCACCCATCCTTACTAACACACGAAGAAATATTTTATTATCAGATAGATGCTAATAAAATTAAACAATTAAAAGTAGGATATACAAAAACAGATAATAATCATTTAATATTTTTAATAAAAATTCCATTTCAAATGACAAAAGTAAATAAAAGACTAATTATACCTTTATCAAACACAAATACTTGCAATATAATTGAAAATGAAATTACAACAAGCATAGAATATAAGAATAAATATTATAAGTTTAATATAAAAAAATCAGTTAATCAATTAAAAGAACTAAATCATTGTATTATGAAAATGAAATGTAAAACCATAAGAAATTGTGAAACAGAATTGATTAATATTGATGAAAGTAGTATTATAATACAATTAGCTAATAAGACAAACCTTACGTCAAATTGTGACGATAGAAATTATATTTTAAACGGAAACTACTTAATAAAATTTTATAACTGTAGCATAAAAATAAATAATCAAAATTTTTATAATGAAATTAACGTAATTAATAACAAATATTTTATACCAATTTTAAATTACAAAACAGAAAATAAAACATTATTGAATTTTAAAGCTGTAAGAATAAAAACAGTAGAAAACACACATGAATTAAAAATGCTGAAAATTCATAAATTAATAACATACTCTGGATTAACCTTAACTTTGATAATCATATTAATAATAACTAGGAGGGCCCGGCGTGCTTCGCTACGCTTATAAATAAAGTTTTTGCGTAGACATTTTGTTGACGTAGAAGCAATGATTTCAAAAAGTGGTAATGAGAAATGCTACCATATAATTTTTAATTTTTCTTTTTAAATATATGAATGAAAAATAATCAGAACTCTAGCTGATCAGTTCGGATATATGAAAAATTAGCGAAGCTTACTTGAAAACTTATTTGATCGCTAATTTTTCATATGCTAATTTTTCATACGAAGCTTACTTGAAAACTTATTTGATCGCTAATTTTTCATATATCCGAACTGATCAGCTAGAGTTCTGATTATTTTTCATTCATATATTTAAAAAGAAAAATTAAAAATTATATGGTAGCATTTCTCATTACCACTTTTTGAAATCATTGCTTCTACGTCAACAAAATGTCTACGCAAAAACTTTATTTATAAGCGTAGCGAAGCACGCCGGGCCCTCCTAGTTGTTATAAATAAAGAAGGTTTACCGAAATGTTGTACAATAGACATTGCATCCAAGTAATTTTGAAACATGTTACGTGGTGAACCGGTGAAAGAAGATGGCAAAATTACTTTACGACCAACTACTTGCATATTATCATCGCCATTGCGATTTTGATGCAAGAAATCTGTTAATTCATTGTACAAATCAGCACGAAGAGCAGATTGATTTGAACGAATGTAATGAAGCCGTGTACCTTCGATACGAACATACATATCAACAATCCATTGAAGAAATAATTTTTGAGAACGATGCAAAAGACTAAAACCATCACGTATAGCAAGGCGATAAGATGCATATTTCAACATTGTAACTTTTGTACGTGACACATTAGCACGTGAAGTTGAAACTAAATTATGTGGAATATTAACGTGCCACCCAGTATCACCATTTTGAAACAACAAAGGATAAGCTAAAGGATCCAAAGAAGAATCAAGGACAGAAACAGAACGAATTTCATTTGCATTTTTTGAAAAAACAATCATATTTCTTTCAAAAGGTGGTTCACCATCATCATTTTTAAAAATAGCAGCCACATCAGTTTGAACAGCATCATTAAAACGACGAATATCACATTCTCTGTTAACTTTTATAACCATTGACACATCAGCAGTAACATTCTCAGGTCTTTCATAAAATTCATGCATTGATTTAAAAGAACGAACAAAAGGATTCACATGATCTAACTCAAAACTTATCTCACACATAAAAAAAACTTCACAAATATTGGCCTTTTTATTCATTCTCATATTAGCAGCAGTGTCAACATCATAAAAATATAATTGTGCATACATTGGAGGTCGACCATAAGCAGGAATTAAAGCACCAGTACGATGATAAAAAATATTATGAATTTTAAAATGATAAATACCACGTGCAGTAGAATCCGCAATATTACATTCAGAACTGATCATTGCAAATGCAGAATTATAGGAACGAATATTTGAAAGAAAAATTTTAGAACGTTTTTTATAGCATTATCATTTGAATTCAATCCTTCGAAAATATTAGAGAAAAATGCATTTTCAGAAAGAGGAGGTAAATTGACTTTGCCTTTATGGCAACACAAAGAAAACGCTTCATTATTATTTGAAGTAACTTCTCTTCCAAAATGTTTGGCATGACAAAAACGACAACTCATATCCAAAGCACCACAAACATACGAATCAAAGTTACCTGGAATCACATTCAAAGCACACTTGAACGAATCTCTCAAAATTACAAAGGGAATTTCATCATTCACCACATTCAATTCTAAATCATTCGCAACATTCATGACACCATTCATGACACCGTTCATGACACCATTCATATCATCAACATTCACTTCATCATTCACAACAACATCAGCTTCAGCATTCATTCCATCATTATTACCATTCATTTCATCATTCATAAAATCAACATTATTACGCATATTACGCATATAATTTCTTTTATTCCGACGACTCGATGTACCACTCACATCCAAACGACGTTTACGACGTAGTCTTGGCATCGAAATAAATAAATATATCAATATATCAAAAATATGAAATAACTCAAATATCAAAATATCTCAAAAATCTTTATATCAATAAAAAACAAAATAATCGAAAAATATCGAAAACCGTCCTTCTTGAAAGATAAAAGACGACTAAAATATAAAATAAATACGACGACTGAAATGAATATAAAATAAATATAAAAATTTTCGTTTTTGTTATTCGTTGTTCGGTTCGATAGCTAATATATAAAAAAGAAAAATTTTAAAGCATTGTTTTAAAGCAAAAAGAAAGATGTATGTAAACTTATAATGCATATGTATAGAAAAAGTTTTCCGTATATAATAACTTTTTTATTTATGATCCGATTTGTTTGAATCCGGATCCGACTATAGGTTACACTAATATCAGTTAGCTGTGAAAATTTCAAATGAATCCATCTGCGAATAAAAAAGCCTAATGCTCCACAAAGTTTTAATCTAGCGTATTAATATATAAGAAGATAATCATTTTAATTTATAAATATTATGCAAAAAAGAAAGTAAATATAAAAATAGTAAATAGAATCCAGGAGAATTCTAAAGCTAACGAAGGGAGAGTCACGTATAAGCAAAACAACGAAACAAATAACAAATATGATTCACATAAAGTTATTTTGTTTTAAGTAAATATTAAGTTTCATAAAAAGTATTAGATTTCATAAATTTGTTTATTTTAAAATCGATTGAATTGTTTTGACTTAACGTGATCAAACTTGATATTTTTGAACACTTGCAAACGATTAATAATAAGTAGTTTTCCAAGAATGGAAAATAATTAAAATAATATAAACACTTCGCAATTCAATGTAAACAAAAGAAATAATTAAGAATGCAAAGTGTTGAGTTAAGTAAAGTAGAAATAGATTTTTAGATTTAATTCAACTATTAAATAGTGAAGTAAGAATATTTTAACTTTTTTGTTTTTTTTTTAACTTTAATTTTTTACTTTTAATTTTAACTTTAATTAACTTTAACTTTTCGTAAAATAAAGTTTTAATTTAAATTCTTATAAAATTAAATTTCACTCTTTATTTTAAAATAAAGTTTTATAAAATTAAAGTTGTTGTTTTTTTTATTAAAAACCGCAATAAATAAACATTTTTTACATCGTACAAATGGAATGCTTTGCACGAATCAATAGTCTCGGGATCGTTCCATTCACAAAAGTTTTCAAAAACACGTTTACCAACCGCTCAGAATGCATGTTTTTATGGGATCTAGGTTTAAAAAGGTCTATGTATTGTTGTGACACATATTTTACTTCCTATAACACAACACTTTTTATTAAAAAAGATTAATTCTTTACACTTCCCCCTAAAATTTGTTCTGTGTGCGCCACTGCCAAAGGGCCCTGAAAGATTAAAGACTTAGACTACAACCAGGTCTTGCAGCAATATTGTTATAGATCACAGACTGAATAAATTGAAGTGCCAACGGAACCCTCAATAAATAGCATTCTATATCAGTTGGGATACTTGAAAAAACGAATCTATTGGTTTTTGTTCAATTGAAAACAAAATTTTATTTTTATAATTATTTTATTAACATGTTTGTAGTATTTTATTAGGGTATAGTATACGCAGCCTATTTATGGTAGAACATACTAATCAAAATTCAGCATATGAATGGCGAAAAAAATTTGACGAAATTTTAAAATGTAATACTAAAACCTAATGACAATAAAAAACTTATATGCAATCTTCGGTTACTGTAGAAAAATCCAGTATATTTTCGTCATTTTCCTTTATTTTCTTCCATTTTTGTTTTCGATAGCTCAATCATTATGCTCGCTCCCTTTTGATTGATTTCGTTGTAATACGGAAGTTTTTCCATTCGTTTAATCCATGCAAGGAATTTAGGATATCTGGAAATGTATTAAAAGCAATTGAATAGTTTGATTTTAGTTGTAACTCCAATTAAACCTTACTTCTCCGGATTAATTTCATGTAAATGTCGTAGTGTTGGTATTGTGGCGATAATAGATAAATCTGCAATTGTCATGCTGTTACCAGCCATATAGAGATTATTACTTTGATTGAATTGAGCTTCTAATTGTTCGTAAGACTGTTCAACAAATATTTTCTTTTCTTCAGATATAAATGAACTTCCAAAAGCGATAATTGGATAAAGCATTTGACGATGGCGTTCAAACATCATTGCTTCAAAAATTAGTTTTGTATTGACTAAGGATCTTAGATGGAGATCTTTTGGATAAAGTTTATCGTTTTGTCCATATTTGTCAGCTAAATACATAATAATTGAATGACTATCACAAATCTTAGTATCACCATCGATCAATACAGGAATTGTGTGAGCAGGATTAATCTAAAAAAAAATAAGGATCAGAATCAACTTTTAATACGTGTCAAAACCATATGCAAAAGATGGATTAGTGTTTTGATTAAATTTTTTTATACAGAGTTTTATATATCAAAATAGCGCTTTGGATCCACAGTTTTTCTGTGCTAAAAAACAATCAGGCATTGAATATCGACGGTTTTGTACGTGTGTAAATTACTCATCAATTGATTGATTTCAGTTATAGAAATGAAAAATGTCTCGAACCACAAGAATTCGAGTTTTATATTATGAAATGAATGAATTAAATTTATGAAATGATGTTAATTTTTGTTTAATAAAAATTTGTTGTCTAATAGGGATTAAAATTCGTGTCTCAACAATACATAGATTCTTTTTATTACATAGTTCCCACAATAATATGCGTCTGAGCTGTTTGTCGCTTTTAAACCTTTGTAGATTGAAGCCCTTTGAGACTTTGGATTCCGGCAAATCATTCTAGTTATAAGCTGTTCGGACAAGACCAAAATATGTTGATAGTCTTTGACAGAAAAATAACGAAAAACGAATAATTATTTTCGAAAAGTCAAATTGTCATGTGGAAAGCATATATACTGCTCAAGTAAACATGTGTTAATGTAGAAACATTATTTATTTGTATAATTAAAGCCAAATATCAATTACTAAATTTGTAATAGCAAAACAGTTAAATGTTAAAATAGTTAAATAGTCAAAATAAATATAATGTAATATAATTCAGATTGTTATGTTGTGACTTGTGATGAACGTATGAGTTAAGCATGCATACTGTGCTCTCAGGCTGTCTTTAAATAATGCTGTAAACATATGGTATTTAAGCTTCTTCAACAGTAATACAATTTTACTCGACCGCGTTTGACAATTTGACGCACACTGCATTTCACGACATACTCTATTCCTATATGGAGCATTAACGACACAAAAAGAAAAAAAAGTCAGACAAGTGCGAATAAAATTCGCTCGTCAAGGGTTCCGTGAATGTAAAAGAACACAATAGGCGCGTTCCATTGAAAATCAAACTTACTCAAATTTGCTTTGATCTACTCTACCACGAACAAGTTGTGTAGTTGAAAAGCAGATTATTTTTCGATTTTATTTAGATCGTTTATAAAATTTTTTTAGTATTTTTAATAATAAAATAGACCAGTCAGATTTAAACATCAGCCCAAAATAAAAATTTTTGAGAATAATAAAATTGTGTGGCTATATTTGAAAATTTTTTCAATTTTCGGCGTTCCATTGGTGATCTACTCAAAAGCTGCTTTGAGCAGCTATTTCGTTCCAAAGGAACGCATGTAATATCAAAAATTATTGACAAAAAGTTGTGTTGTAATGTCCTTATATTTCCAGACCATAGACACATAACAAAATAAATGTTAAATTGTAAATGTCAATAGTAAATTACAATCAAATCAACATTGATCAAAAATGGCAAAAAAAATGTTAATTCAGGTTAAATAATAAATATTATCCATATATGTTTTTGGTAACTTAAGAAAGATTCAATTACACCAGCTTGTAAATGGATTAAATTTGATTATTTTTTCGAACAATCGAGTGTTGAAATTTAGGGGGGTGGAAAGGCCACATACTAAAAATATTTTTTTTTTCAATAATACAAAAACTGTGCATTGCAAAATTCTAAAAAAAATTGTAATATTTTTTAAATTAAGTGGTCTTTCATATGACACCCCACTCATTTGGGTCAAAAATGTTTTTTTTCCCTCACCACACCCATCCCATAAACACACAGAAATATAATTATTTGAGTCTTCGCTATGATTTTTATTCAAAATTTACCAATATTCCTGTCTCTGTGAATATTTTCAAATTTTTCTGTCAACCATCGTCGAAACGTAGGGAGCGGCACGATCTGAATTTCGCCCTTTCTTATCCATAACTCAAAAACTATGCTGTAGTTTACATACAAAACTTACCAAATTTCTCTGTGAAACTCTGTGAAATTTTACAAATGTTTCTGTCATTTAGTGTCGAAACGTATGGGGGTCTGAATTTTGCACTTTTTCGACAATAAATCAAAAACTGGGCACCGCAAAATTCTAAAAAAATTTGCAACGAATTTCAAATTAGATGTTCTATCAAATGACAACCCACTCGCTTGGGTCAAAAAAAGTTTTTTTTACCCCCTCTACCACCGGCCCTCTAAACACACAGAAATATAATTATTGGAGACTTCGCTATAGTTTTCATACAAAATTTAGCAAATTTCCTAACTCTGTGAATTTTTACAAATGTTTCTGTCAATCAGTGTCGAAACGTAGGGGGGGAGGACGGTCTGAAAGTCGCACTTTTTTTACTATAACTCAAAAACTGGGCATCGCAAAATTCTAAAAAAATTGCTTTGTTTTCTAAATTAAGTGCTCTTTCAAATGACACCCCACTTGACCACATTTTAAATAATGTTTTTATCCCTCCTCATTTCCACCCCCTTAATAAATCTAATTCTGAGAATATGACACTTTTTTATATTTTTTATTAAAAACTTACTAATTTTTCTATCATTCCAAGTACATTTGAAAATTTTCGATCCGATAGGTTTGGAGCTAATCGAGGTAAGAAAACACGAAAAAAACGTCATTATTCAGAATTATACAAAAAATGGTGAGGTGTAAAATTCCAAAATATATTTTTAAGGAATACTGAAATGAAGCCCTTTCATTTGATACCTTACTTGAATCTATAAAAAAAATGTATTTTCTCAAAGGTCTCACATCGTAGCCCTGTAAACCAAACGAAAACCACTTTAGTTTTATTTGTATCCGTCATTTCATGTGGACAGATTATACGCACATCAAATTTCAAGTCCATTGCATTTATAGTTTACGAGATAATCGATATAATGTGAAAAACTCGTTTTACTCTCACCAATAGTGTTCTGTATAAAAAACGGAACCCTAAAAAGGACAATAAATTGCTCGAAATTAACTTTGATTTTATAAACTATATTAAACTGAACTAACAGTGAATGCACAATGAAATTAATTTTACTCATGAGATCCAAGTTTGTATGAAAATTTATTTTGAGAATAAAACATTTATATTTAAAATATTTTTTTCTCACTGAAAAAGTTAAAGATTTCTTAACTTTTTCCTCATGATTAATAGAGAATGACCCTAGCTACATTTTCAAGCATTGTGCTACTATTAAAAAATAATAATAAAAAGTTGCTCAAATCTCATGAGTAAAAGTAATTTCATTGTGCATGCACTGTAAGTCATCGCCGTATTCCAGTTCTTAAACAAATATATTTTCACTAAAATTCAATTCAATTCAATTAATTAACACTGCTTGCCGTTTAATTTATCACGATTGTAAACAATTTTAATAAAAATATTGATTTTTACCTTTAAGAATTCTGTTGTCAAATGTTCTCCTTTTAAAAAATTTATAGGTTTTTGTTCGAACTCCAGTCCAAGCTCTTTTCCAGTCATGAGTACAGCTCGAGTGCACGGACTCATGAATTCGATATACAAAATTAATTTAGACATTTTAATAATGACTACACTATTCACCTTAAATTTTAGTAATGATAACTTATTTGCCAAACTATCGTATTTGTAGTGTTTTTTTAGCAACGTTTACGAGTAAATTAAAGATCGTTAGTATGGAATATAAAATTCAAACGACAACTTTATGAAAATAATTAATCATGGTATAGTACATAGTCCAAACCCCAAGATATATAGAATTTACTACCACACGGGGATTTAATTTTAAAAATAACAAATGATCGCTCTGCTCTGTTAATTATATAAACTAATGGAAGTATTTTTTCTTTAGCTAAGATAATAATAGTACATTATGAAGCTAGGGTTTTTAGACGTATGTGGAGTTTGCGAATCAAGGCGCCAGCCGAGATTTGCATCCACATTAAGTCCAAAATGGCTTACGTCCGTGCATCAAATACTATTTTTTATTCGCCGCAAGCAAAATATTTAAAACAACTTTAGATTAAACAATCAATATTAAAAATTTGCATAAATTTTGAAATAAAAATATGTTGGACAAGTAACCTTTGACGATTTTTTTTTTATTTTTTCAAAATAATTGTTTAACTATGACAACAAATAATAACAATAAGTTTAATTGGATTATGAAATTTTGAATTCAAAGGTGGCTTTGATAAAAACATCTATTGTTTATAGAATTTAAACAAATACAAATGTTTTTTACTTTTTTCGACGTAGGTATGAGAACAAAATATATGGTTAAAAAGTGACACTTTAAGGCCGCAAATCACAGTAATAAAGTAACGCCTTAAAATAAAGGCGAATAAAAAATGCTTTTGAAATGTTTAATGTAGTTTCGTATGTTTCAACACCTTTTTCAAGAATGGTCGCCAATAAATTGGTTACAGTTCCAAGCTTGCATATAAGCAGAATATTTGTATTGCATAATGGCAGACACTGAACTTATGTACTGTTTTTTGCACTGGCAGATCAAACTCAACCAAAATCTTTTTGTTTGTCCTGTATCATCGCAGTAAATGTTCATATGATTGGTATTGAAATTACACTTACTTACCATACAAATCGTTTGGCAGCACTATCAGTTTGATTTTGTTTGCAAAATCCTTGTCTATGCTCAAATTTTCTAAAACCGTAACGGAAGCGTTTGTGTTTTTGTCTTCTGCAATAATATAAAATCACTGATTACATTTTTGTTTGTTAGTTTCTATCTTATAAATTCCATCTTCCATCTTATAGACAAATTGATTGAATTACCCCGATCTTGCTGTAGCAATATCCCTTTGTAAGTTTGTTGGTTTTATTATGCTTGTTGAAAATCTATTTTTAAATGTAATAGTACATTATGATGCTAGGACGTAAAGCTAAAGATTTTGAACGGATGTGGAGTTCGCAAATCGAGGCGCTAGCCGAGATTTGCACCCACATTAAGTCCAAAATAGCTTACGTCCGTGCATCATATACTATTTTTTATTCGCCGCAAGCAAAATATTTTAAGAAAAGTTGTTTATTCTAAACTAAAATTATAAATTTTCATAAATTTTAAAATAAAAATATGTGGAACAAGTAACCTTTGACAAAATATTTATTATTTTTTCCAGATTATTGTGTAGCTATGACAACAAATGATAACAACTATTTTAATTTGATAATGAAATTTTGAATTTGAGGGTTGCTTTGGTAAAAAATTTTATTTCTCATAGAATTTAAACAAATACAAATGCTTTTTACTTTTTTGGACGTAGCTATGACAACAAAATAAATAGTTGAAAAGTGATACTTTAAAGCCGCAAATCACAGTAATAAAGTAACACTTTAATATGTAGTCGAATAAAAAAAATTTTTTTGTTGAGTAACGAGTATAAATCTACAAACTTTAAAAAACAATTAATTTCGTACTTGCTAGTATTTACCATTGCATATAAATCTATCGAATTTCCGATTTTATGGGTTTTGATTATGAAAAATGTTTTTAAAACCGATAGAGAACTTGTGACATTTTACTGTAATGATGATTTCAAGGCCTGCAATAAATTCCAAAGCGATATGAGGTATGCCGTAGTTAAATGTCGAAGTTACTATATGTACTCACTAACAAATACTTTAAAACTCAGTGGCGAAGCGTGCTTCTGAAGCTAGGGTAGACATATTCAAAAGTTTTATTAATATGCCAGTAGAAACCAATTTCAGTACATTATGATGAAAGGACTTAAAGCTAAGGTTTTTGTCCGTATGTGGAGTTTACGAATTGAGGCACCAGCTGAGATTTGCACCCACATTATGTCCAAAATGGCTTACATCCGTGCATCATATACTATTTTTTATTCGCCACAAGCAAAATATTTAAAAAATATTGCTTAATCTAAATCAAAATTAAAAATTTCATAAATTTTGAAATGAAAATATTTTGAACAAGAGTAACCTTTGACCAAAATATTTGTTATTTTTTTTCCAAACAAAACGTATAACTATGACAACAAAAAATAATTGAATATAAATAATTGAAAAGTTGGTTTTATTATTTATTTATTTATTTTTATATTTTTAAATATTTTTCTTAATTCACTATAAGCAAAAACTAACAACTATTATATTAATGAAAACTAAAAAAATAAACTGAAATATTATATTTTTTGCAGATCAATAATTCCTATGATTTTTATACATAGCTGCAAAATTATCAATAACTTTTTGTTTAAAAAACGGCTCAGTACTTAATTTTTGTAAAAAATCTTTCTCAATTGATAATAGTGACAATGCCTCCAGCCTTGTACTTTTCAAAGAACTTCTTAGCTCATTTTTAATACGTTTCAAAGTATCTATATTTTTCTAAAAAGACCGGACTTTAATACTTGTTTTTATCACTGTATATTATTGAAAACTCATTTTTTATCGTTCTTTGGTAAAAGATATAGCATAATGTAAGTAGAGATTAGCAAAAGCAGGTGCAATTGCTTTGTTTGTATACAACTAAGGTCAAATGTCCAAGTTCACAGTTACAACACAAGGATTGCTAATCAATCGAAACTTTCGCAACCGAGAACGGATAAAAAACTACGAAGTCTAAAATGCACAGAAAAAACTACGAACACAGCCATTAAATATTACAATGAACTACCACCATTTATAAAAGAATCTAATTGTATTCACACGCTGAAAAAGACATTTAAAAAGTATGCTAGGAATTAATATCTGATGTCAACTGAAAACTAATATGCTAATACTATATAAATATTGAGTCAATAAATATAATAATTAATAACGCTTTTAAGTCTTAACTTCCATCCCTATTGTCTTGTTTTAATCTGTTTTGTTTTTAAATTGAATTATTATTTTGTATTTTATCATAATTTATCATAATTTAAATCAATATTACATATGTAATTTTGTTTTTGTTATTTTTTTGTTAATGTTATTCTTCTTTAAATTAATATTAAACAAAAATCAATTCTTTTTGTAAATAAAATTTCTTGTTGTTATTTCGCAGAGTTTTTTATTATCAATAAATTAACTATTTAGTTATATTTAATTAATGGGCTCGATCTGATTTCGATTTTTACATCATCTTCAGGAGCTTACAAAAGACTGATTTAAATTTAAAATTTAAATTAACATATTACATTATGGTAACTAATAATAGAGAACTATTATTTTTTTACTGGTAATAGAGAACTATTCCCAGTAAAAGGATCTCTAACCTATTACATCTGCTCATACAAATGCACTTTATGTAGTAATTATTGAGTTCGATATTTAATCTCTCACCTGCAAGATATTCGGAATAAGTTCAATCAATAAGAAAATTTTTCTTATGAATAGAACTTGTTCAGGATTATCATGAAAATCCTATCAACATAAATGACATATCTGTATCAGAAATTTCAACAATATTTGACTTGGAAGTAATGCAATTTTAGTTAAATTTTACTTTGCTTTAGACTGTGATTGATTTTTATTTAGTGATACTTTGATTGTTGTTGTAGAAGTAGTCGATTTTTAAAAATTTATATATTCCAATTAAATTTAGCTAAAATGTCACGGCAAACTATCAAAAATGCATATTCTCGTAATCTTTTCCTAAGAATAAATATTTTAAAGAAAATAATAATTAAAAGTTTCATACAAGACAAATCTCGTATGTAGCAGATGAATCAGTTTTAAGTTTCGTTGGTTATTTTCAGTATCTTCTTTAAATTTGTATTTTAGGTAGATTTCATATAAAAATCTACCTATTGCAATGGGCTTCATTAGGTAGATTTCATATAAAAATCTACCTATTGCAATGGGCTTCATCTCGGAATTTCGGAAAAATTTTGATGCCAAACGACTATTTGTGATAAGCGGAGATGGAAAAACAAAAAAAAAAAAAAATTATATATATATATATATATATAACGATATGAGGTATAACGGAATTTAGCGGCACTCTCACGGTCGCATTTTTTGACCAACACCAAAATAATTTTCTGTGTATGTTACGGCAAATAATGTCTTGGACAAGTTCGTGAACTGGCCATATCCGGGTACCGGTTAAGCGGCTAGAGCCTAAAATGTCGAATAATCTAGGGCGCTATAACTTCCGTTTGAATAATAATATTTTAATAAAATTTAAAAATATTGAATATTTGAACCTTTTTTTATCATTTTTATCCAGATGACTACTTTGGCGTTTCAGGTTCCTAAAAAATCAGCTGTTTTAAAAATTTACTAAACTTTGCTGCCCTTGATCTAGCTGAAATGGCCAAGCTCATAGTTGAAAACTTTTTTTCACGTACTTAAAATATAAATCTTTTCAAAATTTTCAAAAATAATAGTTTAAGTCTAACGGTTGAGACCCTACGGTTGTTGAAATAAAAACAAACGCAAAAGGCAATGCTTTCATCATGTTTCAGTTTATGTTATTTAAATTCATTTTAGCTTTTAAACATATTTTTCAGCTATAGCCTCAAAAAATTTCAGCTTTCTAACCCAAAAGGTTCCATTTTTATAAGCATTATAATGCAACCCTTACAAGAAAAATATCAACCCATTTAATACCATAGAAAAATTATCAAAATCTCTTTTGTTTTTATTTTTTTTACTAAGTAACCGTTTGAAAAAAGATTAAATAAGAACAAAAAAACACAACAACAAAAGATGATTTTGAAATAAAATTGTTTGATAATGTTATAAATTATGTGTGATGGTATAATTGTAGTTGTGACGTAGTTCATTTGATCTTTGGTGGATTTAATATGTTATTAAAAGTAGTTTAAACCAACTTAAATAAAACTGTTCCGAAATTGTGTTGATGGCGTTAGTTCGGATAATGTATTTAATTTGGTTCGATAATTTTTTTGAATTATTCTGTTTCTACTTATATTTTTTATTTAAACTAATCTGACTTATCTAATTTTATTTGGACACAAAACCGTCTGACCCCGAAATCTACCTATTTCTAGCGGATATACCTGCCGCTGGGATTTTTTTAATTGTTTTGTTTTTCTCTGAAATTAAAATCATTAGAGTCATCAAGCTGGTTTTAACATGCGAACTGTGGACTGTGGATGGTGTTATTAACCAATCAAAAATAAGAATATTTGTGGTGAATATAAAATTCTCTTCTCTGATTGGTTAATACAAAATTTCTCAGTGACATTTTTGATTTTGACATCTTATTTGTTGCAAAGAGATTTTTTGTGCTTCTCGATCATCTATTCTATAAGCGATGATATTATAAAAGATGCAAGAAGCATTTTTTACTTCACCACAATTTTAAATTGTGTGAAGTAATTCAATCTATCGAGAAAAAAAAAGCTTACATATTCCAAATTGTGTTTTTTATTTTATTTTGAAGACCATTCTCTATCTAAATAGCCAATAATAATTTTGGTATATGTCTGTGGGTGGGTGGGTGTTTGGGTTGGTTCGTGACATTTCTGCATAGGATCTTGATGAAACTGAGGGTCTCCCGAACACCCGAACGCCTCTAAATTTATATCTTCAATAACTTATAATCCCGGCTTTCGGTCTTATTATTAGTACTATTTCCAATATTTCTGCACACCAACTTCCGGTTTGTCACTTACAGTTAAAAATGTTTTTTTCAAATGTAGTCTACAATTACACATCGATTTTCATGAAACGTTGGTAAAAGCTTTCAAGTAACACGAGCAAGATTTTATAAGCTTTTGGGGTACATTGGACAAAGGGTTAGGCTACCATACAAAGCTGTTGTTTTCACTATGTTTTCTAAGTTTGTATGGGAGCATACAACATTCATTCGTAATTGAATTTTGACGACGCTTTATAAAAATATGTAGGGCCAGAAACGGATTAGTTTTTGAGCGATATTGAACAAAGTGGTCCCCGAGCACATATTTTTTTTGAAAACTCATTAACATCTTCACCTGATACTCGAATGGGATGAAAATTGGTACATAAGCACTTAGTACGGTTCAAAACAGTTTTGCATCCCAACTTCCGGCTTGTCACTTCCGGTAAAATATTTTTTTTATATTTTTGAAGTATCCCTATTGTAAGCTACAGTTTCAAATCGATTTTCATCAAACGTTGGTAAAAGGTTTCAATCAACATGAGCAAGATTTCATTAGCTTTTGGCGTACATGGGACAAAGGGTTGGGGGTCCACCATACACCAGGTGGTTTTTTCATTATGTTTTTAATGTTTGTTGGGAGCAAACAACATTCGTTCGTTAGTGAATTTTGATGACACTTTAAAGAAAGATGAAAATATGTAGGGCAAGAAGCTGATTAGTTTTTGAGCGATATTGAACAAAGTGGTAGCAGTTAGCACCTATTATTTTTTAAAGCTGAATAGCATCTGGACCTGATAATAGAATTAGATGAAACTTGGTAGAAGCATTTAGCATGGTTCACAACTTCCAGTTTGTCACTTCCAGCAAAAATGTTTTTACTTTTTCTCGTACAACAGAATTTTTGTTTGTTGGGATACTTGAGCTTTCTTTAATGTTTATCTGTTTCATTTCGACTTTACAGGATACACTTGTTATAAATTGAATTATCTGTTATGGTCATTATATGTTCTTATAAATAATTTTTGTTAAGTTTTTCAAATGTATCTGAGTTTTTCAAATGTATTAAAAACTCCTTACCGCGACAAGTATCGAGAATATTTCCAATATTCTGCCAACAGAAACAGAGACTTTTCTTATTTTCGAAACATAAAACAGACTATTGCGTATAGTTGGATTTGGATATGGCCCGGTTGATCCATTTCATATTTAAAGATACTCCTTTGACATTTTAAAAATATTTTCTTTATTTTAAAAATTAAATAAAAACTAAACGTAATTAGGATCAAAGATGTTGTTTATTTATAAATTCATTGATTTGTTTTTTAGATAAATTTGTTTTTAACAAATCTCAACAGCTTTTTATATTTAATGCTCATTTCGAGTGAGAAGCTAATCAATGAATTTTAACAGTAATAACAAAAATTAAATACGCTTGAATTTTTAGATGATACTGCGTTGAGTGGAGGTAGATTTTAATATAAAGGCTGGCTGCTAGTTGCGTTGAATTCTCCAGGAGATGAATAAGATGATACGAGATGTTGGAGATGTTGTATCCAATATAATGAGTTACCTTTAATGTGTTGATTAAGCTGAATCTTCGGTTATGATTTACCAATTTTACTGTTCATGTAAAGTAAACACAAAAGTCAGGAGATAAAATGTTGTTGTAACAACCATATAATGAATTAAATTTATTTCCAAACTTCTTCAGGTACATTAGCTTCCACATTCACTAATGGTCTTGAACCATTATTAAGTAGCACAAATATAAATTAAATTCTCTCAAAACACAATAACATTTTAGAGTTTAATTGTATTTATAAATAGATTATACAAGTTACATGAAATTTGTCTTATTGTATTAATCAAATTGATGGCGAGGCGATGAAATATAATTTACATAGAGAATTACATTTTTAATACGAAAATTAAGAACTCGAAACTATTTGGAAAAAACAAAATCTGAATAATGAAAAAATATTTTTTGTTTTTTTAATAAATGTTAACGAAATCATCGCCTGCTAAATTTTAAATTTTTTTGAGAAATGATTTTAATTTTAATGTTCGCCACAACACTCCCCCCCTAGTTCCATCGAAGATGGAACGATATAAATAAAGCAATTAAGTAGAGTTGAGGAGAAAAGAAAGAAATAGTTTTGCTAAAGTAGTTGTAGCGAATAAGAAAAAGTTTGGAGATGTTGTTTAGAAATCGATACCGGAGAAAAAAAAATTATGGGTCTTATGAATTGAAGTTCTGCAAAAAAAGAAAGAAACGAATAATTATGGAGTTATGGTAACACGAGTGGAGATATAGGTCTGACAGAGCTGAGTTGCCTGAGACCAATATTTGTGGAGATGTGTACCATAGGTTAAAAGGTTCGTTTAAAATACGAGAAGCAGAAAAGTAACGTCGGTGATGCTGAATGTCTGACAGATCAAAGTTGTAGTTCATTTTTCGAAAAGTAGCTGTTAAAAGCAAGAATAAGCAGAAATTTAGCGTAAGCAAAGGAGTGTATATGGTAATACAAGTTTGGTAAAGTCTGACAGTACAAAGTTGACTGAGACCAATGTTTACCTTGGAGACGTGTACCATAGAAAAAGATCGCTTTGAGAAGAAATATCTGATTAACGACGAAATGTCGTTTTAAATATCTATAAAAACCATACCTGTTCGTCAACAGATAAATGGTTAACGTCAGAAGATGTTCATGTTGTAAAAACATATGGGTAACGTTAGGGATATTCCTTTGAGATAAGATATTTTGAGGCTCTGCTTAATTAGATGAAATCTGATTTTTATATCCATAAGGACCATATCTGTTTTGTCAACAGATAGATGGTTAACGTTAGGAGATGTTCATGTTATGGTAGCATATGGGTAACGTTAGGGATAGAAATTAAAAAATCAGAAAATTCGAAAAATTTGTTTCGGCCCATAAGTTAAGGAAAGTGGAGTGGGTCTTACGAAGGAAGGAGATGTTAGACTTCCGCCCATGAGTAACGGAGAATGAAGTGGGTCTTACGAAGGAAAGAGTTGTGAAGTTTCGGCCCATAGTATAAGAGAGAGTAGTGGGTCTTACGAAAAAAGAGTTGTAAAGCTTCGGCCCATGGTGTCGATTATTAAACAAAAATAAAATTTAAAAAAATTGGTCGCACTAGCAGAATTTCGGTAGCTTGAAAGCCGAAAAATGAGAATTTGGAGAGAGAAAAAAAAAGAATGTGTCGCTAAGAGGAAACAGGATTATAGCTAATCAGCAGAAATGACTAGCAGGAAGAATATGTGATCACTGATCACTACGGGAAGAGTGTTCTGTCGCTGTAAAAAAAATTTTATAATAAAATGGAATTTTTTACAATAAAATGAAGACTAATGAACTGACTAATGACTAATTTAAATTAAGAAGGAGAAAAAAAAAAGTTGAATTGAATTATAAAATTGATACTTCTTACAGTTGACTCCATTGGAAGGTTTGTTTATTGTCGGGGTTACCAGTTTTAGATGATACTGCGTTGAGTGGAGGTAGATTTTAATATAAAGGCTGGCTGCTAGTTGCGTTGAATTCTCCAGGAGATGAATAAGATGATACGAGATGTTGGAGATGTTGTATCCAATATAATGAGTTACCTTTAATGTGTTGATTAAGCTGAATCTTCGGTTATGATTTACCAATTTTACTGTTCATGTAAAGTAAACACAAAAGTCAGGAGATAAAATGTTGTTGTAACAACCATATAATGAATTAAATTTATTTCCAAACTTCTTCAGGTACATTAGCTTCCACATTCACTAATGGTCTTGAACCATTATTAAGTAGCACAAATATAAATTAAATTCTCTCAAAACACAATAACATTTTAGAGTTTAATTGTATTTATAAATAGATTATACAAGTTACATGAAATTTGTCTTATTGTATTAATCAAATTGATGGCGAGGCGATGAAATATAATTTACATAGAGAATTACATTTTTAATACGAAAATTAAGAACTCGAAACTATTTGGAAAAAACAAAATCTGAATAATGAAAAAATATTTTTTGTTTTTTTAATAAATGTTAACGAAATCATCGCCTGCTAAATTTTAAATTTTTTTGAGAAATGATTTTAATTTTAATGTTCGCCACAAATTAAAACTCATAATAAACATTGTTTACATATTGTTACGATTGCAGAAAAATCTAGACGATTACAGAAAGATCTAAACGATTACGGTCACTTCCAGGAAAATAAAATCAACAAAACACAACAGAAAGTGAATGAAATAGTGTTGTTGTTGTTGTACATGTTCTTAGAATTAAGGTTTATTTGTTTTATGATTTTATAAATCAAATCAACGTAACGTAAAATAATCGAATATTCTAATATTTTCTCAAGGTTTCTAAAAAGTTACCTAGAAATTTCTAGAGATTAAGCAGAAGGTATATAAGGAAAATGATTCTTGTAGTTTTTAATTAGTTTATTTTAAACCTGCGATTGTGAAGTTAAAATTATAAAAGTGATTTTTAAATTAGTGAATAAAGTTATAAGTGTTATTGAGTAGAAATAATTTGTGTATTATTTTAACGCTGTTATTACTGGAAATTTCTACAATAAACCGTTGGAGTTTCTGAAGCTGTTGAAAGAATATTCTAGTTAGGAATATTGTTTGCTGTATTGTTTTCCTGTTGTTGTGAAACAATTAAGGTGTTGAATACTTATTAAAACCTGGTGTTTGTGCTTACTAATCAGTGATCGAACTCAGGAAGGGATTAGGGATTGTGTTTATCGAATTGAGAGTAAGGCCAATTCGAAGGAGGTTAAGAAAAACGTAACAATATAAATAAATATTTACTGGATATATTAATTACTAATAAGATAAGTATTTATCTTACAAACTATTGAATGATTATTAATTAAAATGAAAAATTACGACTCGCTAAAAACTTTTTTTACGTTTGTTTTACAAAAAATTCTTGGGTTTTCCTAGCATACTTTTATGACATTCATTTTATTTAAAGCTTTTATACATATATTTCTTAAATCTATTTACTACTTATTTATTTACAAACAAACTTTATTTTTCATCTTGGAAAACAATAAAGTAAACTACCAAAATGAAAACGACACAATAATTGTTAAAATGGGGGTTTTCTACGACATTGTTTTGAAAACTAAAAAAATTCGCTTATGAAACATTATATTATTCATCATTTGTAACAAATTTTTTGTTATTTAATGGGAAATTACTTCGGTCTGAAAAACCTAAGTATTACATTCATGAGCTCAAAGTGAAATTCTTACCCCCACTTTTTTTTCGCATTTCTCGACGTTTTAGGACCTACTGATTCTAAAAAAGCAAAAAGAAAATGTATGTACGTCTGCCGGCCGGCCGTCACAACCTACGAAATCTAGAAAACAGCTGGACGGATTTCAAAATTTTCTAAAAATAGGTTTACTCAATTGTAAGAGCCGAAAGGACGATATGTTCGATAACTGTACCGGAAGTGTGTCAAAAAATCGTCAAGTGTGTCAAAACAAGGAAATTTGCATATATTTTGCTTAAAAAACTTTCGTTTTAAGTGATTGCGAGTAGGAATATTGAACTTGGAGAAATTTTGATGGTCGGGATTGGTATGTGAGACCAAAATCTAGATTCTTGCATTATAGGTTTGTCAAAAAAATGTTGTCAAGTGTGTCAAAAGAAATATTTTTATTTATTTTTTTACTCAACTTTTTGGAAAAAAATAAAATTAATTACTTGTTTGAAATGAAATTTTATTATTATTATTGAGAATTATGGCATTATAAGTTTATCAAAAAAATATTGTCAAGTGTGTCAAAAAAATGATTTCATGTATTTTTTTAGATAATTTTTTGGAAAAATAAATTTAGCTGTTTGTTTACGTAAATATAATTGAACATGGAAATTTTTGAATTTGTTAGAATATTTTATTGAATATTTGAATATTTTAGAATTTTGTCATGTTGTCAAGTGTATCAAAAGAAAGATTTTTATTTATTTTTTACCCAATTTTTTGGAAAAAAATAAATTTAACTATTTGTTTACCATGAAGTTTTATTATTATTATTGGGAATTATGGCATCATAAGTTTGTCAAAAAAATGTTGTCAAGTGTGTCAAAAGAAAGATTTTTATTTATTTTTTTATCCAATTTTTTGGAAAAAAATAAAATTAATTATTTGTTTGACATGAAATTTTATTATTATTTTTGAGCATTATGGCATTATAAGTTTATCAAAAAAATATTGTCAAGTGTGTCAAAAAAATGATTTCATGTATTTTTTTAGATAATTTTTTGGAAAAATAAATTTAGCTGTTTGTTTACGTAAATATAATTGAACATGGAAATTTTTGAATTTGTTATAGTTTTTGAAATATTTTTGGAATTTTGAAAAAAGTTTCAATTTTTGATTTTGTAAGAATTTTTGGAATATTTTTAGAATTTTGAAAGATTTTAAATTTTTGATTTTATTATAATTTTTTTAATTTTGGAAAAAGTTTCAATTTTTGATATTGTTATAATTTTTACAATATTTTTAGAATTTTGGAAATAGTTTGAATTTTTTTATTTTTTAAGAATTTTTGGAATATTATTAGAATTTAGAAAAAGTTTAAATATTTGATTTTATTCTAATTTTTGGAATATCTTTAGAATTTTGAAAAAAAAAATAAAATTTTTGAATTTTATATATATTTTTAGAATTTTGAAAACAGTTTCAATTTTTGATTTTGTAAGAATTTTTGGAATATTTTTAGAATTTTGAAAAAAGTTTCAATTTTTGATTTTGTAAGAATTTTTGGAATAATTTTAGAATTTTGGAAAAAGTTTCAATTTTTGCAATATTTTTTGCAATACTTTTGGAAAATTGGAAAAATGTTTTAATTTTTGATTTTGTTAATAATTTTGTCCTCGTACAAAGCTTTTGGTGAAAACTATATAAAAAGCCTTAACACAAACACAATCCTTACTGTTTTATTATTTAAATTTGTAATGTCATAAAATAAAACGAGAAAAATCAAATTCGCTTAAAAAATTTTGCAAGAAATGCAAAAAAAAGTGGGGGTAAGAATTTCACTTTTGGCTCATGAATGTAATACTTAGGTCTTTCAGACCGAAGTAATATAAATACATAGCCGGAAAAAAGACGCCTGATTGAATTGATTTAAAAAAAATTCCAAATATTATAATAAAACCAAAAATTCCAACTTTCTTCAAAATCCAAAAACATTCAAGAGAATATTACAAAATAAACAATTCAAACTTTTTTCAAAAATCCTAAAATTTTTAAAAATTAAAATATTCCTAATAAAAATACATAATAATTAAAAATATTCCTTTTGATTTTATTAAAATCAAAAATTTAAATTTTTTCGAAATTCTAAACAATCCAAAAATTATTACAACATCAAAAATTGAAACTATTTTCAAAATTCCAAACATATTGCAAAAATTATAACAAAATCAAAAATTCAAACTTTTTCTAAGATTCTAAAAATTATAATAAAATCATAAATTTCAATTTTCTTCAAAAGTTCAAACATATTCAAGAGAATATTACAAAATCAAAAATTGAAACTATTTTCAAAATTCTAAAGATATTGCAAAAATCAAAACAAAATAAAAACTTTTTCAAAATTCTAAAAATATTCCAAAACTTATAATAAAATCAAAAATTAAACTTTTTTCAAAATTCTAAATATATTCCAAAAATTATTCAAAAATCAAAGATTTAAATTTCAAAATTCTAAAAATATTGCCAAAATTATAACATTATCAAAAATTCAAACTTATTTTCCAACTGTTCCTGTTATTCAGAAGTCGTGGAATCACACAAAACGATTACAAAAGAAATATCTTTCTCATGATTACATTTTTTTAAAAACATTTAATCTGCAACAACTTGATATTTCCCAATTGTTCCTATAAGTTGGGAGGAGTTGAAACTGAATAGAAACATGTTCAATTTCATGTTCAAATACATTTCAAGTCATAAAAATAATTACATACTTAAGTTTATTTTTTTCCAAAAATTGGGCTAAAAAATAAATGAAAATCATTCTTTTGACACACTTGACAGTATTTTTTGACACACTTACAATACAATAATCAAGGTTCTGGTCCCACATACCAATGCAAACCATCAAATTTTCTCCACATTCAATGTTACTACTCGTAATCACTTAGAATGATCGATTTTTAGGCAAAAAATGCTCATTTTCGTGTTTTAACACACTTCATTATTTTTTGAAAAACACTTGACACACACTTTCTTTCGCCAATTCAAATTTCGTCAATACTAAACATACCAAATGTTTTAGGCATTTTCAAAAAAAAACTTTAAAACATGCGCATTTTCAAAAGAATACAGGGTGAATATAATACTATAGGGCATAGTATTTATTATTCAAAAAAACGTAGAAAAATCTGTTTGGAATCCTAAAATCCTTTATCTTCAAAATATTATAGCACATAATATATTATCTATGTAAACCAAAAGAAATTACCAAAAATGTATGCCGGCAAAACTGCATTTCAAAGCAATAAATAAAAAATTCAGAATTTAGATTTTTTCATTCGTTCCACTCATACAAAATTTTGATTTAAAAAAAAATCCACAAATAAATGTACATTTTCAAACGAATTGCCCAATTAACATTTAACATTTTAATTTACAAAAGTTTTATCTGTGAGAAGAGTACACCCTGTTTTTCGATGATATGATTTTTCGATGTAATGATTTATTCATTACATCGAATATTTTCGATGTAATGATATTTCGATGATATGATTTTTTTTTCGATTTTACGATTTTCGATGGTATGATTTTTCGATTTTGTGAATCAAATTTTCGATGATATGATTTTCGGTGATGTGATTTTTCGATGCTATGACTTTTCGACGCAATGAACTTTCGGTGATATGATCTTTCGATGCTATGACTTTTCGATGATATGAACTTTCGATGATATGAAATTCGGTGGTATGAACTTTCGGTTTTGTGATTTCTGGTGATTCGACGATTTGATTTTTCGATGTTATGATGCGGACTCAAAATTCTCAGGAGAAATCAACTGTGGTGAGCCATTCCAGGGAGATGCGAAATTGTAAAAAAAACACAGTTCGTCTATACGAACATATAAATCTTTATCCCGCACAAATCCCGTGGAATAGACCTCCGCTTGAAAAATGTTTTTTTTTGATTCTGTAGCTGGCCAGCTACACTTTTCACATTGCGAGCTATGCCTCCAGAATGTTACACTGTCTAGAGACGGCCTGTTTGGTCAATCTTTGTAATCTACTCTGTATATTTTGGTCATATCGTCACATTATTGATGGTCATTTCGGGAGAGAGTGGCGTTAACTTCAGTTCCACAATAAATAATAGTTCCAATAATTGCATAATAATAATTCCAACAAGGCTAACAATAGGCTCCGTTATAGAGTTACAAGAAGGTTATATGTCGTAGAAACATTGGTAAGCGTCAGGAAAACACGGGGTCATAATGACGACCTTAGCAAACTTTGAATAGACTGTCCCGATAACACACACAATAAATAATAGTTCCAATAATTACATAATAATATAATTCCAACACTTAAGGCTTGATGACGCTAATGTCGTTTTCTTTTTGACAAAAAAAGTTAAAAGTTAAAAAGCTTGTGTGCACATTGCCCAAGCACAAACAAAGGTACACCCTATATTAAGCAGTTATTGATTTGGGGAAGTCATTATTCGCTAAAAATGAGCCTTATGTGGCCCTCAGCAGAGTCTGTAGATGAATAATTTATTTGTTCCTAGGATCATAATAAATTGCTGAAAAATCCTCATGACTCACGATCTCTTGAGGAATTGAAAAGGTTAACAAATCTTCCAAGTTTCGAAACATAAACCTATGAGTAATTTTGGTATATTACCTATAAACCTAGCCTATGTACATATAAATCAAAAACCCTAAACAAAAAATTTAAAGCGGATGTGCAATTCCTTTATCAGAAAATTATAACCCCAAAATAAATCAAATAAACAAAAGAAGTTCAAAAACTAAAACCCAACTACTGATAAATCACGCTCTAAAAAAATAAAACAAGAAAATGCTCTTATCTGAAATTGTTATGTACAATATAAACTATTCAATATTATTGTCTATTGAATAAACAACTTAACATATGTAAATAATTTTAATAAATTTAATACATATTAATAGTGATTTTCAGAGGATAGCCGTAGTCGTATGTCACCTACCCTAACAAAACAATACATTCTAACAGTAGTAAGTGATCATCGGGGAATTAGGGGGATTGAGGGGAAAGTGAATCACGCTATATGTACATCTAAATAGTGCTCAAGAGAGATGTATAGCATGATGCCCTACAGCGGATGATCACTTACTATACTCTTAGAATGTATAGTTTACACTTTTTGTCGTATGCTCTTGGCGTAATTCGTTGACTAACATATTTATTTAGCACTTGTTTTATATACTCCTGAGGATGCCCTAAAAAGACGAAATATATTGAGTGGTTATAGAACTAAAATTAAATCTTTTATTTTTTCAAATTTATATTAACGGGCGTATAAAACAAGTGCTAAACAAATATGTTATTCTTAGAATGTATTGTTTTGTTAGAGTAGGTGGCATACGATTACGGCTATCCTCTGAAAATCACTATGAATATGTATTAAACTTATTAATATTATTTATGTGTAAGTTGTTTATTCAATAGACAATAAATATTGAATAGTTTATATTGTACATAACAATTTCAGATAAGAGCATTTTCTTGTTTTATTTTTTAGAGCATTTTTTTCAGTAGTCGCGTTTTAGTTTATGAATTTATTTTTTTTGTACCGAAAGATTGCTCTTTTTTTATCTGAAAATTACTAAACACGCCAACTAGCAGCTTGTAAACAATCTTATGTCGTTTTCTTTTTGCCAGAGCAGAAAAAGTGATTTTTTTAAGATTTTTTTTCACAAAACGAATATGAAAAAATTTGATCTAATTTTGTAGTTGTGTTTGTCAACTCTCATTTAATGTTTTTGTTAATTAATAGTATTTAATTAAATAATTTTTTATTAATTTATAATTTAAAACGATTTAAACAAAACATTTAAACAACTACTTCACTTTAAAATAATAATAATAACTAAATGGCGTCTTGTCTTGATAATTTGTCTGATTAGATTTATTTAGCAGTTTCCTGCATTTCCACCAAGGTGAATTCTCTGTACGACCCAGTGATGGACAAGATTTTCTGGAGGTCGAGTCGCAACAACGTCTGGTAAATAATTGATCGACAAATCAAATTTAACCGAATTTTAGCTAAAAGTACTTTATGGTTCCTAGTTAGTTGACGTTGGCTTCCTGACTGACTCTAAGATTCAGGTATTTAATTTTTATCAACCTTCTTGTAAGGTTTAAACAAACATGTGACCTTTCTCTGAATAGTTGCAATAGTGTTAGGATTTTAATGTTTTGCAACGTAAAATAAAACGATTATGATAGAATCGTTACCCTTCTTCTTTTTCACAAAAACTATATTTAAAGATTTGACGAGTGATTATTTTTGCAGGGCGTGATTTTTTTTTAATTTTATACAAAAAGAGGTGAAACTTAGTATGGAATATTTATTGAGTTAGATGATGGAAATAGTGGTACATTGATGATTGTTCTAAAATCAAACAAATATGTAGTCTAAATTCTTACTTATATTTTGAATTTTGAAGGAAATTACAGCATTTGGCAGCTATTATATGGAGGGTCAAGGAGGAATTGTTTGGCATTTTGGGAGCTTGTATGCCTTAACTATTATTTGTATTCTAACGAACTTTGTGTTGACAGAGAACTTGTATCAATTGTTCAATTTATTCACTAGGAAAGTTGCTAGACTAACTTTTCATTCCTTAAATACGTCAGCCTAAAATAGGACAATTAAAAACGATTTTAAAAGTTTGTTATAGGTGAAAAACATGTGAAATCAGCAAGGTCTGGAAATGAGGTTTTAATTTTGTATATTTAGGTATTGGAATTCGTTGACATCAATAAAAAAAAATTTTCGGTGTTTTTAGTTTTTTTTTTAACCCTGTCTTAAGATACAGGGTGTTGAAAAATCAAGAAATTGCTCGACCCTGGTGTATTGAAATGGCTCTACAGTCAAAACCACTGAACTGATTTTAATGTTATATAGCTCAAAATGTAGGAATTGATATAATTCCAGAGGGGTTGATATAATTTTGTCATATTCTTTCTTAAGACTCGCTCTAGATGCTTTTCTTTTACCGTGTAATATATTACGAAAGGATAAAATGTTGCTTGTTTATTGTTCCAATGGTAACCTTGCGCTTCGTTTTGTATTACGAACGAGTAATTTTCTGCAAAATCGCAACTCATACAAAAAATTCGCAAAACACAAAACACACTACACAAAAAATTGGATTTTTTATATTTCTGATGGCGCTGCTTCACAATTTATAAAAATAAAAAGAATTTTTCTACGATCCTGCATCATTTGAATGATTACAAAATAGCATGTGACTGGCATTTTCATGCGACATCGCACGGTAAAGGACCTTGTGATGGAATCGGAGGAACAGTAAAAAGAAAAGCAGCTAGAACGAGTTTTAAGAAAGAATACGACAAAGTTATATCAACACCTCTGGAGTTATATAACTGGGCAGCAGCTCCAGGCAATTTTCAAGATAACATGTATTTTTTCTATGTAACGGAGGCAGGTTACATTGCAAAACGAAATCAACTAGCTGATAGATTCGCCAATTTAAAAACAATTCCTGGAACACGAGGATATCACTCATACATTCCTACAAATGATGGATCAATCTTAGCTAGACGTTATTCTAACCCTACGGAATATAGTAATGTAAAATTAAATAAATGATAAAAAATGTGAAAAATATTTATTTTGAGCTAAAATTAAAAATTTATTATAACAGGTCGTTCAATAAGTCCGTAGGATAAGTAAGAAAAAAACAACATTTTGACAAAACTCGATTTTTTTATTCAACGTAGTTGCCTTCGAGGGCGATACAACGAGTATAGCGATTTTCCAACTTTTCTATACCACTTTTATAGTACGATTTCTCTTTTTCGTCAAAATAGGCCTCAGTTTCAGCGATTACTTCATCATTGGACTTAAATTTCTTTCCAGCAAGCATTCTCTTGAGATCTGAAAACGGGAAAAAGTCGCTGGGGGCTAAATCTGGAGAATATGGTAAAAAGTAAAAACATAGATGTAAATCCAAAAAAACTGTTAATTTTTTAACTCCACTTTTTTTATGATGAAAAATTTTGAGGCGTGTTGCAATAAAATTAATAAAAAAAACAAAAAATTTCCCCTTCTGAATTTTTTATATAATGTTAGTAACATATGTACCTTTCACATATTAAAAAATCAAAAATTTAAAAAATATGTATTTCTAGAAAATCGAGTTTGAATTTTTTACCGTTATTTTTCTAAAAGAAAGTGTTCAAGGTCATATAATGTGAATTAGTATTTTAATTAGCTGTTTAATACCTACAGTTTGAGCTATATAACATTAAAATCAGTTCAGTAGTTTTGACTGTAGAGCCATTTCAATACACCAGGGTCGAGCAATTTCTTGATTTTCCAACACCCTGTATCTCAAGACAGGGTTAAAAAAAAACTAAAAACGCAGAAAATTTATTTATTTATTTATTATTTATTGATGTCAACGAATTCCAATACTTATATATACAAAATTAAAATCTCATTTCCAAAATTGCATGTTTTTTGCTGATTTCGCGTGTTTTTCACCTATAGAAAAGTAGATTTAAACTTTTCTCGGGTTGGAGTGGCATATGAACATAACATAATTCAACTATTTAATTAAAATATAGGTCTGGGTTCCATAGGGTGTCATCGATTTTTCCTGGAAGATGATTTTCGAGTTTTAGATTTTCCAGTTAAAAGTAAAAATAATAAATTTAAATAAATAAGTCGCATTGCTGTTACAATAAGAAACTGTACCCTATTCCCGAAGACATAAATGTCATCACAATATTGTAAAGTCACACAATATTGTGAATTTCGTATTATGTAACACCAATTTATAGCATTTTCTTTTGAGAACCAGTTCATAACTAGTTCTTTTTTTTTCAATACAAAAAAATTATTTCCCCTCCAAATCATGTTCGATTGAAGCAAAATAAAAAAAATAGTTCTGAACTGGTTGTGCACTTTTTCCCCTTTTGAAGAACTAGTTTTATTTTCAGTTATTTTTGAGTTTTACTCATACAATGACAAAAAGTAAACACAACAAACGTTAAATCAAAACGTTATAATTATAACGCAGCATCATATAAATAATTTAATTTTAATTTTAGTTATTTAACTTATATATTATGAAATTAGTTTTTTTTTCACAAAATGTATTGTTTTTTTTTTGCTTTTCAAACATTCCAAAATAAAATAATTAATAAAATAACCAATTCAATTTACTCATACAATAACACTGAATGTTGCATGTTCGATTGAAAAAAAGAACTCGTTAAGAACTAGTTATTAACAAGTTCTTAAATCGAAAATGACATTAGTGAAAATTCAACACAATATTGTGAATCTGACAAGAACAATATAGTTACTGTCAAAATCACAATTTTGCTTTATGTTTTGTGTGTTGACTTTTTTATACAAATTTCATCGATTGGCGTAAAAATTAATTTATAACGCAAAATTAAGGATTTAATAATATTAAATAATCATATTTTTATATAAATATCATTAAAACATATTTATTTATTAAATATATTTTTATTTTATTTTGCATGTTTTAAGATTAACAAAGTTAGCTGTCAAAAGTACGAATCTAGTACCAAAAATCTGTTATAATTTTGTAAACATTTGTTATAATTGGTTTGTGTATAGGATACAGAATACCATTTTTAAACAAAGTTGTTAAGCATTTTGGCGAAATTGACAATATTGTCGATTGACAAATATGTGCTCGGGAATAGGGCCCCTGGGCTTATTTGATTCCATTTCTCACAGTTTTCTAAAGGAAAAAAGATGAAGTTTTAAAATTTGTGTAATTCTAGGAACCCAGTTTCAATTCCATATGAATATGAGCTGAATTTTAGCAATAACGTTCAGTTTAATATTCCAACATTTCCAATCGATGGTATGAATATGAATCAAAATTCAGTAAGTATGTTTTTCGAACTATAAAATTTCTATATATTCTTGGGACATCTGTTGACATCAAGCGTTGTGCACTCCCATGTTTAATAACATTTTTCAACAATTTTGGTTTAATTCTGCTCGTTTCTCAGGTTTAATTACATATGGCATATTGCATTCAGCATGAAACTGATCTATGAGAGTTAACAGATGAAGTCCTATTACGGTTCACAAGGTATATTATAGGTAACAGTTGTACTTGTTAGGAAACAGGCAATATACGTTTATGATAGTATTCACGAAAAGTGAACAATTTCACAAAAAAGCTAGCTGATATTTTGTTACAAATAGAAGCAGAGTCATTCCCTATGAAATCATCGAAAAAAAAGAAAAATTGGAGCTGCACTGTTTTAGATTTTGCTTAAACTTTGTAGAAATGTTCTTTTTTTTTTAAATAAAAAGTGTTGTGTTATAGGGTTTAGCATATGTGTCACAACAACACATAAATACCTGTTAGGACATAGGTCCAGTCCTAAGTCCCACAACAACTTGCGTTCTAAGGTGTTGATGAACGCTTTTTTTAAACCTCAGTGGATTCGGGATTAGGGTTGTAAATATCAAAATTCACAAGGATTTAATTTTCGCTGGCGCCACTTCCGGACCACACACAATAAGGAACTTGAAAAGTCTTATTTTTGTGTTTTACTGTTTTAGCTGTAAAAATTTTTCTATTTCTAAAACAATAATAACAATAAAATAATAAACAATAAAATTTGAAATAATTCATATACCTGACAAATAACAGAGCATTGAAAATACGTGTATTTTTTTGATTCCTTGTGATTTTCAATTGACACCAGTGTCTGCACTGTTAAATATAAAAGTCTAATCATTCTCAAATATCAAATTGCTAATATCGCTAGAGAGTTAAAATTAAAATCGACTCGTTCAGTCAACTCGTAATGCAAAAAATCTTTACTTGAAATTTTGAAATTTCAGCAATTTGCATATTTCAGGCTACAATTAGGACGCTGGACGTGTTTGATAAGAGACAAAAATTTGAAATTGGCAGGATACTTAGTTCTTACCTTTAACTTTAAAAATCTTCAAGGTTCTTTTTGTTATTTCTTCCTCTCGCAGATGTACAGACGATTAAAGAGAAGCAAACATTATAGCCATTTGTCTATTTTCTCATATGTTTATTTTTTTGAGTATATTTTTATAATGGTCTGAGTAGTTATCCACGGATAAATTAATCGTTTAAAAATAAGCATTAATAATGTAACCACGAAGAATTAAAAACTAAAATATTAATTTTACTGTTAAAATTAGTCTTTACTTAAACTTTCAGGCTTTTGTTTTGTACACAACACAACTGTTATAGATTTACTTTTAAAGGTTTAGTAGGTTTAAATAAAAATAAAAAAAAATGATTTTTTCGGCAAACGGCTGCAAAGTTTAATTTTACTGCCGCTAGGGAGCTAGTTAAAGTCTTACTTTTTTTACTTATAATTAAAGCGTCTGTAAGGTAACGCCATTTTTATTTTATTTTTACGACGACGGTAAAGAAACTTTTGTTATTTTTTCAAACAAATTGTATAACTATGACAACAAAAAAAAGAAAAGATTTGATTGGATTATGAAATTTTGAATTATTGAATAACTATGACAACAAAAAATAACAAATAATCTGATTGGATTAAGAAATGTTGAATTATTGTATTACAACAAAACATAACAATAGTTTGATTGAGTAAGGAAATTTTGAATGGGAGCTTGCTTTGATAAAAAATTTTATTTGGACAAATTTAAATGTTTTTTTCTTCGGAGCTCTTGTTTCGGAGCTAAATTGACTTTTTGTGTATCGTCTATAATTGCCAAACTATAGACTCAATACAAAAAGTAACACTTTAGCTCCTAATTAAATAATATACTATTGAATTTAAAGATTGTTTTGATTCAGGCTCGAAGAACCCAATTAAACTCAATTGAACACCGACTGACACGTCAACTTGAAAATAAAAGTTTCTCCAGGACAGAAATATTGAACTTACATAACGTTGTTATTTTCTTGTTATTTCAAGAGAGTGAAATTTGGTATTTTGTATTGAAAAAATAATATGTTAAAAAAGATTGAAATTCAGTAGAAAAACAATATGGAACCTGGTTTATATCAATTACATATGCAGAAATTCAACTTAGTGGTATGATATAAGCTGGGGTTACAATCGTGGGGATGACCTTCTTAGCCCGATCAATTTCAAGCCGGACTTTAAACAAAATAAAATGAAAATGTGAAACTTCACAAGGCAGTTCGGGCGCGCGACGTGACAGAAAGAGACTTGGTTATCTAAAACTAAAGCAACAAGTTAATATATCTAAAAATAAAAATATAAAATCAATTTTTCCACTAAGCAATAGTAAACATAAAAAATTATGAAACATTTAATTATAAGTGAACAAGTGACAACTGTCAGAAAATGAATGCATGACAAACTGGAAGATCATTTAAAAATTATTACACAATAATTGAGTTAACAAGTTTTAAATCGAAATGCACTCAAACATTGAAAATTAAAACACATATTTACAGACATAAACAAAACTTAAAAATATATTATAGTCTTAAAGTCATAAAAAGCAGACTCAGTATCATCGATTGATAATTCATTCCGGTGAAAAATCAAATGAATGTAATGTGAATGCTTAAGAAAACTCATAAACCTAAGATAGGTTTTGTTACGTCTGCTCAAACTTTATACATATTATTAATCAAATAAATGAGTTTTGGATTAGAAAAATCCTTTAAATGCAATTTCAATAATTAGGTTAGAGTTAAGTAACAAATTTGTTTAAGTTTCTTAAAAATAAGTTATATTGCGTAAATTCCTTTGTACAAATAACTCTCCGACAATCCTTATTAAAATATAAAGTTTAATAAAAAATTATTTTTATTTGTTTTTGTTGTTTCTCTAATATCATGAAATCAAAATTTAGTATATAAATGTGCTTGTAAACGAGCAACTTTTTACGGCAATGTGTGGCCGGGCAATATTGCCCAAATTCAAAAATATTCACAGCAATTTTGTCGTATTGCCCGGCAATATATTTGTATAGCTCGGCAATATTGCCTATATTGCAACTAATTCCTGTTGGTTTTTTTGATCGATCGAAAATATTAAACTTTGCCCGGCAAATATTACGATTTTTGTTGTTGTGTTTTTATTGAATTGAGAATGTAGTTCGTTTTGAAGATTTTTAAATGTGCAAATAAAATTGATGTCATATAAAAATTTGGTTTAATTAAATGGTTGGTAAAATAAAAGATATGAATTTGAGTATTGTTTTTGGTGTTTTAAAGTAAGAAAAAAAAGGAATTTATTTCTTCAGATATTATGGTTAATTAATGATTGATGAAAGGTGGGTAAATAATAATTTTTTGTTGTTGTTATGATTGTAATTCTGTTTTGAGAATTAGTGAACTTATTTTTGTTTAGAACTCGTTTAGTTTTAGTATTTTGGATGGAGAATAAATTTGATGGTTTTTTCCGGTTCCAGTCAAATTAATTGTGCTACTTTACAGGAGCCAATAACATTGATATGTACTAAAATTCTGGGTTAGGATATTACCTCGCAAGGACAGAAGGGATTGACTTTACCAGGAAACAGAGGGTCCCTGATATTAGCTGCATCGCTCCGAAGGGGAGTGGTCTTGTACTTGCAGATCAAGCAGAATACTTATAGGTACCGTGATGGATAGGAAACTCAGTTGGAAACCAAATATCAGAGAAAGAGCAAAAAAAGCTACGGTAGCATTATATACTCATGTAAAGAAATCATGGGGGAAAAAGGGGTCTTGCACTGTAACTTACTCAATGACTTTACATCTCTGTAATCAGACCGATCTTAAAGTACGGTGTAATCATATGGTGAACTGCACTGTCCAATGCTACAACGCCAATTCGAACGAAGAAGTTTATTCTTCATTTTCTACCCCTTAGTGTGCTATGTCAACAGATTCCAAGTACCTCATAAATTTCTTGAAATATTGTAGATTCAAAATTCCTTTCGTGATCTGTATGAATCTCTATCGGTACTTCAATAGCAACTTATCCAATTGCTTACTACTGCGTCAGCGATGGTTCTAGCTTTCTTATTTGATATTTGATATATACCTCTTGCCATTTGCTAAAATTATCCATTATGACTGGCACATATTTGTTGTTACTATCGGCACAACATGTCAGAAATGGTCCAGCTACATCCATTTCAATTCTCTAAAATGGTCCGCCCACATTATATTCAGGGGTACCATCATTATAGTAAGTAACCTATTAAATTCTCTTCAATACAGAGGCTGTCCCATTGTGCCCAATATGTTTTCATTGTTTGACTTTTATCGGTAATTCCACCTCATGTTGGTTTTTCTACCTTTGCCTTGTACTTGATTATTGGTGCCAATTTAGGATCATCCAATTGCTTCAGCCTTACAACTTCAGCTGTCCAGTCTTCGTTAGGAAGCACTTGTGGAAACCTGACATCAATAATATTTTCTTTACTCTCGGTCCAGTTATAGTGCTTGCATTTCACCTGGGATGGCCTACTCGGCTATGCGTTATCATTTCCAAGAGCACTTCCTCTCCGTTGTTTAATTTCAAAATCATAAGCCCGCAAGCGTTTAATCCATTGTGCTTCTTGTCTTTTCTCCCTCGAAAATCTTAGATTTTAGTAACCACCTTTAATGCTCCATGATCAGTTCTCAAATGGAATTTTTGACCGTTCAAGTATTTGTGGAAATGTTTTACAAGTTCCATTATAGCCAACAATTCTTTACTGGTGACACAATAATTCATTCATTACAAGTACCATAACTTTTAACCAGTATGATAAATTTCTTGAAATATTGTAGATTCAAAATTCCTTCCTTGATCTGCATAAATCTCTATCGGTAATTCGATAGCAACTTATCCAATTGCTTACTACTTCTTCAGCGATGGTTCTCGTTTTCTAATTTGATGCATGTGGCAAGAGGTGTATCCTATCACCTCGTGCCACTTGCTAAAATTATCTATTATGACTAGCACATATTTGTTGTTACTATCGGCACAACAAGTCGGAAATGGTCCAGCTACATCCATTTCACATTTCAATTCTCTTAAATTTCTTACTGGCTTGGACAGTTTCTTTGAGTAATAAGCTATTACTTTGTCATCCCCATCCCCATCAATTTCTTGAGATAACATTCCTATACTAAGCAATGATGCTTGCTTAGTGTCAAATTTGAATTCCAAATTTGGAAAGCCAGAACTGGTGCAGAGCTCAATCATTTTTGAAGTTCAAATGCTTTATCCATCCTTGTTAGCTTATGGAGACTCTTTGCAATATTTGCAAATGCTGATACAAAACATTGGTAGTAAATGCACAATCCTAGACAACTGCAAAGTTCATGTAAATTCTTGGGTCTTGGCCATTCTTGTACTGCTATGCTCTTTTCAGAGTCTATGTGTTCTCCACTTTTGTCACTTTACGCCCCATGTATGTTACTTTCTCTCTAAACAGTGTACATTTCTTTGAACTTAATATGAGTCCTGTCCTTACATTCCTTTGGACTTAAAATAAGTCCATGACCCTTACAATTATCTTGTCCAATTACACAAGACACGTTCCATTAAAACTTCAAATGCTGCTGGGACTCAGTCCGAATCCGAAACATTAAATTCGCATAACCCATCTACCTATACTAAACGCTGTCAATTAGCGGTCCTTTTCCTGCACCTCTACCTGCGACTAACTTTGCAGATCCACAGTTGAGAACAATTGGGCACCTGCAAATGTTTCCAGGGTATCATCAATTCGAGGTAATGGGTAATTAATTTTTTGTTACTGCATTCAATTTTCTGTAGTCGATACAGAAATTAATAGTTCCATATCCTTCTTACTGACTAAAACCACAGGTGAACTCTATGAACTATCCGATTTTAATATAGAGTGTTGTCTTATATAGGAATAACAATATGTGTGAACAACACATATACTGACATACATTGATACCTTTAAAGACATAGGCCGCACAATAACATGCGTTCTGAGCTTTTAATGAACGCTTTTTATTTTTGTGTGGATTGTACGTCCTCGAAACTATCGATTCGGGCAAAGCATTACATTTGTCCGATGTACGAACAAAGAAGTACCTTTGCATTTTGTTACTACAACAGTGAGTGATCTCCACAGTTTGACTGTTTGTACAAATTGACGAGTGAAACGGCGAAAATAGCAAAATAATTGTCAGATAAAGCAGTTACGTTAACCTAGCTCATAAAACGGCAAGAAAATTTTTTGGAATTCCCGTGATGACGCATATTAATTATAAAAAGTAAATGTTTATATGAAATCTACCTCAAAAACAAAACCCGATGAAGCCAACCCAACCATCTGTTTAAATAGAAACAACGATGAAACTGAAACAATAAAAATGTAAAAGGATTTAATTTAGGCGCCAAAACTATTATTTTGCTAAAAATATTTTTTATTCGGTTTATCCTCTTAATTTTTTTTCTAGTTTTTGCATCCTTTATAACAAATGAAAACAATAGTAAAATAGTAAGTACATACATGTATGTAATTAAAAAATCGAAAATACATATACAAAATTTAAAACTGGGAAATTTGTGAAGAGAAAATTATTATAGTCGGCAATAAATGTCAACCGAGATATATTTTTGCAATAAAAGAGTGATTAATGATTCGAGATAATGAGGATTTTCACATTTGGAAATGCCGTCAATTGTTTACCAATACATGCTAGATATGTATGCAAAAACATTCAAAACAGAACGTTTGATATTCATCCGTTTAAATCAAACCAAGCTTTTCTCTGAAGTACCAGTTCATTAGCGAAAGCCAATTTAATATGACGGTTATTCACAACTAACGCACATACACAAAATCATTTCAAATTCACACGGCAAATATCCGATACCAGATTCGATAAAGATTTGCAGGAAGATGTGACGAAAAATATGTAACATGAGCTTTCCAGAACACTGAATCCAAATTCAGAACGCATGAGAGACCATTAATACTCAAAGTGATATCATCAAGGATTTAGTCAGTTACAGGATGATGAATATCCTTTATATAAAAGAAGATCGGCAGCAGATAGCGGAAAGTTAACAACATATAGATATGCGAAATGGGAATATGGAAATAGTTCCATAAACATGGATGGTTGATCCATGTTAATCCTTTGCTATCAAGAAAATACAGAGCGCACATAAACATGGATTACGGTATCTCCGTCAAATCAGTCAAATACGTTAGTTAGTAAGTACGTTAATAAAGGCAGCAACATTTCAGTTTTAAGCGTGATACAATGACGCAGCAACAGCAATGAAGTAGTGTTGTGAGTACTTTATTATCCTTAACATGAACGTAATCCAAATATTGTTCTTTTAGCAGTACATTTAGAAAATAAAATACGCATCTATATCACATCTGTAAATATGCAGCAAAACGCCTTGAATCTACAGCGTACAATTTTAACCGCTTTCTTTGCTATATGCCAAAATAACGCGATTGCGAAAACACTGCCGTATTCATAATGAAGATCTATACGTAGCATTCTAAAACTTCGTTCTCTAAATAAATTATATAAAAAAATATTTATAAAACCTTGGGTGTTCTAAACATTAATAAAATAATTATATAATTACTTTAATAATTAAGTCATCAAACCGAAATGCTTTCCATTGCAGTAGGTTTAGAAATTTACTAAAAAACCATCAAATTTATTCTCCATTCAAAATTGAAAATACAAAAACTAAACGATTTATAAACAAAAGTAAGTTCACTCATTCTCAAAACAGAATTACAATCATAACAACAACAAAAAATTATTATTTACCCACCTTTCATCAATCATTAATTAACCATAACATCTGAATAGATATTCAGATTCTTATTTCAAAACACCAAAATATGGAGGGGCTGAAATCTCACAGCTCTGAGATATCAAGACTTCGGTCTGGGTTAAGGATTTTGATATAGTTTTCGGCAAAAAAATTTTATGAGGACATGGTTTTTAGTTCTGGGCAGCGATGTATATCAAACACAACTCTTTGTTAAAGTACAAGTATTTTTTTAAATTTCTGTTTAAAAATTTATTACAAAACAAACACGAAACATCAATTCGATGCCGGAAAATTAAAACAGATCATAAATTAACATAATATAGTGAAAAGATGATACACTCAGCAAACTACTGAAAAACCTCTCCATTTATCGTTTCGAGAAAATATTACTAAATCACAAATTCATATTTCTTTCAAAATTCCAAAAATATTGTAAAAATTAAATAAAATCAAACTTTTTTCAAAATTCTAAAAATATTCCAAAAATTATTACAGAATCAAAGATTAAACTTTTTTCAAAAATTCTGAAAATATTGCAAAAATTATACAAAATCAAAAATTGAAAGTTTTTTCAAAATTCCAAAAATAATCCAAAAATTAGAATAACATCAAATATTTAAACTTTTTCTAAATTCTAATAATATTCCAACAATTCTTAAAAATTCAAAAATTCAAACTTTTTCCAAAACTCTAAAAATATTGCAAAAATTATAACAATATCAAAAATTGAAACTTTTTCCAAAATTATAAAAATTATAATAAAATCAAAAATTTAAAATTTTTCAAAATTCTAAAAATATTCCAAAAATTCTTACAACATCAAAAATTGAAACTTTTTCAAAATTCCAAAAATATTCAAAAACTATAACAAATTCAAAAATGTCCATGTCCAATTTCATTTTCATTTACATTTTCAGCAAACTATTCAAAAACCTTCAATTTAGCGATTCGAGAAAATTTTACAAAATCACAAATTCATATTTCTTTCAAAATTCCAAAAAATTGCAAAAATTATAATAAAATCAAACTTTTTTCAACATTCTAAAAATATTCCAAAAATTATTACAAAATCAAAAATTGAAACTTTTTTCAAAATTCCAAAAATTATAATAAAATCAAAAATTTTAAATTTTTCAAAATTCCAAAAATGTTCCAAAAATTCTTACAAAATCAAAAATTAAAACTTTTTCCAAAATTCTAAAAATATTGCAAAAATTATTACAAAATAAAAAATACAAACTTCTTTCAAAATTCCTAAAATATTTCAAAAACTATAACAAATTAAAAAATTTCCATGTCCAATTTCATTTTCAATTACATTTACGTCATAAAAACAGCTACATTTTTTTTCCCAAAAAATTGGCTATAAAAATCAATGAAATCATTTTTTGACACGCTTGACATTATTTTTTTGACAAACTTATAATGCCATAATTCTCTATACTAATAATAAAGTTTTTTCAAACAAATAATTAATTTTATTTTTTTTTTTCAAAAAATTGGGTAAAAAATAAATAAAAATCTTTCTTTTGACACACTTGACAACATTTTTGTGACAAACTTATAATGCAATAATCTGGTTTTTGATCTCACACACCAATCCCTACCATCAAGATTTCTCCAAATTCAATGTTCTTACTCGTAATCACTTAAAATGAACGTTTTTTACGCCAAAAATATGAATATTTGCTGTTTTTGACACACATAATGATTTTTTTGACATACTTTCGGTACAGTTACCGAACACAGCGTCCTTCCGGTCCTGTCCCTTGAGTATACCTATTTTTAGAAAAAACATTTTTTGAAATCCCTTCAGCGGTTTTCCCTGCAGCGTAGGTAATGTCGGACGGCCGGAGACATACATTTTTTTTTACTGTTTTAGAATCAGTAGGTCCTAAAACGTCGAGAAATGCCAAAAAAAGTGAGGGTAAGAATTTCACTTTTGGCTCATGAATGTAATACTTAGGTCTTTCAGACCGAAGTAAAACAATGCCCAAATTCTTTTCTTTTATTTTACCAACCATTTAATTAATCCAAATTTTTATATGAAAATAATTTTGTTTTTCGGCAAACGGCTGTAAAGTTTAACTTTACTGCCGCTAGGGAGCTAGCTTAAGTCTAACTTTTTAGCCTGACAGCAAAAGTATAACGTCTAGCGATAGCAAAAGTAAAGCCGTTTTTATTTTATACTACGGAGGCTGTAAAGTAGCATTTGTCATTTGTTAGTTTGTTATTTTTTCAAACATATTGTATAACTAAGACAAAAAAAAATAAGTTGATTCTCATTGGATTATGATATTTTGAATTATTGTATGTTACGAAACATAACAAACAGTTTCATTGGATAATGAAATTTGGAATTATTGTGTAACTATGACAACAAAATAACAACCATTTCAATTGGATTATGAAATTTTGAAAAGGCTGCTTTGATAAAAAAAATTTATTCATACAAATTTAAATGTTTTTTTCTCTTTTTTGGACGTAATTATGACCATAAAAATTCATATTTATAACAAGTTTGATGTATTAATTTCATATTTATAAAAAATTTAAACGTTTGCCGAAAAAAAGTGTATTTAATTCGGAGCTAAAGTGACTTTTTGTGTATCGTCTATAATTGTCGGCCTCCCTGCGGTCGGCCGTCTAACTATAGACTCAACACAATACGAAAAAATTGCCGAGAATGTTTTTGAATTTGTGCAATATTGCCCGGCAATGATTACCAGCCACACATTGCGGTAAAAAGTTGCTCGTTTACATGCTATTCAACAAGAGTTTTGTTAAAACATTGCCGGGCAATATTGCTGAATATTTTCAGCAATATTGCCCGGCAATACGTATTTTTAGTTGCTCGTTTACAGGCTCTTAAGATATAGTTTTTAAGAAAATAAAGATAGTTTTAAGAAAAAAATTCTAAAAGACAGTTCATGTCACTCAGATAGTTTAATAATATAATTCAAATCGAGCGGTTTGACAACAGAGTATATTAAGAAACTAGTTTCATAATCGATGATTTTATCGCACGCAATCTGTTTAGAAAACGACCCGCGCAGCGGGGAGTTATCTAAAGGATAAGTGCGATAAAACGTCTTATGAAACGAGTATTTTATACTATTTTTTCTATTTTGCATTCTTTGTCTTGAAATTTTAAAAAATGTGTATTTTATTAAAAAATAGTCAATTTGAAATTTTTTTATTATTACTAATTATTTTAATTAATTAAAATATTTGACGGGGATATTACTTTTTCTTAGGCCCCAAGAATTTTTTTTTTATTTGATAGAGAATCACTCACTGAAGCGAATAAAACCAAAACGAGTTGTATCGGAGCCCCGGGGTCCAAGATACAGGCCTTTGAAAAAAGCAAAATCCATACAAAATTGCACTGGTTTTGACAAAAAAATTTTATTTTTTACTTATTTTTGCTTTATTTCCTATGTGCTTTTAAGATAAACGATCAAAACTGTCCCTTTTACAAAATTTTCTTAATTTGCGATAAAAATAATAAAAAAAAATCCACTCGCGCCTAAGTTAAAGTAATCTTGCCTCAAATGGTCATAACGCGGGCCCCTAAGGTTATAATTATTTTTTTTTAAGTTATTCATGTTGATTCTTTAAAATTATATATCAAAAATAACATTAAACGTCATTTGGATTGCAACATTCGGTAAAAAAAAGTGTACTTTTATACGATATTTTTTTTTCAAAGGCCTATATCTTGGTCCCCGGGACTGATTTTCACAAAATTTTTTTTGCAATATGCTTATAAAAGTGCCCTTAAAAAGAAAAACAAAAAATTGGCTGGGGCCTAAGATAAAGTAATCTTGCCTATTTGACACTAATTTAGATATTCTTATTAATTTTATTTACATAACTATTCGTTTTAATGTTCACTGACGTTTGTATGACCAATGTGACCAACCTTGAAAGACAAAACTTTGCGTATCGTAATGAAGGCCATTTCGATACGCATTTGGGTTTCGAAATGACTTTATTTTAGACGCAAAATAGAAAAAATAGTTTAAGGCTGTATTCTAAACGACGACTTATTTGAAACTTATTTATGTAGACATACTTATTCACCGCCATTTTAAATAAGTATTTTAAAGCTATTCTAAATGGTTGAGCAACTTATTTTGACAGCAACATAAAAGCAATTTCGAAAATAAATTTAATTAAAAACATTTATTTAATTTGATCAATTAAAAGATTTTTCAAAACTTTTTTTTTCATTTTAAAGTATTACATTAATTTTATTAGAAATTGAAAAAGAAGTTTTATTCTTTAAAATCATTTAGTAAACAAACATAAAAATATTTGACACTGTCAAATCGAATTAGATTTTTCTATGTAAAAAAAATTTCGAATAAGTCACCTATTTAGGTTACTTATTCAAATAAGTAAGTCTCCACAAATAAGTTTTAAATAAGTTTTGGTTTAGAAAACAGCCTAAGTAAGTAATTCAGTTGAAGACAACCATTCTAATATACAGTTCTAGTGAAATCAGAAAGTCTTTGAGTTTAAGTGAAACATTTTCAAGAAATATTTTAAGTCAGTCATTTTTAGAAAAAAAGTCATTTTGATGTAACCAAAGTATCATTTTGGGGCTTTATCCCTAGATTTACCTATTCATGTTTCTGCAGGCGAAGTAACCCTTGCTTACGTGAGTTTTGCTTACGTTAGTAAGCCTTGCTTTGTTCAACATATATTTTAGGTGTGAATTCCAGGTGAGTTTGCTATCCAGGGTCACACAGAAATACCTAATACCCTTGACTACCTGCATCTGATTACAATTAAAATCAACAGTATCGAGATCAAAACTACTTCTGTAAGTAAAGACTACGGCATTAGGTTTTTGCGAATTGACCGACAGTCCCATCTTGTTGTACCAGTTCATCACGAAGTGTCCAAGGCTGCCTGGGTACGTTCCCCGACAATGCCGTTGCAATCTGTCATATAATAAAAATCTGAAACTGTTATAAAAAGTCATCGTTATAAGACGTGAAAAGACGATAAAATTTTTGTATGTTGAGGTAAGTGGATAAATAAATGAAATTAAGCACCACGGGGTTAAGCATTATTTTATTTTTTAAAATTTAAAGCACTTGGTTTTATAATATTCACAGTTTCAAAGTTATCAGAAGATGAAAACTTTCGTACTCACAATTGACTGTGGGAAAGCGGAGCGAAACTGTGATAAGATCCACGTATTTTTAATTGTATTAATAACCATAAATCTCTTTGACAAAAAGGTTTCGGTAGCATTAACATCAGAATTGCCGGATCGAATATATTGCATTTATACATCGATACACTTAAAACTTATGCTGTAAGAAACAAATGGCTGTAATGTTTGCTTCTCTTTAAACGCCTGTACACCCGTGACAGAAGAAAATAACAAAACGAACCTTGAAGTTTTTTGAAGTTAAAGGTAAGAACTAAGTATCCTGCTAATTTAAAGTTTTTGTTTCTTATCAAACACGTCCAAATTGTACCTTAAATATGCAAATTGCTGAAATTTCAAGTAAAGCATTACGAGTTGACTGAACGAGTCGATTTTAATTTTTTATTCTCTAACGATATTAGCACTTTGATATTTGAGAATGATTAGACTTTTATATTCAACAGTGCAGACACTGGGGTCAAATGAAAATCACAAGAAATCAATAAAATAAACCTATTTTCACTACTCTGTTATTTTTCAGGTAATTGAATTATGTCAAATTTTATTTTTGTTTTAGAAACTACAATTTTGCAGCTTTATAACACTACCCAGTGCGAGTAGATACCTTTAATAGAAAAAGTTTTACAGCTAAAACAGCAAAACACAAAAATAAGACTTTTCAAGAGCTTTGTAAGGCGATGTATAGCCGAGTGTGTTAAAGCGCTAGTCTATGCATCGTTAGGGTCGACGGTTCGAATCCAGTCCAATCCAATAATAATAATAGTTATTTGTTTAACTAGGCAGCAAAGTAGTAGATTGACTGCCGCGGCTGATAGTTCATAGCCGAGCGAGCGAGGCTAGGAATTCAGCCAAGGCAGTCAATCTACCTTGCTGCCGAGTTGAACATATAATTTTTTCTCCGATTAATTACAATGATATGTAATTTAATAATTATTACTTTAAAAATAAAGCAAAATTTTAAAAATGAAAAACAAAATCGATTAAAAAATTTTTTTTTTTAATCGCAATATCTGTTTATTTCTATGAAGTCTAATTATTTTGCTGCCTAGGCAGCAAAGTACTTGCTTTGCTGCCTAGGCAGGAAAAGTGCCACTTTGCTGACTGAAATAAGTCTGTAAAATTTATATTTGCTGTCTATCGGAGAAAAAATAATAAACGCCTTATTCTTGTTAAATTGAGTTTTATTTCACTAAATACGTATTTCGAAAGCTATGCTTTCATCGACAGTAGTATCTAAAAACTCAAGTTTTTAGATACTACTGTCGATGAAAGCATAGCTTTCGAAATACGTATTTAGTGAAATAAAACTCAATTTAACAAGAATAAGGCGTTTATTATTTTATTATTATTTAAATATCTTGTTACAGTTTAGAACTTTTAAATTAAAATGTCCAATCCAATATGGATTTTCTGGATTAGAATTACAGAGCCGACTTAGATGTCAATTATTGGTGTTGGGTAGTTCATAAGTTAGATTAAGGGTGATATGGGCTTCACCAGCCTCAACCATTAGCTAAGTGAAAGTTAAAAAAAAGTGCTTTATTTTGTGAAGACCGGAAGTGGCGCCAGCGAAAATCGGATTTTTGCGGATTGTCTTCTACTCGCCTTAATTAATTGTCTCGAAGAGTGTAAAGAGATGCGTTTTATAATCAACTGTAGCGCCAGAAATGTTTCGTAAAATTAAAGAAAAACATATACAATAAACAAAACTAATAATCCTTTTGAGATTTCTGATAGCATAAGTGTTTTTCATATTCCTTGAGAACTTCGTTCTCGATGGAGTTTGCTCTGTGACTTTGTTTTTTTTTAAACAAAATGTGTTTTATTAAGAATTTCAATATGTGTATTGTGTCACAGCCAGCACACAAAAATCATTTAAGTCTGAAGTCTCACAATAACATGCGATCTGAGGTGTTGATGAATGTAATTTTGTTTGTTTTTGTAAGAATGGATAACTAAACAATATACATTATGATCAAGGCCAATATGTCATGATAAGATTGAGGAAATAAAAATAAATTAAGTGGTAAAAAGCATTTTTTTTTAAATTGCAAGAACAAAACTAAAATTGGATTACCAATACAATACAGCGAGTGGCATATGTATTCTTTCTCAATGATAAACACCCCGGTATAGAGTTATACCAAGGCCAGGTAATAACGTGCCATCATCAAGGAATATTCCATAGATAAGATTGAAGGCGTTCCAGTGGACCGAATAGAGTTTATCCGTCAGCGCCCTAAAGATATGAACATGGCTGGCTGGTGGTATCTCACTACTATTCCCATAGCTCAAAAATTAAAAAAATACAAGTCAAGCCATTTATTATGAGAAAGCTAATTTTATTTGATTAATTAAATTTTTTTTTATTTAGCTTCCATTTTCCTACACCAAAAACACTTCTACAACCGATTTATTTTATAATCAACCGCATCAAAGAGTGTTGAGGTCATGCGACGTTCATATGCAAACAGAAGACAACAAGCCTGTAGTGAAATATGTCAATAAGAGTACATTTATAACATCATCGCTTAGTGACGTTATAATGGAAGAATCAAATGAAACACATGCATCTCCTAAAAAACCAGAAGCAGCTTCTCAACTGATCAAAGAAAAAAAGAAAAGCAAAGATATCGGATTATTTTAAATTCAACTTTCAGTTGTTTAGCTTTCAAAATTATTTCAGAAGAAAATTAAATAAATTTATACATTTGAGACAAAAATGGAAAGTTTTTGTAATGTTTTGTCTAATAAATTATGTAAAGAAACGTTTAGTTCTAAATCCACGATTATACCATTTAATGATTTAGATTTCAAGATATCATTTTTAGAAGATGAATTTGAAAAAACATTCAATAATTTTTTTCGCCAGTCATTTGGTTTTTTTCAAAACACTGTTCTTTTGGACAGTCATGAAGAAGATTTACTGGAATTGGATAGAAAACTAACAATTGAACTTGAGCATCAAAAGAATGTCGAAACTATGGTTTGTATAAATGAGGATGAACTTCAACGGTTGGAGTGTTTTGTAAATGGAATGAATGAACTCATACTTAATGGTGAGGAACAAAATTTAGATTTGAGTTGTTCAACTCATTTTTTTTAAATGATAATTGTAGATTGTATTACTAGTGCGAATGCGATTTCCAAACAAGAGCTAGTTTGCAAATAACTCGCCTTTGGAAAACGCATTCGCACTAGTAATACACACTATTTTTTGTAACAAGTGCGTAAAATTTATAAATATTTATTTAATTGTTCATTTAATCATTTATTTAACAAAGTTATAAACAAATTTAAGCTTTTTAAATAATTAAAGTGCGCCATCTTCGTTGTAATAGTTGTAAATTATTCTAGCTCGAAAATATCGATCGCATTTCTTGACCTACACCGAAAATTTTTTCTGTGTATGTTGCGGCAAACAGTCTCTTGAACAAGTTCGCAAACTGGCCATATCCAGGTACAGGTTAAGTGGCTAGAGCTTAAAAAGTCGAATAATCTAGGACGATATAACTTCCGTTTGAATCATAATATTTTAATAAAATTTATAAATATTGAATATTTGAACATATTTCTATCATTTTTTTCCAAATGACAATCTTGGCGTTCCAGGTTCCTGAAAAATCCAGCTTTTTTAAAAATTTACTAAACTTTGTTGTCCTTGATTTAGCTGAAAATGGCCAATCTCACATTTGAAAACTGTTGCACACTTAGATACGTAGATAAATCTATCATCATTCATCAACCGGAGTCTGAAGAATAAGGTTGTGCATTTTAAAGAGGAAAAAAATAATCGAAGAAAAAAGAATAAAGTGTATTTTGTTTTATTTTATTTTTATTTACATGTATTCTTTATAAATACAAAGTAGAGGCAAAATAAGACAATACATTGAGTGTGTATTATTGTTTATTAAAATAAAAGAAGTGAGGATAGAAGACGTCCAATTATATAATTGGTGAGATTGTTCTTTATTAAAAAGTTATTTGGTATTTTATATTTACTGTTACCAGGTAGACAGGTAAAAATTTTACCTTATGTTGCTTTGATGTTATTCCTTTGTTATATTGCTTTGTTATTATTTTAAAGCATAAATTTGTTTTGTATTGGTAACAAAAAATGTAAAATTCCGTTTTAATTATTAGTAAGAATTTTGTTTGTTTTGTATTTTTGACAAGAAATGTAAAATTCCGTTTTAGTTATTAGTAAGAATTTTGAATTTAACCCTTTATATGTACTCTTCAATTTTGCTAGTGTCTTTTGTGTTCCCATTTTTTTGCTTTTCCCTTATCGTGGAACTGTTGCATGAAACCTGCTATCGTGTTTTTGAGAGGGAGATACCCAGTTTTTTTTGTACTGTTTAGTGCTGAAATTTAGGCCTGGCCGAATTTTAGCATCTATACATGCAATGGCAAAGGGTAAGTCTAGGTCTCAAAAAAATGGCAGCAGAGTGAACCAACAGCTTAGCATTCACTTCACCAACTTAAGAGGTCTTAATTCGAATCTAAACGAGGTTCATCACTACATCGAGAAAAATAAACCTGACATATTGTTTCTTACCGAAACAATTGTCAGTGGCAAAGCATCGAAATTGGATCTCGATAAATACCGGATGCCTAGTTGCGAATTGGAACATTCGTTTTATAACAAGCATGGTGTCTGTGTATTTGTTCGAAGTTCACTTTCATGCATGAGAATTAAGGCCTACGAGTTGAACTCTAAGCACCATAATTCTGTAGCACTGAAGATCTCAGGTGATAATGAAACTATGTTTATAATAGGATTATACAGATCCCCAAATTCGCCCCCAGGATGTCCATTTTTCGATCAAATATCGGCTAATCTAGACAAGATTACCACGGACTACCCCAAAGCAAGACTGGCCATTCTTGGAGACTTTAATATTCATAATAAAGAATGGCTAAAGTATTCATCGCGCACTGACGACGTAGGAAGACAAGCCGAACTGATACTCGCAGATTATCACGGTTTGAAGCAAACGATAGAGTGTCGCACTAGAATCGCAGACAATCCACATCATAACAATAGTTTGCTGGATCTGTTTTTGACAAACGAACCAGATACTACGAAGACAAAAGTCGAACAACCCCTCGGAACATCGGACCATTTACTAATATCAGCAATAGTGCAATTTACATCACCGACACAAATTAAAGCCAATCCTCGTCGCGTTTGGAATTATAAACGCGCTGACTGGGAGGGACTGAGAAACTTTTATGATGAAATACCTTGGAAAACTATTGGTTGTGTTGATCAAGATCCTAGCACATCGGCAATAAGAATTTCTGAAATCATAAAAGACGGAATGCGGCGGTTTATTCCAAATCGATTAATCACTTCTAAAACTGAGCCTTGGTTCACCCGGGATGTTGATGAGACAGTGAGGAATAAACGCAAAGCATTCAAAACGTATAACTCAAATAAAACACCTAAAACCCATAGCGCCTATAAGAAAGCCAGAAATATTAGTAAATACAAAATAGACTTGGACAAACATGCGTTTATCCAGAAGAAAGCAAAGAAATTCGCCGAGCACCCATCTGGCTCACGTAGTTTCTTTCAGACAGTTAAATCAGTCCAGAGCAATTTTACTCGATCCTCTATTTCAACCTTAGTTCTGAATGACATTCCCGTGAGCGACTCAAAAGAAAAGGCGGATCTACTGGGTCGTATTTTCGCAGAAAACTCAAACATAGTTGAACCTACCCATTCTCCCACACTCATTTCCCCAGTTGTAACGAAAATGAAACCAATTATTTTTCGTTGGAATATTGTACGGAAAATGCTTCTTTCTATCAATATCAACAAATCTGCAGGCCCCGACGGTATTCCACCCCTCATTCTTAAAAACTTTGCTAGGCAACTATCTCCAATTTTAACAAAACTTTTCTACTTATTGATTAGATCAGATTCGGTGTATGTGGATTAAAAAACCCATATACGCTGAACAAAGAAAACTTCATTTTCTACTTATCTTATTAAACCGGAATATTTCCCGATTCTTGGAAACTGGCCAGCGTTCAACCCATATCAAAGAAAGGCAGTAAGATAGACCCTAACAATTATAGACCAATTGCAATTCTGTCGGTTTTGGCTAAAATATTTGAAAAATATGTTAACTACAATCTAATAGATTATTTGGAAATGTCGCGAATTATTGATGATAAGCAGTATGGTTTTCGTAGAAGTCATGCAACAGGTGATCTGTTAGCCTACGTATCCCCATCTCTGGAACAAATCACTGGAAAACCATGGTGAGACATTCAGTATTTCACTTGACATTTCTAAAGCATTTGATAAAGTGTGGCATAAAAATCCCATAGCTAAATTAAAATCTTATGGCATATAGACCATCTTACTGTCTCATGGATGCATAGTTTTCTTACAGGTCGCCAATTTCATGTTAGTTTAGATGGTATCACATCCAATATTTTTACAACTAATGCTGGGGTACTCCAAGGTTCTGCACTCTCACCAACCTTGTTTCTTCTATACATTAATGACTTACTTATTTTCACAGTGCACCCAATAAATAGTTTTGCTGATGACAGCACATTGCATGCATCACATGCATCTCCCAAATTTCGATCTCATACTGCAGTTACCACTGATAGAGAGCTGCTAATTGATTCTATCAACAAAGACCTGGATTGTATGATGGAATGGGGTGATCGTAATCTTGTTTCATTTAATCCAACCAAAGCCGAACTTTGCCGTCTTTCACGAATAGAACGACATAAAAATTTCCCTATTAAGATAAACCGTGAGGAACTGCGTGAGGTTGAATCAGTTAGACTTCTTGGAGTGGATATTCAAAATAACCTGAAATGGAATAAACATGTGTTCAACCTCGCTAAATCGGCTATGCAAAAATTAGGATTCTTGAGTCGATGTAAAAAATATTTCAATCCCGACCAAATTTTGCTAATCTTCAAGTCCTTTATTCGCCCATGTATGGAATACTGCTTTCATGTTTGGGGAGGTGCTTGTCAGTCAACAATAAAATGTCTAGACTCTGTACAGAGAAAAACGATACGGTTGATTGGTAATACCGAACTAACGGACCAGCTTGATCCGCTCCAGCACAGAAGAAATGTGGCTGAATTGTCAATATACTATAAATACAACTTTAGCGAATTCTCCTCTAAAGAAATTCAAAACATCCTTCCACCATGTGCGCAGTATAATCGACAAACAAGAGCTGCCGAGTCATCTCATCCGTTTGTTGTACAAATACCTCGTTGTAGAACTGTGTCCTTCCAGAACGACTATTTTAATAGAGTGGCCAAATTTTGGAACTCAATGCCCTCCTCTGTATTTCCCGATGAATTTTCCCCTCAGGCATTTAAAGAAAATGTCCATCGTCATTTAAAACAATTAGTGTAGTTGTCCCTATATCCTCCTTCCTTCCATTTTCCTTCCATTTTCCTCATCTCCTTCCTTTATAGTTGACATGGTATCTTCGGATATTCAAAGAGTCTGAATAATGAATATTTCATATTTAGTGTGCTAAACATGTCTAACTAATTAATAAAAAAAAAAAAAATCCAAAACTTAAAAAACAAATTGTTTAAGTTCAGAGGTTGAGACCCTGGGGCTGTTAAAACGAAAACAAATGCAAACGGCCATGCTTTCATCATTTTTGAGTTTATTTTGTTTAAACTAAAACTAGCTTTTAATTCAACTTTTCAATTATAACTTCAGAAATTTTCAGCTTTCTAACCCAAGAAGTTCCAATGCAGTTAGCATTATACTAACTTAATGTAAGTCACTCTCACAGCCACTCTCATACAATTACAACAACAAATCCCAAAAATATAAAAATATCCTATAGAAATATTAAATACATTTTCTTTTGTTTGTTTCTCTTTCGCAAAAATTAAAAAAATATTAATATATTCAATATCAATTTCGGAGTGACGTGAGTGATCCATTATTAATGAATGAAATTATATTTGATGAATATAAAAACTTTTTTTTAACGAATTGTAATCACCTATTACTTTCACTCACTGTTTAACGACAAATTTTTTAGAAAAACCATTTAATTATTATTTTTTCCCAAAAGAAATTAAAACAAAAACAAACAGGCAAAACTTCAATTTTATCGTTAATTTTATTTGTATTTCCTGACTAGTTTCGGACTCTATGAGTCCATTAACAAAGGATTTACAACTGAGGATATTTACAGTTGTAAATCCTTTGTTAATGGACTCATAGAGTCCGAAACTAGTCAGGAAATACAAATAAAATTAACGATAAAATTGAAGTTTTGCCTGTTTGTTTTTGTTTTAATTTCTTTTGGGAAAAAATAATAATTAAAGGGTTTTTCTAAAAAATTTGTCGTTAAACAGTGAGTGAAAGTAATAGGTGATTACAATTCGTTAAAAAAAAGTTTTTATATTCAACAAATATAATTTCATTCATTAAAAAAATATTGTTTTGAATGTTTGTTGTTATGGTTTTGAAAATTCATTATTGTTTTGAATTAGGGAATAGTGACTTTGGGATTTTGGAAGTGGTTTAGTTGAAATAAATATATCGTCGCTTTAATAATGAAATGACGTATACGCAAAAGTATAGTTTCGAGATATTTGAGTTTAAAGTTTGATGTGCGCATGCATTTGCATGGACGTTAATTTATAATTTATTAATTCTTACCCCCAGTCATAAAATAATTCGAAAATGTAAAAAGGCCAATTCAAAGATGCCCTTATGGGGAATGCAGCGCACCTATTATATAAAAACAACGTATAAATAGCATACGTTGTTTCATTATTAAAGCGACGATATGTACATATATTGATTACACATTTACAAAAGTTTTTTTATAAAAAGATAGATATTTGTATTATATTTGAGATGTAAAAGTTGTTTGATGTTGTTTTTGATCATAAATTATGTGTGGTAGTATTGCCGTTGTGACGCAATTAAAACGTTAATCCACCAAAGCATTTAATATGTTATTAAGGAATTTTAACCAAATTAAACAAAACTATTCCAAAATTGCATTGATAAAGTAGTTTCCGTTTATGTATTTAGTTTGGGTGGTTTGATAAATTTTTGGGATTATTCTGTTGCTAAATGTTTTATTTAAGCCAATCGGACATATCCAATTCTTTTTGTACACAAAGCTGTCTGGTCCCGAAATCTACCTACTTCTAGCGGATATACGTGCCGGTTGGACTTTTTGTTTATAGATAGTCTTTCATAAATTGTAGGAAAACTACTCAATCGATTTTCATAAATGATATGCCGTTGAATAGCTATTAGAACAAAGTTTTTAAGAATGTACACTGTTAATTTTTTGAAATAATTTTTAATGGTGTAACATAAGAAAAAAAACGGTGTAACATAAGAAAAGATGGCGCTACATCTGTTTTTTTTAAACTAAATTGAAGCTTATTTTATATCTAACAACTTGTGAAAGTTTAGTACTAGTGATATTTTTTGTTTTAAAGATAAAATTCGTTGTGCATATGACTGTCGGGAATCAGTTTTTTTTGTTCTGAAGGAAAATTATAAAAATGGCGTTATAAACTAAGAGATTTTTTTTAAGTTAAATATCAAATATATTATTATTAGATGAACTTTTTAAAATATTATGTAGTACAATAAATAAAATAAATACAATTGTTAAAAATGATTTACTTATTTTACAAACAGAAGTTTCTTTTGAATAGGAAAACACTTCTGCAATTATTTTCTTTGTATTACATGGCATAAAAAAATGAAATGTTTATTTACCACTTTTAGTAATCACCTGTCACTCTTATAAAAAATAATTTGACAGTCTCGACTGCAAACAAAAAAGCCGTATAAATAACTAAATATATTTAGGAACTTTTGTCTGGAGAAGTATTATGTTCGTATTATGTTCGTATTATGTTATCATAAAGTAAAAGATTGTCTTTTAACATTAAATTACAAATATTTTATTATTGAATAAACTATAACGGTGTACAGCACGCTTCAGTGTACCACCAATCCCATCGCAAGGTCTCTTTCCATGGCTGCTAGCATGAAAATGCCATTCTGCCTCAACCTTAAAGTCTCTTTTATGATGGCATAAGTTAATTAGGTTATGTTTATTTTTGTATTGAGAAGGTGCACCGTCGGTGTTATAAATTGTTTTCCTAATATTAGAACTTATATGCGTTCTGTTGAAATCAATAAGTTTTGTAATGAAAAGATAGACTGTAGTACTGTTGTGATAGTTTATATCCGAAATGAGTATAAAACTTCGGTGCTGTATATATTCACTTGCGTCACTTTTAAAATAAACAACGAATGGATGAATAGTAGCTTATGCATTATTATAATGATAGCCTTGAGCCGAATCCTGAATTATGAAGGCGTAGTTTTCAGAAAAATCCCCTTGAACGAAGTACTCTCCGAGTTTTAATTTTTTTTTTTTTTCATAAATTCTTCTACTGTTTCTATTAAAGTATCAAAATTGCATCGATCAGTAATAATCCATTGTTGATATTTGACTTGAAGGATTCCTTTAACGTCAAAATCATTTAATAATTTTTCTTCCAGTTGTTGAAGTAAAAACTGACAATGCACAATTTCAAAAATTTCTCGTTAACACCTATTCAACGACATATCATTTATGAAAATCAATTAAGCAGTTTTTTTACAGTCGATCGTCAAAATGATTTCCACATGATAAGCTTACAAAAATTCAAGGGCACCCATTGAAGGCCCCTAGACACCTATTCAACGACATATCATTTAGGAAAATCAATTAAGCAGTTTTTCTACAGTCGATCGTAAAAATGATTTCTACATGATAAGCTTACAAAAATTCAAGGGCACCCATTATCAAAGGCTATCTATAAACAAAAAATAAACCAAATTAAAAAGGGTCGAGTCAAAATGTCGCAAAACTTTGCTGAACTTGACTGAAATTGCTCATATTTTCTTTATTGTACATATATAATTTTTATAATATTTTAAAAAGTTCATTTGATAATAAAATATTTGATATTTAACATAAAAAAAATCTCTTAGTTTACGCTATTTTTATAATTTTCCTTCAGAACAAAAAAAACTGATTCCCGACAGTCATATGCACAACGAATTTTATCTTTAAAACAAAAAATCTCCTAAGCTTTCAGAAGTAGTTAGATATAAAATAAGCTTCAATTTAGTTTAAAAAAAAAAGGTGTAGCGCCATCTTTTCTTATGTTACACCGTTTTTTTTCTTATGTTAAACCATTAAAAATTATTTCAAAAAATTAACAATGTACATTTTGTTCTAATACCTATTCAACGACATATCATTTATGAAAATCGATTGAGCAGTTTTTCTACAATCGCTCGTCAAAATGCACTCACATCACAAAATAACAAAAAATTGAGGGGCACCCTGTGAAGACCCCTGGTCGAAAAAAAAATTCTAAGAGAACTAATATTTTTTATTTATGAAAGACTGTCTATCAACAAAAAATAATCAAAATTAAAAGATTCAATTCAAAATTTCCCCAAAATTTTCTGAACTTGCGTGAAATTGCTCATATATATGTCTTTATTGAGTAAAATAATATGTTGTTGTTAATTGCGTTGTTAATTTACATACATGGCATTTTAAACAAATACATGGCATTTTAAACAAATACATGGCATTTTAAACAAATACATGGCATTTTGCACACTAGTCAAACAAAATATGTACTGTTAATATACTTTTCTATCAAAAGCTCGTACACATCTGAAAATAAGAAACACTGAAACGTTTCGATGACTATAGCAGAACATTACCAAATAGTAAATGAAGGTATAGTAGAATTTTTTTGCCAGCGAATTTTTGACAGCTAGGACGCAGCAAGAGACAAATAGATGAGACAAAAAGTAAAACAGAGATGTATTATTTATTTTGGGATAAATTTGTTTTCAAAACAATTATATTTATTAAATTTCTACTTCTAGTTCGTACCATTTGTTTGTTGTGATATTTGTTTCCATAGGCGTCGTTAGTTTTATTATAATTATTTTTAATTATCAAAATTTTGTTACATTGCCAACAAAATCATTGATATTTTTACTAGTTTTTGGTTTTCTAATATAATTGGTTGAATTTCAATAGTGATTTATTAATTTTTATGCGTTTTTTTGTCCATTTCAATGGGACCCCAATAGTTTTTTTTAATATTTTAATCGAGACACTGAATGTGCAAACAATATGCGCATGTGCATGCGCATGTGCAAACAATATGCGCATAACAAACAAATTTTGTGTTCGCTGGCAAAAAAATTCTACTATACTTCGTACAGAAAATGAAAATTGAAATTGAATGTTTGACAATTTGACATTTGATGTTTGACAATTTGACATTTGAAGATAAACGTTGTTTATATGCGGTGCAAATAACGCAATGTACAAAAAGATAAAAGATTTTGTTCATTCTTTGTATTTTTTTTCATTTTTTAGATTTTAAATTTCTTAGCGAAATACACTTTTTCGAACCGAAAATTTATTTCAGACGCGTACGGGTTTTGTTATAGAAGTTGCTCTATTTTTGTAGTGTTTTTTTTTTATTTTCTTCTATTTTGGTTTTTGCTAGCTCAATCATTATGTTCGCTCCCTTTTGATTGATCTCTTTGTAATATGAAAGCTTTTCCATTCGCTTAGTCCATGAAAGGAGTTTAGGATATCTGAAAAATGTATTAAAAAACAATCAGATAAATTTGTTTTATTTGTAACTCCCATTAAAACTTACTTTTCTGGATTGATTTCATGAAAATAACGTAGTGAGGGCATAGTTGCGATAATAGATAAATCTGCAATGGTCATGCTGTTACCTGCCATATGGAGATTATTACTTTGATTGAATTGAGTTTCTAATTGTTCGTAAGATTGTTCAATAAATGTTAGCTTTTCTTTAGATATATACGAACTTCCAAAGATGACAATTGGATAAATGATTTGACGATGGCGTTCGAACATCATTGCTTCAAAAATTAGTTTTGTATTGACTAAAGATCTTTGGTGGAGATCTTTTGGATAAAGTTTATCATTTTTTCCATATTTGTCAACTAAATACATAATAATTGAATGACTATCACAAATCTTAGTATCACCATCGATCAAAACAGGAATTGTGTGAGCAGGATTTATCTAGGAAAAAATAAAAATATTTATAAGCCAACATTTATTTTAAAAAATGTTTATTTTATTTACAATAATTAATATCAAAAATAGATTTTTTTCTATTTTCAGATGAACAGTCTATTTCCAAGCAGGCTTAATCCTATGTGAAAATGGTTTTTTTTCCTCAAGTGGAAAAATTATTTTTACTAAATAACAAATTGTAGTTGCTATGGTATTTTCATATAATTTTATAAAGTTTTTAAAACAAAGTAGCCATGAAAAAATAGAATATGAATTTTGAATGTTATGTTGTCGATTTCTAATTTAATAATTTCTAATAAATATAGTTTATATATTTTCATAGAACAAATTGTATTTCCTACGCGAGATAAAAACATACACTCATAAAAATCCATATACATACATATATTTGTATAAATAAAGGAATATGTTCGGAAACAATTTATTTACGCTCAGTACGTATTTTACAGTTTAAACGATCTTTTAAAATTAACAAATTAATTTAATTTATATTTTTTAAACATCGCTGCAAAAACAAATTTTTTTGTGATAATTATAATAATAGATTAAAACAATTCGTCTTATACACTTCAAAATTTTTATTTAAAATATCCTAATATTTTCGAACTCTAAGAGTCCTTCCTCTGAGATAATTGTTTCTAAACTCTCAGTTTAGAAACAATTATCGCAGAGGAAGTACTCTGAGAGATCGAAAATATTAGGATATTTTAAGTAAAAGAATTTGATGTGTATGAAACGAACTGTTTTAATCTACTGCTGTATGTGACAATTTGTTTCTGCATTTGTTAATCGTTGCTATGGCAGTGTCACTGGCTTCAACTTTTTACACAGGCTACATTTTACATGTTAAAATCCAACTTCAATATTAATACGCATCAAAATCGCCACATGGTCAAATTAAAAATTTAGCAATCGTAGTTATCACACTAACTAACCTTTTCTTTTTTAATTTAACCCAAAAGTAAAATATTCTAATTATAAAAACAATTTTTACCTCTAGGAACTCGGGTGTCAAATGCTCTCCTTTTACAACACTGATAGGTTTCTGTTCAAATTCCAACCCAAGCTCCTTTCCAGTCATGAGTACAACTCGAGTGCACGGACTCATAAATTCGGTATACAAAATTAACTTAGACATTATGAATTATTCTACCTCTTATATTTTAACAATAACTAACTTTATAGCCGGACTAACAAATTTTTACTGTCTTCTAACAAAGCTTGCGAATACGTATATAGTAGTCGTAAAACGGTTCACTTTTAAAATTAATCCCAATAATAATAATTTTACAACAGCAAATAGAACTTCAACACACGAGTTAAACAAAAAACACTAAATATTGTCAAATGTTTTATGGGCAAAGAGCATATTGTATCTAAAGTTAAGATTATACTATCTGATTAAAATGTTGAAATACTATACAACCGTAGTGATTATTTGACAATGTTTCAGTATCATCTCCAGTGTTTTTTTTATTTTTAATGTATTCTTCTGATAGTTAAAATTGAATGTATATTAGCAAAGCTTGTTATATGCATAAATAAATAAAGAAATAAACACAAGTCCAACTTGCTTGGCAAGAAATTACATTAATGATCAGTTTTTAAAATTCATATCAACTTTTGTTTGTGTTTTACAGTAAACGCCCTATTATCCGGCATTCAATTAACCGAATATTAAGTTAACCCGCAATTTTTAAATTTTCGAATTTTTTCCTCTATTCACAAAATAATGTTTTTATTCGCCTAAATATTAAAGTGTTACTTTATTACTGTGATTTGCGGCTTTAAAGTATCACTTTTCAACTATTTATTTTGTTGTCATAGCTACGTCCAAAAACGTAAAAAGTATTTGTATTTGTTTAAATTCTATGAAAAATAAAATTTTTTATCAAAGCAGCCCTCAAATTCAAAATCTCATTATCCAATTAAAATAGTTGTATCATTTGTTGTCATAGCTACACAATAATTTGGAAAAAATAATAAATATTTTGTCAAAGGTTACTTGTTCCACATATTTTTATTTTAAAATTTATGAAAATTTATAATTTTAATTTAGAATAAACAACTTTTCTTAAAATATTTTGCTTACGGCGAATAAAAAATAGTATATGATGCACGGACGTAAGCTATTTTGGACTTAATGTGGGTGCAAATCTCGGCTAGCGCCTCGATTTGCAAATTCCACATCCGTCCAAAATCTTTAGCTTTACGTCCTAGCATCATAATGTACTATTTTTTTGTTGAAAATTCACATGAAATATATTTTTTATTCGCCTACATATTAAAGTGTTATTTTATTACTGTGATTTGCGGCTTTAAAGTATCACTTTTCAACTATTTATTTTTTTGTCATAGCTACGTCCAAAAAAGTAAAAGCATTTGTATTTGTTTAAATTCTATGAAAAATAAAAATTTTTATCAAAGCAACCCTTAAATTCAAAATTTCATTATCCAATTAAAATAGTTGATATCATTTGTTGTCATAGCTACACAATAATTTGGAAAGAATAATAAATATTTTGTCAAAGATTACTTGTTCCACATATTTTTATTTTAAAATTTATAAAAATTTATAATTTCAATTTAGAATAAACCAATTTTCTTAAAATATTTTGCTTGCGGCGAATAAAAAATAGTATATGATGCACGGACGTAAGCTATTTTGGACTTAATGTGGGTGCAAATCTCGGCTAGCGCCTCGATAGCGCCTTGCAAACTCCACATCCGTCCAAAATCTTTAGCTTTACGTCCTAGCATCATAATGTACTATTGCTTTAACTTTTGAATTATTTAAAAACTTTAAATATTTTTATTATTTATTTCATTTATTTATTTTTTATCCGGCATGCTCAATCCCCGAGCACTCCGGATAACTGAGCTTTTACTGTACCAGCTTTACTGTATTAGCTTACACGATGACAGTAAACGCGACAGTTGCAATCATATCATGACAGCGACTGTTATGACTTTTGTCATGGTGTGAACGAAGATACTGTCATGACAGTTCTGTCGCACTATCGAAATAGACTTGATAGTGAGACAGTCCTGTCGTGACAGTAACAGCAGCTGTCATCGTGTGAACGGAGCTGTCTTGACCGTTCATTATCATTTTGCAGAGTTGATATTTGATTGATTTGATTTTTTATGTTGCTTTTTTGTTAAAAACAACTGTCGAGCAAGCGTGAACAACAACTACCTAAATACAACTGCTGTGTGAACAGCACTGTCACAATGTCATGGCGGTTGAATTGTCATGACCGTACTACCGTCAGTTTACTGTTATCGTGTATACGAGGCTACGGTCTTTGGTTTTGTTGGAATCTGGTTGTATTTTGTAAAACTTAGTTTTGTTTAAACTTGAAACCAAACAGTAGACCATCAAATTGTTTATTAACCTCTTTTGAGGACCAGAAATTTTGGTTTTTGTTCATACAAATTATGATATGTATAAATTAAATATAACTTTTAGTAGATTATAACAGTAGATTATAAATGATTTTGTACGACTTAAATTTCTTTTAAATCACCTAACAAGTTATCACTATGAAGTCGAGAATTTGGTTTAATTGTTCCTATTTTTCAACTTAGAAAAAATCTTACTTTGAGGTTGAAAATATAGTTGAAGAATTTGGTAAATTCTAGTTTGCGACCAATTTAAGTGTTCAAAGTAAAATTCACTTTGAGGTTGATTTTAGGTGAATATTACACTGAAAAAAACATATCCTATTTCCAATCGAAATGCAATTGTCTCAACCTCACCGTGCGGTCACATATGGCGAATCGAAACTACGAAATTGCTGCAACAACTCTACAATTATAAATCGATGAAGTTGAGACAATCACACGAAATATTTACGTGGAAATAAAATATAGTTCAATTAATCTCAAATACTTAAACTTTAAAATGAAAAATTCATGATATAAGGCCAAAGAAAATTTTTTTCAGGGAAATAGTTATTATCTTTATTCAACTACTGTTATATTGGATATAACACTTTATATTTTAAATAAACTTCATTCTGTTGTTAGGAAAATGTTATCGTGTAGTTGTCCCAATCACAGTGAAATTGTTTGCAAATAATTTTTCTTTGCATGAATAATCAACTGCCAACTTCGAGATGAGGTTGTCATGAACTTCAATTTTTTTTCAGTGTAGGGTAGGGTAGGTTGTATGGTGTTTTTGAGTTAAATTCTATTTTGACTTTGAGGTTATTTTTTGGGGTGAAATTTACGTATAACAATCAACCTAAATAATTACCTATAAGTAAAATTCGCTTCAAAATAAAGAAAATAGTTTAAATTGACTTAGTTTCGGCATGATTGGGTAAATTTGCACCAAGCTGTTATCGAAAATCACCTTTTGTGTTGCTCTAAAAAAAGAATTACTCTAAAAAAATCTGATTTTGAATTAATTTTTTTTTTACTTTATTTATTTCAATATAATTATTATAAACACAACCACAGCAGTGGCTTACAGACGGATTTATTTTTCAGACCATGTGGCTTACAGACGGATTTATTTTTCATGTTTTACTATCCTCCTTGTTTCTTCTTTTTCTGGTTTCCCTCTTTCTCTTTTCCATTTTTACGTTTAAAGGTTTCTATAATAACCCATTTACAAACCAACTTCGACAAACAACAAAAATTTAAATGTGTAACAAGCTAATTTAATAAAAAAACGGCATTTTCCTATTTTATTCCCGTTAATAAAAGTTGATTTTTTTTTAGATACATAGAAAGATTAGGTCCTCTGCATCCTTATTATGAAACAAAAAATTTGCGGATATGAAAGGATCAAAAGTTATAAGGGATCAAACTTTCAACTTAATTAAAAATTTAACTTAAATTTTTTTAATTTAACTTTTAATTTACTTTAGTTTTTTAAAATAAATATTAAACAAATTAATTAAAACGTAGTATTTCATAATATTTCAGAATTATGAAAAAAAAATTGCGGAAATGAGGGGGTCAAAAGTTATAAATGATCAAACTTTCAATTTTACCTTGGTGAACAAGGTTATATAATTATTCGTTTTTATTTTGATTTTATTTGACTCTGTGATCTTGCAGACCTTCGATCAAAAATAGCCACCGCCAAGGGCGGGAGGGAAGACCGCCCCTGAGTAAAAAAAAATCATTTTGTTTCAACAAAATTGAAATAAATCATCATTAAATCAACAACCCCCCCCCCCTCACCCCCTCTGCGCCACTGTGCGTTTTTGTTACTTTGCGCTCTGTTTTTGTCATGAAACCTTGACAAATATATCTCATAGAATTAATAAATAATAGTAAGCTTAAAAAATGTTTTATGTACCACAGGCTATGTACCACAATTAATTTCGGCCGTCGCGAGTTTTTGTCCTCCTCGGGCTGAAATTTATAAATTTACACCCTTAGTGCATGAATAACTATTAAGAACTTGAAAATGAGACCATAAAAGCTTCGAAACATTCGACCTCGTCATAAAAAACAAAAAATTTTGAAAAATAAACTATTAAAGGTTGAGCACTCTGTAAAAATTAGAAATAAAATTAGTTTTTGTATGTGTTTTTGGATAGAGTTGTTGATGTATGGACATAATAATAAAAAACGGTTAAGAAGCCGAAATAATCTAGTTTAAACAAATTACAATAATAAAAGTAAATAAAACGTTTTTTAACTTTATAACTGTCAATTTTTAAACTTCCGAAAAATTATTTACTTTTTACGCTATCTCTTATTTCAACATAAAACGTTCGTTCATTCAATGTATTTTTAATAATTTATAGTATACATTTTGGCGAAACAGTTTCTTACACTTCATTGATTATATTTAGAAGATTCGCTTGAGAGTTTGAAAAATAAAACTTTTGTATGACATTTTGAATTGAATTTTGAGCGTTTTTCTGAAATGAAAACATTCCGCCAAGTAGTTAGTTAAGATTTCCACTCTTTGATTTTAAATAAATGAATGATAAAATTGATGTCGATTAGCGATTCCGATTACTTATCGAACTAAAAATGAATGAGTTTACGTAGAAGAATATAATAACTGATAAGAAATTAACTAAATAATTTTTTCTTCCGTTAACAATATATAATATTGTGTTTACGTTTTCCGCCATTTGAAAGACGCAAACCAAAATTGTGCAAATATTTGTAAATTCGTTGAATTTATGTGATCAAGTCAAGTTCAGCTGCATAAAGCTGGTGATTGACATATAAACAAACGAAGAGGTGAATGAATGAACTATTCTTAATATCCAACTATTTATCATGACAAATGTGCCTCAAGGCTGTTTTTATATAATTTGGGTTATTATTATATGATTTTATACTAAATACAAATTGAATTGTTCGAAATTGGGAAAATTTAAATACTTTGATTTTATTTAATTGAAGAGAATGATGAGTGTTGACTACCATCAACACACTGGATTGCCAAGAAAAGCCAAGACAAAGGGTAGGCACAATCTCGATCACATAGCGATGAAGTGTAGATAACTGAAGAACGGTTGCAAGACGGATAAGAAGACAAAGGAGGACCGAATCAGTTCAACCAATAGCAACCGACAATTTGAGTTGGAGCATCACATGCTTATATTTTCCGCTTCAATTGAAAGAAAACAGACAAACCACCGACAACGTGAAAAATTGACATTGACACAGGGCAGATAACCCGATTCATGAGAAGTAGGTTTCCGTTATTAAAACAAGGGGAAAGTGAAAATATTGTGGGGAATATAATGCAAGTTTGTGAAATCGAATTGTTTTGCGTTTAGTTTACTGGTGATATTAGTGAGCATGATAATTACAATAACCAAGTAGTATAGAAACCCATTTCCTAAAAATGTCAAAACTATATATATACATTAGTGAGTACCAGATTGTTTTCAATATTAAGGAAAGTTGTTGAGGAACATAGCGTCCGACCTTGACGTCGTACATTGCAAGCTCGCCAATCAATTATAGAATATGGTTAATGGAGCGGTGAATCAGTGCATCGCTTGTAAAAGACAAAGGCATGTACGAAGCAGTCATAAAAATGAATTAGTGAGAGAATTATTATGCAATGAATATGACGGAACCACTTCCAATGCACAATTTCAGTAAAATGCCGTAAGCTTCCAACATTTTCCAGAAAGCTTTGCATCAACAATACAACGACAACAACTTCAAACAAATTTAAACAAAAAGTCGACCACTTCAACCTCAACTCTTAACCAATCATATTTCTTGTTATTGCTTAATTTTTAAGTCAGTTTGATGTGGGGTTGGAAATAAATTATTTTCGATCACTCCATTCGTTAAATAAAAACAAAAATTTCGATTTGAGATTTTTTCATAAAAAAATATATTTAATCTTGGCAAAATAATTACAATATACAAATAATTGCCTAAAAACTTACAAAATATTAAAAGTGGTAACAATAATAATACTATGTGAGGTTATATTCTAACATAAAATAACAATCAGGGTTTCCACCACCAATCGTGTACTTCCATATCGATAATTGCACCAATCATTCGTCTTTTAAATATTAAAAGTGATTTTTCAGTTAAAACATTATCAATCAACTCTTGCATAGCTTTATCTGTGCTAGAAGCGTTGTCAGCTGTTTCATCTAGGTTTGTATCTGAAATCTTTAGATTCTCACTAGTGTGATCAAAGTTTGTTTCATGTGATGATTCAATAGTAAAATATGGTATCGCAAATACTGTCATACCAAATCCATATAAAAAAAATCGATTTATTTGTGATTCAAAAATACGATAAGGATATAATTTGGTTGGATTTGAGCCTAGCATTTCAATTTGATTGCATAGTGATTTGTAGTAGGACATTATAAGATCATTGAAATGTTTGTCACGCAATTTTTTTTCTGTGCAGCACATTAAATAGTATGATATGTCTAATATTGGTGATGAGTATCGTGCCATTTGAAAATCCAAAATTTTCGCATCAATTGGATCATTATTTTTCTGTAACGAAAACATATATTTATATGTAAAACGTTCATTGTGGTAAAAAAATACTAATCCTACAAAAATAAAACCTTAATATCTAAGAACTACTATAGATTCTCTAATAGTTATTTATTTATTTAGAACGAAAAGTGAAACTTTAAAGTACGAGCTAGTTGTTTACGGTCGAGGCGTCTAGCCGAGGCCGAAATTACTAGTGAGTACCTTTAAAAACACTTTTCGTTTAAGGTAAATACAAAATGTTATTTCATACTGGAAATTTATTAAAATAAAAAGAAAAGAGTTTTAAATTTTGCTCAAAAAGTTGAACTTAAACGTCCTAGGACTTTTTAAAATTTTATAAAGTCCTAGGACATTAAAGTTCAACTTTTTGTACTATGAATAATCCGGAAAATGTCGTTTTAGATATCAGTATGAAATAAAAATTATTATCTAAACACAAATTCGTATTAATATTTTACTAAATAAACGCCCTTGAACTAGTAAGCAAATAGTTTAAAAAAAACAGTTCATTCACGTTTAATTTATTATGTCAATAACCGATTTAAAACGTATATAACAACGACCTTGCCCAATTCGTAAACAAATAGTAAAATTAAGTCATTGTTAAAACTTTAAACTTCTAGTTTTATTGTGTTGGTGTCATCACGTGTATTATTTCATTCTTAAAATAAATGAAAACAAATAAAGACGATAAGAGCGACTGTATTTGTATTAAGTTTACTGTGTTATTTTTCGATTATTTAAGGAATATCCCAAATTGTATTATTGTTTGAATGCTCGTCATATTTAAAATGCAGATACCCCTTGTTGAGTAAAGAAAAGTAGAAAACCTTTATTTTCGAAATTGTATGAAAAAAAATTATACTCTACACAAACTGGAAAATTAATACTCTGGTTTTGTTAATTATATTATGTGAATAGCTGAATAAATAATAAATAAATAAACAGCACCAAAACAATAAGCCACCCACCCGTTTATAAGCGGTCAATACTCACATCATATTTATACATTATATTGTTATTCCAAAAATCTCCATGACAAATAACAGCATACGGTTCAATATTTTCCCCTTTGACCATATCGATCATAATTTCTTTTAAATTATTACGCATGATTTCAAGTTTTTCAACAATATATTTATGTAAAATCTTCGTGTTGCATTTATTTTGAATTTCACCATTGATTAATTCAATCACGATATTAAATACTTTTTTACCATAATTAATTACATGATCCGTCACCGGCTCCTCATTGAATAAATTATCAGTTTTCATTAAATTGACTATATTTTGAAATGATTCTGGATTTTTGTCTCGAAGCACGAATGATAAACCATGATACCGACCCAAACTTTCTAATGCGATTCGTGCGTGATTATAGGTAAGGTTCGCATGTCGATCAAACATATAGTAACCCTCTGCATTTAAATCGTTTAACAATAAAAATTCCTCCATATCTTTATTCGACGATTTGAAGCATACTGGAGTAGCCGTAGATTTATTACCCAAATCTAATTTTAGCCTATCATATTCCTTTAAAAGAACACCATAGATAAATATTTCACGAACAAATAAATTTCTGATGTTCATATATTCACGACGTGTTGGATTTGTGTGCGCTAACTTACATATAAAACTTGAACAAATATTTTTTGATGATTTATCCAAAATTGTAATTTTATAAATATCCGATAAATTATTTTCACCCTTTTTAACACTATTTTCAACTTTATATTCAAAATCTGTTGTCAACTGTCGTTCTTTTAATAACGATGTTATAGATTTAAAAATATAAACCGGTAAATTAAAATCACTGCTTACTTCATTTTGATCGCCTATTTTATCTTTTGACATTTTGTCTGACATTTTTTAAAATAACGAAACAATTTTCAAATTATATATTTTTCTTAAACGAAAAATGATTTTTCTAATATAAAATCTAACGTTAGATTAAACTAAAACAACGAATTCCGTCGTTTTATATATAAAATTCAACACATATGTTTTATTTTAATGAAAACGGTAATGACCCTTAATACACTTACCAGTGGCTTACAAGGACACATGCGAAACGAGAGGATTGAACAACTTTAAATAAAACGAATAAGTAAAAAAATGGTTATAATAATGAATTAATAATGATAACTTGATGTTGTGTATTTGTATGAAAATAAATAGAGAAAATATTTTTGACAAAAGTAAATAGTTAGATGCACTATTGTTATCAACATATTTATTTCATACAACATTTTTATTCGGGGATGCAAGTTGACAAATGTTTAATATCGAATTTGTTATGAGTTAAAACTCACAGTTTACTTTATTATTTAAAACTATGTCAGTCCCAACAGGTAGTCTGAAACAAAAAAACTTCTATTAGATAATAAACTAAACATTTAAACCAAGATGTGGAAAATCAATCATTTCAACTGTAATGAAACCTATTCACACTGAACTATACAAAATAATATTCTAAGTATTCAAGACAAACAAGAATAAAATTTCACCAACATGCACATAAACAATTTAAAAGTATGCATGTGCATAAATTCCCTTGAAATAGTAAAACAAAGTCATATTTCCGCCTATATGTATTTTAATAATGCAACTTTAAAATTCAAAACAATTCACACATGTCCTTGAGTAAAATTCAATCAATTTTATTTATCTTCATATTTAAAAGTTTTATCTGTATTTAAATTTACGATGTTTAAGTAAAATGTAGTTAGTCGCACCAATTTGAAAAATATTAGAAATTTTTTAATGAAAACTGTCATCATGATTCCATTCAAAAGACCCTCGCATACGACCGTAACACCTGGATGGTGATGGTGATGTCACCTGGTTAACACACGCTTCCGTTAAGGTGGCAGCAACATACAAGAACTTTGATGGTTTAGAAAATTATATGTCTGAAATACGTTCTGAGAACTTTGACTGAGCTCTAAGAAATTTAAGAGTACCTTAAAGTCATCTTAATACTTACTTTTAAAGAAATGGTGGCACTCAGATGGTCCCAACGTTAGTAAATCCTAAACAGTCTCAGTTTTAACTGGTGAAGTTATAAGTTTATTGTCATTTCACCACATTATTACGATTCTTTACAAGATGAAAATTTATCACTGCCGCGCTTCATTCTATTACATTACGTATTGTATTAAATTGGACCGCACTGCAGATCTAAAAAAATACGATAGTCAATCAAAATTGGTTCCCATACGATAAAGCAACATGTGATGGATCGGGACTCATATTATAAATCTAAAACTGACTCATGTTATAAATACAAAATAATAATGAATTGTTCAATCTGGTTATTTAGTTTATCAGCAACGAAGATTATAGATTCCTCCATTACCACAGTAAAAAATTTGACAGATAATAAAATCAGTCTCTCTGAACACAACTCAGTTAAAACATATTTGTTTCTATATGAGGCGAAAGTGAGAGCATGTGTATGCGACGGCAATGTAATCACTCAACCAACCACTTGTAAAGGTATTTTTGTCAAACTTTAATGTATTATCTAGATTCATTCAAACACAAACTGCTTAGTCATTTGACAATAATAAATTTAGTCGTGGAGCTTTCACAAGCCGCTGTTTAAGTTTTTTACTTTCTTTACAACAAGTCATGATGTGTAGTGTAGTACAAAAATGTTGAATACAATTGAATCGGGCATTTCAAAAACCTCTTAAGTCACATTTTTTTCCAACATGCTTTTTTTGCAGAAAATGGTTCCTTAAGGGTAAATGCGTATTCTGGGTAAAAACCACGTAAGTCGATAGCGATATCATTCCTGCATTCCTGCGTAGGACGAGAGGAACCGCAGGTACGGTGCCATGACACTCGTCCTCTTTTCGAGGATTCGTATTATATATGAATTATATACGTATTATGCTATTATATCTTCTTATATATTTTATATATTAATACGTTAAAAAAAAACTTGGTGCAGCCTAAGGCTTTTTTATTCGAATTTTGATTGATTTCAAATTTTCAGTGCTAACTGATATTACTGTAACTTAGGTCTGGGATTGGGATTGGGATTTTTCGGATCATAAATAAAAAAGTTATTATATACGAAAAACTTTTTATATATATATGCATTATAAGTTTGCATACATACAAAAACGAAATTAAAAATTTATTTTGTTTTTTTATATTTTCTTTTTTATATTTTCTTTGGTAGGGGGTAGTAATAAACGTATTGTATGCGTTCTAATAAAATTTCAGTGTATTTCATTTCAGTCGTCTTTTGTACGTATAAAAAATTTGTATAAAAAATTGTACATGGAAGGTTTTCGATATTATTTCGATTATTTTGTTTATTGATATAAAGATATTTGATAATTGATATAAAGATATTTGATATTGATATAAAGATATTTTGTTTATTGATATAAAAATTGATATTATTTGTTTGATATTTTTGATATATTGATATATTTATTTATTTCGATGCCAAGACCACGTCGTAAACGTTTGGATGTGAGTGGTAGATCGAGTCGTCGGAATAGAAGAGATCATATGCGTAATAATGTTGACTAGGAGGGCCCGGCGTGCTTCGCTACGCTTATAAATAAAGTTTTTGCGTAGACATTTTGTTGACGTAGAAGCAATGATTTCAAAAAGTGGTAATGAGAAATGCTAGCATATAATTTTTAATTTTTCTTTTTAAATATATGAATGAAAAATAATCAGAACTCTAGCTGATCAGTTCGAATAGATGAAAAATTAGCGATCAAATAAGTTTTCAAGTAAGCTTATTTGATTTCTAACTTATTTGATCGCTAATTTTTCATCTATCCGAACTGATCAGCTAGAGTTCTGATTATTTTTCATTCATATATTTAAAAAGAAAAATTAAAAATTATATGCTAGCATTTGTCATTACCACTTTTTGAAATCATTGCTTCTACGTCAACAAAATGTCTACGCAAAAACTTTATTTATAAAGCGTAGCGAAGCACGCCGGGCCCTCCTAGTATGAATTAACTCATAATTAAGAATGTTGGAGAATATGACTTAGTACCATAAAGATATTAAAACATGACAAATTAATGCATGTAAAATGTTAATAAGATTATTTTTAAGTGTTATTCTCAATAATAAGCAATAAAAAATATGATTACTACGATTTTTTTGGTTAAATTTTATACCACTAACCCTATTTCTCGCTAAAACAACATAAGTCAAGAACTGTTTTCAGGTTTTTTTCATTATTTCTATTAATAAATTGTAAAGGTTATTCGCTATTCAAATTTTTTACCACTCAAATTCTAAATTAAACTCTAAATTAAGTCCTTTAAAACTCATTTGTTTGTGTATGAAACAGTTTTTATTGATTTCTGAAAAATTCTAATTGAGTGACTTATGAGGTTTTTGAAATGACCGATTCAATTCTGTTTCACGATTTCCATCTACTCTACACCCATCCTTAATTGTATTGTTACGATTCTACAATCTACATAATCGTAACGAAATATTTACAAAACAAAATTGTATTCAACCTCAATTTCCCCTCTACATTATTTCACTAGCAAAATACAAAAACTCGATTATTTCCAAGAAAAAGGGCCAAAGATAAACACAAAAACATGAAATAACATACATTTACATACATAAAAAATAATGAAGTCGGTCTCGACAGAATTTCTCGAGCTTTCTTTGTAATAAGTGGATTTACCTAGAATATTTGAGAAATTAAGAAGAGTTGTAGCTACAAAAAACATAAAAAAACTGAATTCTAGTTCGTGAAAATGGTACAGATTATTGTTTAATAGTCTAAATTATTAAATAAACTAGCTCATTAAACATCCCAGCAATAAAATACTATTATTTTTACGTCACCAGTTTTTATTTTCAAAAATTATTGCATTTTTTTTTATTCTAATAAATTAAAAATTAACGTCTCTGAATATCCGAAGACCATATGCTACCTAGGGATTAAGATTATGTTTAAATAAATAAAATTTCTTTAAGAAATTTGTTAACGTTAACTTTAAAATTTGAGGATTATAGCTATCGGGGAAAACCCAAGAAGGTAAAGCATTCCAGGATGAGAGGCTCTGTTGAAAAAACCACGTTGAAATGCGACAGTTCTACACTTTTTTATTTGAACCGTAAATGGATGGGCCACAACAGTTGCTCTGGTGTAACGCGATAAGTTTGCTGGTTAAGGTAAAATTGATTTTATCTCTATGGAAGTTCGTTCATTCATAATGAACTTGTAGAAAATTTGCAGATCAGCAACATTTCGTCTACGCTGCAAGGAATCAAGCTCTTCAGTAAGAGTTGAGTTGCCAATCAGTTTAATAGCTCTGCGTTGAACAGTCAAGGCACTTCAAACTACTATAATAAGCTCCACCCCATATGCGAGAACATACTCCAGAATATACTCCATGCAGGGACGTATAAATGATTTGTATATTAATAGAAGCTGTTCACAATTAAAAAACTTACGACATCGTCCCAAAAAGCCCAATTTTTGAACAGCGTTCTTAACTAGGCTAAAAATATGAGAATTCCATTTCATATTATTTTCAACTTCTAGTAGAATAGAGTGACGTCCCGCTTTTCGGCCGAGCAGTCCCGATTTTTAACAATTTGTCCCGCGTCCCGGGGCATTTTAATGTAGCGTTCTTTGGCAAAAATTGATCTTAGATCAAAAAAATTAGCTATCAGATCAAAAAAATTTGCTTAAATGTGTTCTTTGGCAAAAATAGATTGATTTTTTTTTATCTAAATCAAGTTTCAAAAATCTATATTTTTGATAGATTTTACAAATACTTCGAAAAATTTTTATTTGTCAAATTTATGTAAACAAAAAACATTCGCCATTTTAATTATTATTATGTTTTATTTTGTTTAAAAACAATTTATTATTACTTTGGTATTTTTTGTATTACAATTATTAATACAATTTTCAATATGTAATCATAGATGAAAAATTCAACTTAAGTAAATATGAAAAATGATGAAGTTTCAATTTAGAAAATATGGAGGGGCTGAAATCTCACAGCTCTGGGATATCAAGACTTCGGTCTGGGTTAAGGTTTTTGATATAGTTTTCGGCAAAAAACTTTTATGAGGACATGGTTTTTAGTTTTGTGCAGCGATGTATGTCAAACATAACTCTTTGTTAAAGTACAAGTATTTTTTTTAATCTCTGTTTAGAAATTTATTACAAAACTAACACGAAACATCAATACGATGCCGGGAAATTATAAAAGATCATAAATTAACATAATTTAGTGAAAAGATGATACAATCAGCAAACTACTTAAAAACCTCTCCATTTAGCGTTTCGAGAAAATATTACAAAATCACAAATTCATATTTCTTTCAAAATTCCAAAAATATTGTAAAAATTAAATAAAATCAAACTTTTTTCAAAATCCTAAAAATATTCCAAAAATTATTACAAAATCAAAGATTAAACTTTTTTCAAAAATTCTGAAAATATTGCAAAAATTATACATAATCAAAAATTGAAACTTTTTTCAAAATTCCAAAAATATTCCAAAAATTAGAATAAAATCAAATCTTTAAACTTTTTCTAAATTCAAATAATATTCCAAAAATTCTTAAAAATTCAAAAATTCAAACTTTTTCCAAAACTCTAAAAATATTGCAAAAATTATAACAATATCAAAAATTGAAACTTTTTCCAAAATTATAAAAATTAAAATAAAATCAAAAATTTAAAATTTTTCAAAATTCTAAAAATATTCCAAAAATTCTTACAACATCAAAAATTGAAACTTTTTCAAAATTCCAAAAATATTCAAAAACTATAACAAATTCAAAAATGTCCATGTCCAATTTCATTTTTAATTACATTTTCAGCAAACTATTCAAAAACCTTCAATTTAGCGATTCGAGAAAATATTACAAAATCACAAATTCATATTTCTTTCAAAATTCCAAAAATATTGTAAAAATTATAATAAAATCAAACTTTTTTCAACATTCTAAAAATATTCCAAAAATTCTTACAAAATCAAAAATTAAAACTTTTTCCAAAATTCTAAAAATATTGCAAAAATTATTACAAAATCAAAAATTCAACCTTTTTTCAAAATTCCAAAAAAATTTCAAAAACTATAACAAATTAAAAAATTTCCATGTCCAATTTCATTTTCAATTACATTTACGTCATAAAAACAGCTACATTTTTTTTCCCAAAAAATTGGCTAAAAAGATCAATAAAATCATTTTTTGACACGCTTGACATTATTTTTTTGACAAACTTATAATGCCATAATTCTCTATAATAATAATATATTTTCATGTTATACAAATTATTAAATTAATTTTTTTCCAAAAACTTGGGTAAAAAAATAAATAAAAATCTTTCTTTTGACACACTTGACAACATTTTTTTGACAAACTTATAATGCCATAGTTCGCAATAATAAAATAAAATTTCATTTCTAACAAAATTTTAATTTAATTTTTTTCCAAAAAATTGGGTAAAAAAATAAATAAAAATTTTTCTTTTGACACACTTGACAACATTTTTTTGACAAACTTATAATGCAGTAATCTAGATTTTGGTCTCACATACCAATCCCGACCATCAAGATTTCTCCAAATTTAATGTTCCTACTCGTAATCACTTAAAATGAACGATTTTTAAGCAAAAAATATGCAAATTTCCATGTTTTGACACACTTGACGATTTTTTTGACACACTTCCGGTACAGTTATCGAACATATCGTCCTTTCGGCTCTTCCCATTGAGTAAACCTATTTTAAAAAAAAAAAATTTTGAAATCCGTCCAGCGGTTTTCTAGATTTCGTCGGTTGTGACGGACGGCCGACAGACAGACACACATTTTTTTTTATGCTTTTTTAGAATCAGTAGGTCCTAAAACGTCGAGAAATGCCAAAAAAGTGGGGGTAGGAATTTCACTTTGAGCTCATGAATGTAATACTTAGGTCTTTCAGACCGAAGTAATATCTGAACATCAAAATTAAAATATGTTTCGTCATCGCCGCTTTGGCTAAGTTGTGTAAAACACACGGGATTTGAACAATGTGTCTCTGATGAATGTAGTTCGAATCCAGACACGAAACACAACAAAATTTTTTCTAAAGGAATTTTAGAGAAAATGAAAAAAGTTATTTCGAATTGCAAAATTCAAGTGATTTCCAATTTGTACTTAAGCTTAATTGTTCACAAAAACCAATCCGAATTTATTATTATTTAAATTATTTAAATTATTTAAATTTCTAATTAATAATAAAGATATTACAAATAAAATGATAAAACGTAAAATCTATCATTTTTAAATGTAAAAATAACCAAAAACATATCAACTGACAGAACAAAAAGTCAAAACAACTTACGACAACATTTACAAAAGTAAATTGATTTATTTTATGCTGTTCTTTGGCAAGTAAATAAATCCATCTTTTTTCGATCAAGCCAAAGAACGCGACATAAAAATGTCCCGATTTTTCAAAATATGTAAAACAGAATTTCGTTTTTCAATGAAAAAAAAAATTCGTTATTCAAAATTAAATTTGGGTAATTTATTTATGCTATTTTGATTTTCTTTAGTTTAATTATATACAAGTGAATTAAAATTATATTACAATCAATATCAATATTGTCGTAACCACTGAACATAAATTGAGCTCCACTTTGTCTTCTATTGAAATTGTAATCAAAATTATATATATATGAGCAATTTCACGAAGATTCAACATCGTTTTGACTTGACCCCTTTTAATTTTGATTATTTTTTGTTTATAGATAGTCTTTGATAAATAAAAAATACAAGTTCTCTTAGAATTTTTTTTTTCGACCAGGGGACTTCACAGGGTGCCCCTCAATTTTTGTTATTTTGTGATGTGAGTGCATTTTGACGAGCGATTGTAGAAAAACTACTCAATCGATTTTCATAAATGATATGACGTTGAATAGGTATTAGAACAAAGTTTTTAAAAATGTACACTGTTAATTTTTTGAAATAATTTTTAACGGTGTAACATAAGAAAAAAATGATGTAATTGAAAAAAAGATGGCATTAACTTTTTTTTTTTTTTTTTTTTTAAACTAAATTGAAGCTTATTTTATATCTAACAACTTGTGAAAGTTTAGGACTAGCATCATTTTTTGTTTTAGAGATAAAATTCGTTGTGCATATGACTGTCGGGAATCAGTTTTTTTTGTTCTGAAGAAAAATTATAAAAATGGCGATTTTTAGATTCAGATTTTTTTTTTATGTTAAATATCAAATATTTTATTATTAAATGAACTTTTTAAAAAGCAATTTCAGTCAAGTTCAGCAAAATTTTGCGACATTTTGACTCGACCCTTTTTAATTTGGTCTATTTTGGTCTATATTTAAAAAAATTCTACTTGAAGCCGTATTTTTCATTTATCAAAGGCTATCTATAAACCGAATATAGACCAAAATAGACCAAATTAAAAAGGGTCGAGTCAAAATGTCGCAAAATTTTGCTGAACTTGACTGAAATTGCTTTTTAAAAAGTTCATTTAATAATAAAATATTTGATATTTAACATAAAAAAAAATCTGAATCTAAAAATCGCCATTTTTATATTTTTTCTTCAGAACAAAAAAAACTGATTCCCGACAGTCATATGCACAACGAATTTTATCTCTAAAGCAAAAAATGATGCTAGTCCTAAACTTTCACAAGTTGTTAGATATAAAATAAGCTTCAATTTAGTTTTAAAAAAAAAAAAAAAAAAAAGTTAATGCCATCTTTTTTTCAATTACACCATTTTTTTCTTATGTTACACCGTTAAAAATTATTTCAAAAAATTAACAGTGTACATTTTTAAAAACTTTGTTCTAATACCTATTCAACGACATATCATTTATGAAAATCGATTGAGTAGTTTTTCTACAATCGCTTGTCAAAATGCACTCACATCACAAAATAACAAAAATTGAGGGGCACCCTGTGAAGACCCCTGGTCGAAAAAAAAAATTCTAAGAGAACTTGTATTTTTTATTTATCAAAGACTATCTATAAACAAAAAATAATCAAAATTAAAAGGGGTCAAGTCAAAACGATGTTGAATCTTCGTGAAATTGCTCATATATATAAATTCATAATTTTTAATTATGTATTTATATCAAAATTTGAAAAATAAAATAATCCGTCAAAATTTAGTTGTTTACGAATGGAGGGATCAGTTTTTAATGATTTCTAACTTTTTTTATTTTTCATCTACGGAGTGACAAGCCCGAGTACTCCAGTCCCTGCTATTGACTACGAGTTAACGTGAGATATCATATATCACTGTAAATATTTTTGTTTCTGTGCATGTAACTATTAAGCCAGTATATGAGTTTTATGTTATTTTTGTTAATTTTTTAATGGTGAACTTTATAACAAATAATTGTAGTTTAGCAAAAGAAGCCATATATAATGTTACGATGATACAAGACTTCCTTTTAATGAATATATAAATGAAATTAAAACTACATAGTGGAAAAAGTGGAGAGATCATTTTCAAGCTCGGAGTTTATTTTTTGGGAAAGATTATTTTGATATTCAAAATCAACCAATGAAAAAAATATGGTTTGAAAATGAAAGTAACAGAAAAAAGATAATTATCACTATTAGACTAAGATCCACACAGTGTAGAAGTCCACAGCATCTTTATAAAATACGTTTATGAAATGATAATTTGTGTGAATGTGGTGAAGAAGGATCATTGGATCACATGATACTTTTTTGTGACAGAAGAAGAAATGAAAATAAAAGTGTACTTAAAAAATTATTAAATTATTGCATTACTTTTCCGATTAACTTAAAATTTATAATGAATAATCCCAATGGTGAATTAACTAAATTAATTGGTAATCATGTTTTAGAAACAAATATTGAAGTGTAAATTAAAATGATTGTATTGATAATAAGAATAAATCTGGCCTTGTCTTAGGTTCTTCACAAACAACAAAAAAAAACAAATAATCGTTAAAAACTGATTATCGAGAACTCTTTAGAACTTATCAAGGTGCAATAATTCGTGCAGATGTCATGAAGCAGTTCTAAAAGTTCTATAGTAACTGCGTAGATTATGTAGAAGCTTGGATGGTACATTACAATGATATAGAACATTTTGATTGGGTTACATTAAAACAAGAAATTAATAGGAATGGTGTGCAAAAAATAAATCATTCGATCGTTTTACTTGAAATTCTGAATATAGTACTAATTCCGAAAATGATCTTTTCAAAGAAGTATCATTATTAAAAAAATATATTGATAAGGAAAAGTTGGAGTTTGGGCATCCATAAAAATCACAAGAAAGAACAAATGGTTAACGGTTAGAAGAAATATTTCATCATTTTGAAACCAACCGTATTCCATACAATAATGTAATAAAAATTATGCAATACACATTTTTTCTACGGTTAACAAAGTGTGGACATCAGAAAATTCGTGATTAAGTGTTGAGACTAAAGTTTCTGGTTTCTTGACCTTTTATGAATATCGAGATGTGAGAATCTCGATTTTATCAACGATTGTGTTTCTCGAAAAATCGCAAATAATTATTTGAATTTCTCGAGAATTATTAAAAATTAATTTTAACAAGAAACGGATCTTTAAAAAAATAATAAATCAACTAAATACATATGAATTTAATAAGTATTTTTGAGTTCAATTAAACTCAAGTAAGTAAGGAAGCAATTGGAATGTTTGCAATTCAAAGGTATGGTTGGAAGCTCAGAAAAAAACTCCACTTTTCATTTTACGTGTTTCGAATGAATTCGAACCTTCCTCTTTAGTGCTTTGTTCGAATCCTTAGGTAGACACATATGAATTTGTATATTCAATAAATAAAAGAATTCAAGATGAATTAAATAATATATGTTTCAAATTATTTAAGTTAATTAAATTAATTGTTTTAAAAAAATATACACATATCATTACATATAGAATAAAAAAATCATTTAAATTTAATTTTTTCTATTTAAAAAACTTAAAAATTAAATTTTATTTAAAAAGTTTTACAACACAAGTCTAGCGATTTTGTCACTCATTCAGTGATTTATCATTCAGTCGTACTCTACGTTTACTGCAAAAGTTTCCAGATAAAGAAAGATTTCTCTCGGTTTTAATTGGATGTAGGTTTTATGAAAATTAGAGCGTTTTTTAGAAGTTTCAAATTGATAGTGATCTTACCACTCGTAACTTCAAATATATTCATTTCCTGGGATGTGAGAGATTGTATTTCAAATTGGGGGTTACATATTTCTAAATTATTTTTCTGAAGAGATTTGAATAGATATTTTAGGATTCCCTCTGCGGCATATTTCATGACCTCTTAAACAACAATAGTAATCCTTCCTAAAAAAATTTGCGTAATTAAGAAATATTTCGAAGAATGAAATAATACTATACATAAGTTTTTATTATTATATATTTGTACGTTGCACTTATCTTGAAAATATATACCTACAATATAATATATTACAATATAATTTTTCGTTCTACAAAAATTTTTGTTGTTTCATTGCTTCATATAGACATACCCACCCCCGGTCAATGGTGTCCCGCTTTGCCAATGTTAAAATCTGGTCACCTTTTCCTAGAAACCTTACAGATTCTTTCTCTACAAGATCTTTCGAGTCGAATTTTAAAGGAAACGGATTAGGTGTGGATAATCTAGTAAAATGACAATCCTGTGTTTTATTCGTATTGAATTCAACACAATTAGCAAACCCCAAATCCAATATAGTTTAAGGTCATTGTTTAATGAATCTATTAAATTTAAACTAAAGTTATTAAGCGCTAACGGTGAATATAATTTAGGGTTTTCATGAGACGCACGAAGCGTGCTATCATCAGCAAAACTATGGATAGGATTCACTGTAGAATTTAATAAATCATTTATATAAATAAGAAAGAGATTTGGGAACAAAGCGGAGCCTTGAGGAACTCCTGTATTAGTTGAAAAGACATTACATGAAACACCATCAACATATTGACCCGAAATTTTCGCTCAGCAATAAAACTCTGTAACCAAGAAATAAGTTGTTCGTCCAAACCATAGCATATTAATTTGCAAAAAAGATTAGTATGCCATACTTTGTCAAATGCTTTGTAAATATCAAGAGCCACTCCGAAAGTTTCACCGCATTTCTCAAGTGACGATTTTAATACATTTTCTTTATTCATACAAACATATCACATATAAAACCATTATTATTTAAATTTTGCGGCTTTTTTATGTCTATGTTATGATGACTGTTTTATAATTTTCTGATCTATTTTATGCATTCTTGTTATTTTTGACGGTTTTTATAAATATAAATTAATAAGTTCTGATTGACTTAATAATAATAATCTATTTCATAATGTATCTCATAATGACTGGTAATTAACTCGAACGAACAGCATGATCGATGTTTTATTAACGAGAATTCCCTATATCTGTCTCTTTTTTAACACGCATTGGCCTAATTACGCCTAATAATTATTCAGCATTCCCATCACATGTTCTCAGTATACAGTTCCAGTTGAATGAGAAAAAAGAAAAACAAGATCATAATCTTCCCTTTCTCTATAAAAACAAGATTGAACGTTTATTAAACAAAATTGTAAAATTTGTAAAATCTTTATAGTACGGCTCTACGATTGATCGGCTAAATTCTTAACGAAAAAGATAAAAAACTCTTCGACTAATACTTTATTCGAAAGCTCTTCTAGACCAGACATTACACAACTTTTCCTTGCAAAATGAGAATATAGAAGCCTTTTTCTAACGTGGCATAATTCTGTCTTTTTAAATGATATCTTCTTATATATTAATACGCTAGATTAAAACTTTGTGGAGCATTAGGCTTTTTTATTCGAATTTTGATTCATTTGAAATTTTCACTGCTAACTGATATTAGTGTAACTTAGATTTTAAAGATTTTTGGGATTTTTCGGATCATAAATAAAAAAGTTATTATATACGGAAAACTTTTTCTATACATATGCATTATAAGTTTACATACATGCAAAAACAATTTTCTTTTTGCTTTAAAACAATGCTTTAAAATTTTTCTTTTTTATATATTAGCTATCGAACCAAACAACGAATAACAAAAACGAAAATTTTTATATTTATTTTATATTCATTTCAGTCGTCGTATTTATTTTATATTTTAGTCGTCTTTTATCTTTCAAGAAGGACGGTTTTCGATATTTTTCGATTATTTTGTTTTTTAATGAATGGTAATAATGATGGAATGAATGCTGAAGCTGATGTTGTTGTGAATGATGAAGTGAATGTTGATGATATGAATGGTGTCATGAACGGTGTCATGAATGGTGTCATGAATGTTGCGAATGATTTAGAATTGAATGTGGTGAATGATGAAATTCCCTTTGTAATTTTGAGAGATTCGTTCAAGTGTGCTTTGAATGTGATTCCAGGTAACTTTGATTCGTATGTTTGTGGTGCTTTGGATATGAGTTGTCATTTTTGTCATGCCAAACATTTTGCAAGAGAAGTTACTTCAAATAATAATGAAGCGTTTTCTTTGTGTTGCCATAAAGGCAAAGTCAATTTACCTCCTCTTTCTGAAAATGCATTTTTCTCTAATATTTTCGAAGGATTGAATTCAAATGATAATGCTATAAAAAAACGTTCTAAAAGTTTTCTTTCAAATATTCGTTCCTATAATTCGGCATTTGCAATGATCAGTTCTGAATGTAATATAGCGGATTCTACTGCACGTGGTATTTATCATTTTAAAATTCATAATATTTTTTATCATCGTACTGGTGCTTTAATTCCTGCTTATGGTCGACCTCCAATGTATGCACAATTATATTTTTATGATGTTGATACTGCTGCTAATATGAGAATGAATAGAAATACCAATGTATGTGAAATTTTTCTTATGCGTGAGATAGGTTTTGAGTTAGATCGTGTGAATCCTTTTGTTCGTTCTTTCAAATCAATGCATGAATTTTGTGAAAGACCTGAGAATGTTACTGCTGATGTGTCAATGGTTATAAAAGTTAACAGAGAATGTGATATTCGTCGTTTTAATGATGCTGTTCAACCTGATGTGGCAGCTATTTTTAAAAATGATGATAGTGAACCACCTTTTGAAAGAAATATGATTGTTTTTTCAAAAAATGCAAATGAAATTCGTTCTGTTTCTGTCCTTGATTCTTCTTTGGATCCTTTAGCTTATCCTTTGTTGTTTCCAAATGGTGATACTGGGTGGCACGTTAATATTCCACATAATTTAGTTTCAACTTCACGTGCTAATGTGTCACGTACAAAAGTTACAATGTTGCAATATGCATCTTATCGCCTTGCTATACGTGATGGTTTTAGTCTTTTGCATCGTTCTCAAAAATTATTTCTTCAATGGATTGTTGATATGTATGTTCGTATCGAAGGTACACGGCTTCATTACATTCGTTCAAATCAATCTGCTCTTCGTGCTGATTTGTACAATAATTTAACAGATTTCTTGCATCAAAATCGCAATGGCGATGATAATATGCAAGTAGTTGGTCGTAAAGTAATTTTGCCATCTTCTTTCACCGGTTCACCACGTAACATGTATCAAAATTACTTGGATGCAATGTCTATTGTACAACATTTCGGTAAACCTTCTTTATTTATAACAATGACATGTAATCCTCAATGGCCAGAAATTGTTGATAATTTGAGTAATTATGAGTCTTCGAATTTTCGTCCTGATATTGTTGTGCGTGTGTTTAAAGTGAAACTTAAAGAGCTCATAGATTGTTTAATGAAAAAAAAGATTTTCGGTTCTGTCAAAGCACTTATATATACCATTGAATTTCAAAAACGTGGTCTTCCGCATGCCCATATTTTGTTAAATTTATCAGATGAAGATAGAATTGATGGAAATGAAATGATTAATAAATTTGTATGTACTGAAATCCCTGATCCCATTCTTTTTCCTAAATTACATGAATATGTGAAACGTCATATGATGCATGGACCATGTGGTGCTCTAAATCCCAATTCTGTTTGTATGAGAGATGGTAAATGTAGTAAGAATTTTCCAAAACCTTTTTCTGAAAATACTAAAGAATCTGTGAATGGTTATCCTTTGTATCGTCGACGTGATAATGGTATGAGTGTTGATGTACGTGGTGCATCTCTTGATAATAGATATGTTGTTCCATATAATCCTTACTAGGAGGGCCCGGCGTGCTTCGCTACGCTTATAAATAAAGTTTTTGCGTAGACATTTTGTTGACGTAGAAGCAATGATTTCAAAAAGTGGTAATGAGAAATGCTACCATATAATTTTTAATTTTTCTTTTTAAATATATGAATGAAAAATAATCAGAACTCTAACTGATCAGTTCGGATATATGAAAAATTAGCGAAGCTTACTTGAAAACTTATTTGATCGCTAATTTTTCATATATCCCAACTGATCAGCTAGAGTTCTGATTATTTTTCATTCATATATTTAAAAAGAAAAATTAAAAATTATATGGTAGCATTTCTCATTACCACTTTTTGAAATCATTGCTTCTACGTCAACAAAATGTCTACGCAAAAACTTTATTTATAAGCGTAGCGAAGCACGCCGGGCCCTCCTAGTACATATAACTATAATTCGTAGCCTAAATTAATAAATCGGTCAGCTACTTATCAACTGACATAAAATATTAAAAATAAAGCTACAACCTAGAATTTAATTTTTATTAGTAGCATTTTCAGAATAAAAAACTCACTAACAAAATATTAGTAACAATAATGACACAATACTGCAACATAATCACAATTGCAATTATAATTTAACTTTGGATGTGTATAATTGTCATTCTGACCTTGAACTAGAAATAAATATGAAAAACGTTGTTTTACTACGTTTACGAGTAAATGTGTGGTTAATTGGTTTAACCAACAGCTGACAAAAACCTTGGTAAAATGTATTCATTATCAAGGCATACATATGGAATACATTGTAATTGAATAAAATAAACTGTGTATATAAATGTATTGTAAATAGTAATAAAAAATTTAATGCAATTATAATTTTTTGTTTACTATAACTATTCAATGTGATAAGAAAAATAGGTTAATATTACTATCAAAATATATTACGATAGTTAATTGTTTTAGATTTGATTGTGGTTGCAGAACTCTGTCATCTGAAAAATAAGAGATGCATTTTAAATTTAAACTACAAAATATGGTGAAATCTAGTTTTGGCTTTTGTAGTCAATATATAATCTAGACCAACACTCACACAATCCTACATATAAAAGCACGGTTTGGAAGTTAAGATGGATTTTTAATACTATGCAGAGCCAACTTTGTTTTTCAGTTTATAGACAGTAAAGACGATCGACGACTTTATAGTGTTTTTGACGTAGTATCCATCAAATAACGATACAATTAAATAAAATATTTAAACATAGCCAAGTGAACTTAACAAAGATGAATAATTTAAAAAAGATAGAGGATTTGTTCAGGTTTCGGTTTGTCTCTATTCCATGGAGTAAACCTACTTGCTCTGCCATATCGGCCCATAATCCATATTTCGGGTACCGCCAAAAACTGCCTGCAGAAGATCAAACTTACTTGACAAACAAACGTAATGTTTATCAAGCATTTATAAAACGATCAAAGCACACGATCAAACTTTTCGCTAAGCCTTTATTAATTTTTTCTCTAATATCCTATATTACAATATATTTTCCTCAGATTTTCTTTTTCGTTTATTTTTTAAATCATTATACTAATATTTCTGTATATATGAATTATTTTATATAGTCTAAAGTGATAGGCCAGTGCAGATAACTTCTAAAAAGGCAAAAAGTAACAAAAATTAGTAACATCATAAAAACCAGTGGTCTTTTTTTTGTTGCACCATCTACTCTTAAAAAGTTATAGACCTTTATATTACCTACAACTTTTATATTTAATTATTTTCGATAGAAGGCCTATTTTTGCTGGAAATCGTAAAAAACTATTTTCCACCCCTAAAAGTTCACCTCACCCTCTTCCCTCGTATCAATTTTAATTTATTTTTCCTATTATTTGCGCTATATTTTCTTCCTTATCCAACAAATTTTATGCTGTTACTAATTTTTCTTTTCCAAAATGTATTTGCACTGGTCTATGAAGGATATTAATAAAAATAAATAAAATAATAAAAATTAATTTATAAATTATTTTTTGTAATTGAATATAATAACTTTTGCTTGACAAACTCGTACACGATCAAGCTTGCTTGTCAATCTAGTTTGAAGCAACCTGGCAATATAAATTTTGGTCAAGCACGTCAAACACGAAAAAGTTGTTTGAAAAGTACGTCAAGCAAGTTTGTAGACGCAAGCTTATAGATTAAACATTTCGTCAAACACGTAATTTGCTTCTTAAAATGTTTGATCGTCTACAAGTTGCTTAAAGGTTGCACTTAAGTGCTATCAGCTCTACTGACGCTACTTATTGGTTTAGCAGCCGGCACTTTGTTGTTCCCGATTCACATAGATCCTTCAATCGCTGCCTGTGTTCTCCCGCTTTGGTTTTTGTTATTTATTTGTTTTGTTTTTGTTGTTATATTGCTATTTTTTTATTCGAATAAAAACGAAATCAAAATAATAGTAGTAATAATAATAATAGTAATAATAATAGTAATAAAATAATAGTAGAGTTCTGTAGCATGCTAGGCCAAAATTACATCCAAGAGGTTTGGTTATGAACAAGGCTTTTTGAATGAGGCTATATTACCAGGCAAATCCTCGACACAGGTCACATAACACCACCTCTACGCGCTTGAATCGTACTGTTACATTAATTTATATTGAGTTTAAATCTTTTTTTTTATTTAAAATCACGTAGAAAGGTTTACCAATCAAATTCTAATCCGATGTGTTTCCGATCCGATTATTATTATTATTATTATTATTATTATTATTATTATTAATCGTATGTTTTATTTAACAAAGTTTTGGAAAATTTACAAGTTAAATATTAATATCTTATGAATTTAACCAATCCATTGCCAAATCCATCATATTATGAAGCTGATTTAGATCACCATCGGAGCGTGCGCCTAATCGGACATTCAGAGTATATGTTCCTGACAGTTTGAGATAGAGTACTACAATCACGGGGTGGTGATACTTCATTATTGTACATGTGAATCTCGGCATTTCTAGCACCATGATTTACTCTAATTCGGGTTATAGTAATCCAACGTCTTCGAGAATCAGATTTTCTTGAAACTTCAACGAATGGTTCAGATATGAGTTCTTTAGTGGTAAAATCCGAATTGTTGTGCAATATTTGCCATTGATTATTAATTGAATTTTCATCAATATTTTCAATAGATGCAATCTTTGTCCATATTGGGGTACGAGATAACAAACGGTTTTGTCCTCTATAGTATTCATTAAATTCGAGTGGATAGGCTGTCTATCATTTTCATTCAATTTCATCCAAGTGTTAACCACCACTGACTCTTTTCTTCTTAATTCTTAACTTTTCTTTTCTTAATGCTGGCGGGGCGATATTCGATAAAATAGGAAGCCATTGAAGAGGAGTAGTTCGCAAAGTTCCGGAAACTATTCTCATACAACTATTAAGTTGGATATCAATAATACGAGAATGAACACTGTGATTCCAAACAGGAGCGCAATATTCTGCTGTAGAATACACTAATGCTAGAGCTGATATCCTCAACGTTCTTCCAATAGCTTCCCATCGAGTTCCTGATAATTTTTGAATAATATTAATACGAGATTTGATTTTTTGACCCAATTTTTCGCAATGTTGTCTAAAAGTAAGTGATCTATCCAAAGTAACTCCAAGATATTTAGGTGTTGGATTAAGCTGACCAAATATCCATCCATAAGTACATAGAAAAAATGCTCTATGGGCTGATCTGATCACCCATATAAAACCGATCGATTATATTATGTCTTCAAGTGAAACTCAATCAATAAAATTGAGTGAATTGATGAAATTTAATTCGGCGGAGGAACACTTAATGACAGCCTACATTCCTATATGGAACCTATTTGCTAAAAAAAAATTTAAAAATTTGTTTGTCCTAAACAAAATTGTTTAGGACAAACGTAAATGAATTTCGTTTACGTTTCAAATGAATTTCGTTAAAGCGATTAGTTTTTAGGGTTCCGTACTTTGAAAAAGTAAAAACGGTACCCTATTGGTGAGACTTCGGTGTCCGTCCGAATTTCTAGATAATCGATTTTCTCACAGACTATAAGTGCTATTAGTCCCTGGGCCTTCACCTACATAATTTTGTGATTATCACATATTTTATACTTCGTGATGCGCCTGTCCTTGACGAGCCTGAAAACATTTGTTCTATAATTTTTCTCAAATCGGCCGCTTTTGCGTTCGGCAAGCTCCGAAAAATGCCGATTGCTCGCGATCTTGTAAATTTGCTACCACATTTATTTTTTTTGACTGTGGAGGTTGGAAATTTGTTTTAGAATACGAGGGTAAGCTTGTCCGACCAAAATGTGTTTGCTATTGTCGAGTCCGACAACTGACATTTTGGATGTTTGGGTTGTCGGACTAGACAATAGCAGACAAATTTTTGTCGGACAAGGTTAGCCTTGTGTTCTAAATCAAATTTCCAACCCTCATAGTTAAAAAAAACAAAAATTTACAAGATCCCGGGCAATCGGCATTTTTCGGAGCTTGCCGAAAGCAAAAGCGGCCGATTTGAAAAAAATCGCAGAACAAATGTTTTCGGGCTCGTCAAGGACAGGCGCATCACGAAGTATAAAATATGTGGTAATCACAAAATTATGTAGGTGAAGGCCCAGGGACTATATCAACTTGAAATTTTTTACAGTTAACAATGTATTTGTCCACGCCTACTGACAACTAAAAAATTATGAATATTTGTTTTTATCTATATTTTATGGACATAGATAAGGAGATAGTAAAACAAAAGTTATTTTTAAGGAATCGAGTTTGGTTTAAAAAATCGAAATATTTCAAAAACAAATTTCGATGAATTATCACTGCTTAGTTTTTAAGTAATTTCCAAAAACGTGTGTTTATTGTTTTGTCCCCCCCTAAACTTCGAACATTACCAAAGCAAAATATTGAAAAAATTCAAGGTTGTAGGAATTTTGAATAAAAAAACCCATGTTCATTGGAGAGGGTTGAGAGTAAAACTTACGAAAGAAAAATTTTTTTGATCATGTCAAGTGGGGTGTCATATGAAAGCTTTTTTTGTTTCTAGTCTAAAACTGTTTTTTTCGTAATGTTCAAAGTTACCATTTTCGATTTAAAATGGTATTTTTGTGAAGAACTATTCACGTAGAATAATCTTTGCTGAGTAACAATCTTGTTACGTGGAGCAAATATATATTTTAGTAACTAATTAAATCTAACGAAATTTAAAAACTATTTTATAATATTAATTTTATGAAATACTCTTAAAAAGATTATGGCTAGTCAGATGAACTCAGCTTAAAAAAACATTATTCGGGATGACCATTGCCGTTTAGTAATCTTAGTGGTCCAAGTAGTAACCGTTTGTTATCAGTATACGCATTCTATTAAATCTTAATGATTTCTAGAAACTGTAATTGTTTATAGTTTGAATTTTCAACAGTTTACAGTATAATTACCAAAAATTTAGTTAGAAAAATTCATGAACCATCAACAATTAAAGCTCCAACGAATAATAATATCTTTTCCAATATACATGATTTAGAAACTGCCGTCATTGAAACTTTCTTTAGCCACCATAAACAGGTATGGGTAAAATTCAACCCAACGTAAAACTATATTAGTAAAAACTGTTTTTCATATTATTATATACACGGAACCCTCGGCGAGCGAGTTATATTCGTACTTGACCCGACTTTTTTTTAAATTCAGATTTGGAAATTGTATAGGATAAATGGAACGTTGATTTTTAAAGCAAAGAACAATGATTTTAATTCTTGTTCGATTGTTCCATTTAAAATTAGCCAACTTTATAAAAACTTGAAGTAAAAATTAAAAGGAATTGGTGCCCTCCTCGAGTGTATCATTGAACTACACAATAACCACTAAGTACATATAGAGCCTCATTGTACTACTTTGCTCTTGGGCTAACATGATTTTAAGATGATTTTACGTGCTTTTGGACGTACGAACAGCGTGTATCTCGTAACTCAATTAATTTAATAATGTCATTCGTAAGGTCTATTGTCAGACGACTGTGAAAAGCCCATGAATTCAACAGTGGACTTCTAATTATATTAATTAAGTCAGTATCATATTTTCTACTATTTTCCTGAAGTATAGTAATCTATTTGAATTCCCTTTATATTATTACGGTATGCTTAATTTTTTATTAGACATGATTTGCTGTAAGAATTTCTAGCAAATGGCAACTATAACAATATGATGACTATGAAATAACATTATCAATAAATTTCTTTTCGTACTGAATTTTAACATTCATTGAGATTCATTTAAGATTGCTATTTAATCAATGGTTATTTCAATATAATGTTTATACTAATATTACTATGGGTCAACCATAGTCACTATGCGGTTGGCTTTATTGTCATATTAAGAAAAGGTCGTGTCAAGGTTTTTGTTCAAGAAATATGTAAGTGAAAGCGAGCGGTTTTTCTAGAAAAATAAATAAATTATATTTCCTCTGTTTAAATAAATTTTAATATATGTGCATATTTATTATATATTTTAGAATTATGATATGTAGTTCTAGAGTCTTACTTAAATTATATAATATAGCTAAATGTTTAGAAAACAAAATGCAATTAGAAAACAAAATTAAGAAATTTTATAACTAGTGCTTTATGATTTGAGAAGTTTTTGTAAAGAATAAGATACAAGAATTTAATTTTTGTTATAGTTAAAATGATAGTTTCAAGCTAAAGAAAAACATGGCGCGGCTTTTTACAGCCTTTTGGTTGTTTTTGCGACGGTTGAATTGTTTTATGAATCAAAGGGATTGCATTTTATAGAATGAAACTACATAGTTGTATTTTAGACTGCGATTATGTAAAGTTAAACGCTGTGTCGTGCATATAAAACCGTGTAAATAGAAAAAGTTATTTTGAAATTAGTTTTTGAAAATAAAGTCTTATATGTTATTTCTGTACACAGCGTTCAAAATAATACACAAATACTTCTATACATATTGTGTAAATATAAATAAATAATGGACGTTGTATACGGGAAATTTCTTTAATTAAATTAAACTGTTTTAGTTTCTGAAACTGTTGAAAGAATATTCTAGTTAGGAATATTGCTTTCTGTATTGTTTTCCTGATGTTTTGGAACAATTAAGGTGTTGAATACGTAATAAAACCTGATGTTTTTGCTTACCAGTCAGTGATCGTATTCAGGAAGAGATTTGGGAATTACGTTTATCGAATTGAGAATAAGGCCAATTCGAAGCAAGGTGAAAAAACGAAGTATTGGTGACATCGGCGGATTAGTAGCCTGTTAATAATGGTTTTCTTAAGTGATTAAAGGTTCCCGAGTTAAAGGAGAAACTTGAACACCGGGTGTTATCAACAAGCGGAAACAAAAGTGAATTGATGCTACGGCTTTGAGTAGCTATGGAAGCCAATGGAACAGGAAGTTGAGAGTTACCAGTTTAGAACAATTAGTACAAATACTGATTTAATAACAACTGAAGAAGAGCAAAGTTCTGTTGTGGAAACAACAACTTCATAACCATCTGCAAATTTTGGTTTTACGCAGGTAATATGGCTATCCAACAAATGAATTTGAATGTGAATCAAATGAATGCTAATATAGTTTCTAACAAAAACGAATTGAATCGATTTGGTCATTGGATCAACAATTCCCTAAAATCAGTCAACAAATAGATGCTAGCCAAAAATCAGTATAGAAGAAATAAGCCTTAATATCAATCAATATGATACCTGGCCACTAAAGATGAAATCATTAACATCCATCAACACTTGGATGAAAAACTTCAACAAATGTCCACGGAGTCACATGGCACGGGAGTGCAGAAAAAGTAAAGAAGCAGAGATATCATTGTCTTCTTTGAAGAATAGCGGAGCCGAAGAAATGCAGCACGTAGAGTTCAAGAGCAGCAGTAGGAAACGCCTGTGTTGGAAATGTAGGAAATCGGGCCATATCTCACAGGACTGCTGGATGAGGAAGCGGTACAGATCTTCATCTCCTATTCAACGACAGTCCGTTAAAGGCAAAACCAACAAGTGAAGCCAACAAGTGAGGCGAATGTTGCCTACATCCCAATTTCAAGGATAGCAGTAAATGGTGCAAGTTTGGGTATCGAAGGACAAATTGGAGGTAAAAATTGCTTTATGACACTGAATACAGGCTCAGCTCGTACATTTGTTGACAAAGGTTTGATTGACGGCGTTTTGGAACCATCAGATGGATTGAAACTCCAAGCAGTGGAGAATACGCTAAAGTAGTAGGTAAAATAATTGTTGTAATAAAATTGGGCAACAACTGGTATCAAAAAAAAGGTGCTATAGTGGCAGACATTATCGATGAAGTCATTTTGGGGATGGACTTGATGAAGACGAAGAGATTTGTCTTCGATCTTTAAACGTCACTACTGCTGAATAACGCAGAGAAAAAAATATTGACTGCGATGAGAAACAATGCAGAAAGATCTTGAACCACAGTTCAAGCCGATGAATCAAAAAGAGGTTAAACAAAACCGACGTTTAATCAAACGGTGAAATTTTAAAAGGAAACAATGGCCAGCGCATAACGAAGTGAGCAACGTAAATGAAATAGTTCAAAACTCAAACAGAAAACATAAGTGTCACGTAAAAAGAAATGAGGATCTAGATTCTAGATTCAACAAGGGGTGCCAATCTAGTAAAAGTGATGGCCAATAACTTAAAAAAAGAACAGAAAGTAATTTTTAAACAGTCTGAAAAATAGGAAAAGAAAAAAAACAAAAATTGAATTCAACGATTGGAGGAGAGATTTAGAAACTGTTTGGGACGAACAGGCTTTGGGGTAGGGTAATGTAACGATTTTACATACAAACAATGAAATACAAATTGTATTCAACGTCACATTTTTCCAAGAAAAAGGGTTAAAGATAAAAACAAAAATATGAAATAAAATTGAATTATTTTATGAATCAAATCAACATGTTAGGTAAAATATCGAATATTTTTGTTTTCTCGGAGATTTATTCATAAAGAAAGTGACCTCGAATCGAGAAACTATGCAGAACTGTATATAAGGCATTCCTTTTTGTAGAATTAAATTAGTTTTGTTTTAGACTGCGATGATGTTAAGTAAAATTATTTGTAAACGAAACGCTTTGTTGTGCGTATAAAACCGTGTAAATAGAAGAAGCTATTTTTAAATAAGTTTTTGTAGTTTTAAGTGTTGTTTAATACAAGTGTTTTATGTTTTATTTTGGAAATTTCTACAATAAACCGTTTTGGGTTCTGAAACTGTTGAAAGAATATTCTACTTAGGAATATTGCTTTCTGTGTGGTTTTCTTGTTGTTGTAGAACAATAGCTATGTTGAATACTTAATAAAACCTTGTGTTTTTGCTTACTAATTGCTTACTAATCAGCAATTTGGGAATTGCGTTTATCCACGACTACTAAAAAATATATACTTTCCATGTGTATGTCTTCCATTGTAATTTTATACATTCTCTAACTTGTGTATAACATGTGACGCAATCGTTACATTCTACTACAGTTCTATAGTTTATTTCTTGGTATAGTATTATCAAAAGGTTAAAACGAGAACATATATAAAATATAAAATAATACATTTAAGTTTCGTTCTTCTATGCTAGCTGTGATTTACATATTTCAATATGATGATAAAAACTTTAGCAGGCAAACTGCTGGTAGCAGATACCTTAGAATCTTTGAATATGTCACTAGATCTTTTCTACATTCAAACTGACAAAGTCCTGACGCTTGCCCCAGTAGCTAGGGTTTAGCCAGATCATATGACAGAAAAATATGAAAGAAATTACGATTGGTCCTATATCCGAAATGTACGATATAAAACAATACAAAATTTGTTAAGCTTCACCAAAAAAATTTCAATCGTAAACATCAGATTTAAAAAACGATTAAAACTGCGATATAAATTCTATCGTAAAAAAACCATTGAAACCAAAAACTGAAAAATCCTATTGGTTACGATAGATAACGATTGGTTGGTTTCTCCTGAAAAAAATCTCAATCATAAACTTCAGATACAACACGAAAGGAACTTGATGCCGCAAAAATATTCACAAGTTGTTTCACCAAACAAATTTCAATTGTAAACTTCAGATTCAAAACGATTACTATATAATAAAAATTCTATCGTAAGAAAACTATTGAAACTAAAACTGAAAACCCCTATAGATTACGATATGTATGGCATAGAATTTATCCTGTATGGCAGGATAAAGTGTATTGAACACGGTAGAAAACAACAGAAAACGTATCGTTTTTAATAGTTTTCTTTCTTTTACAAGGGTGAAAGGACACCAACAGTTGTGAAAAAACGGAAATCAATTTTAATAAGTGTTCCATTACTTTTAATAACCACTAAGCAAATTCTTATGTACAAAGTCCTTTCTAAAGCTAATCTTAAGGCCACTCAAATAAATTAACTAGTTCGCTTGTTTAACTTTTGAAGACTATTGCATGAATTCCACTCTGAATTTATCTATGATGACGAAGAAATTACCACCCCTCTTTATTTTTGCTACGAACTCACACACAATTGGCAAATAAGTAAGATAAATTATACATTTAAAACACATTTATTAAAATCAGAAAACAAATTAAAATTATATGAAATCTACCTAAAATAAAATTACAATATGTATCCTAAAAATTTGATGCATTAAAATATACTTAAAAAAAGATTACTATGAAATAAATTATTAAAATTAATATAAAACAAAAGTAGTGTTAAAGTGCCACAAAAATTATTTAAAAAAAAGCTAATCCTTTTATCCTATCTTTATATTGTTAAAACAACAAATGATAATTTCTAACAAAAAATTTGATGATAGTAAAATTACAGTTGATGCCACCAGTTATTTTCTTCCATATCAATGATCGCACCAATTATCCGTCTTTGGAAGATTGGTATCGAATTTTTAGTTAAGACAGACTTAATCAATCCATCAACCACTTCTGTACTTGTTTTTATTACTTCACCTTTACTCAAATGTCCATTATCAGTTAAATCTTTTCCGCTTCCATTTGCATCCATTTCCTCAGTTTGTTTCATTTCTTCACTGACTTTATCAAAGTTTGTTGCTTTTGCGGGTTCAATTGTAACATAAGGTATCGCGAAAACAGACATACAAAATCCAAACAAAGAAAATTGTTTAATTTGCGCTAGAAACACATGCTCTGGATATAATACTTCTGGTTGGCAGCCTACCGCTTTTATTTGGTTGGCTAATGCGTTATAGTAAATACTTTTAAATTTATCAAAGTATTTTTCACGGAGCTCCTTTTCACTGCAACACATTAAATAAAATGAAAAATCTAAAACTGGAGCTGAATAGCGAGCTAGTTGAAAATCTATCAGTAAGGCATCAGTTGGAACGTTTTGTGCCTGAAAATAAAAATATCAAAATAAAATTAGCATGAAAATTAATTTTTTTTATATCATACTTACATTATTTTTGTACATCACATTATTATTCCAAAAGTCACCATGGCAAATAGCGGCATATGGTTCGACCTTTTCACCTTGAACCATTTCCGTCATTTTTTCTTTTAAATTATCTCGCATTTTCTCTAGTTTCATGATAACACTCTCAGGTATACGTTTGTTTCCAGTTTTAATTTCTTCTCTAACAATATCGATGACAACATTAAAAAACTGTTTGCCGTATCGAAAAACGTGATCATTTCTCGGTTCTACTGTAAACACATTATCGTTTTGAATGAAATGTTTAATTTCGTTATATTTAGTTGGATTTAAGTTTCGCAATGCAAACGATAATCCATGATATCTTCCTAATTTTTCCAAAGCAAGACGAACATGATCGAATGTTAACACAGCATGACGATCATACATAAAATAATCAATTGTGTTTAAATCGTTTAATAGCACATACTCCTCTAAGTCATCGCTTGATGCTCCATAAAAAACTGGGATATCATTAAAAGGTTTTACTGTTGCGTTTTGTAAGGCTAAAAATTCCTTAAATACTACTTTGTACATATATGTTTCACGCTGAAATAAATCTATCACGTTTAAATATTGACGACGTGCTAAATTTGTATGTGCTAACTTACAAATTAAGCTTAATATATTATTTTTGTGCAACTTCTCGTTTACTTTAATGCGAAGAACTTTTGAAGAGTTATTTTCACCTTTTCGTACACAATTTCGGACATCCAATTCATATTGGTCCGTTGCATTTTTATCAGCCACCATTGATTTGATTTGTTCCAATAACCGGAATGGTAGAACAACGGTTTCGCTATCTTCGAAACCGTTTTCTAATAAAAATACGCTCATATTAAAAATACAAAAAATGTTATTTATAAATAAATTCAAAATGTTGAAATTTGTTTGTATGATTTTAAAAATTGTTACCAGCAACAAAACTTAAAAAAAATGAAACGAAAACTTAACACTGTTAGGATATAAAAGCACTAATTTTAAAAATAAATTAATTTAAAAAACTTTATGAATAATTTTGTTAAACAACATATACATACACTTGTGGCACAATAACACTACTGATGATTTTGCTTTGATTTTGTTTCAATTTATACAATTTTGGAGCAAATTTTTTGCCTTATTATACCGGTTCATTACTTGTTTGGTGAGATTTTGTTTTATAAAGTTTATATATACCCACACAATATTTTCTGATTTCGGCGGGAATTTTACAAGTTCTAAAATTATTGTAGGTATAATAATAATTTTAATCGTTTCGTGATACAAATTATTTAGGGTATTTGTTGATAGAAATGTTTAATCTTAATGTATGGCATACATGCAAAAGGGATAATAAAATAGTTCGCCATTATTTAGAAAATACTTTAAATATTTTGATTGTATCCGCCTAAATGTTGATTTTCAAAGTTTAAATAAATGCATACACAAGAATGGATTTTTTATTATTGTATTTTACATTTTTACAATTTATCAATGAATAAGTGTCCTCCAAAATATTTAGGGAAGGATGATTTTTTTATTTCCGATTAATGAACTCGTTTTAAAGGGGTTGTTGCAGATAGAACAAAATAAATTTTATACAAAATTTATTGGCGTTAAGCAATTTTTGTTTTTCCTTTAATTGACAGTATTCTTTAGGTTTTTGCCATCAGAGTTGATCAAAACAAACAAAAAGTCCAAGCGGCACGTATATCCGCTAGAAATAGGTAGATTTCGAGATCAGACAGTTTTGTGTGCCAGTAGAATCTGATGTATCAGATTAGTTTAAACAAAACAAACTAATTTCAAACAGATATCGAACAAATTTTAAAAAGAAAACTAGCTACCTACAAGCAAAATTATATCTATCCAATTTTGCAACAAACAAATATCAAATCTACCACAGAACATGTGTGTGATAATTTATGACACAAACCTACTCTATATCATATGTCGTGCAATTACTGCAAAATATCAAAATAGTTTATTTCTAAGAAAAAAAAATTAATTTCTTCTATTCAAATCTTTTATTTTTTGACTGTTATAAGTTTAACATTGACTGTTATAAGGTTTTTGGAAATTGTAGTTGGGGATTGTTGCAAACTTTTTTGTTGAAGCCAACAAGTCAAAAACCTCTAACTGCAGAGGTTTATGTTTATAAAAAACGGATTAAAATGTTTCCACAGATTCTAAATTTGTGAAGATTTAAAAAATATTAGTATCCAAACGGCCGTTATAACGGATTAAAAAAAGCACTTTTTTTTCTAGTATAAAGCCTATAGTTCCTTAACCATGTGTCAGATTTTTCTGATTTACGAACTTGTCCAAGATAATATTAAAACACAAATTTTTAAGAAAAATTTTTTAATCTGACTCCACAAATGCAACCGTGAGAGCGCCGGTTGATTTAAACGCATTTTGTGTTTTACAAGCTTTTTTGTTGGAGCCGCTCACTCAGAAACCTCCAACTGCAGAGGTCTTTTTTTTGAAAGAAACTGATTAAAAAGGTTTCAAAAATTCTAAATTTATGAAGTTTTTAAAAATATTAGAATCCAAACGGCCGTTATAACGGATATAAAAAACAGAGTTTTTTTCTTGTATAAAGCCTCTAGTTTCTTAACCATGTGTTGAATTGGGCTGATTTACGAACTTGTCCAAGATATTAACAAAACGCACATTTTTAGAAAAGGTTTTTTGATCTGGCCTTATAAATGCGACCGTGAGAGTGCCGGTTGTTTCAAAAAAAATTTTTTTTTTGCAAACTTTTTTGTTGGAGCCGCTCACTCAGGAACCTCTAACTGCAGAGATCTAGTTTTAAAACAAATTGATAAAAAAGATTCCAAAAATTCTAAATTTGTTAAATTTTTTGAAATATTAGTATCCAAACGGCCGTTATAACGGTTTTAAAAAATCAATTTTTTTCAGAAAAAAGCCTCTAGTTTCTTAACCACGTGTCGGATTTTGCTGATTCACGAACTTGTCCAAGATATTATTAAAACACACAAGTACAGAAAATTTTTTTGATCTATCTCAACAAATGCGACCGTGAGAGTGCCGGTCGTTTTCGTTATATCTCATATCGTTTATATATATATATATATATATATAAATTTTTTTTTTTTTGTTTTTTTGTCTCCGCTTATCATATAAAGTCGTTTGGCACAAAAATTTTTCCGAAATTCCGAGATGAAGCCCATTGCAATAGGTAGATTTTTATATGAAATCTACCTAAAAGGTAGTACCGCGGGAAATATTAAAAACAATTTTAATCACATTTTATCTCGTTGATTGCAAGGTTAACGACCGCCTACAACCTCCACTTTTCAGTTGTTGGAAAATCCTCGTAGTACGTCAATTTTTTTGAATAGATATTTTGTCAGATAAAAATCACCAAATTTTTTAAAAAGGATAATCGATGTAGAACTGAAAACGTTGACTATTCCTTAATTTACATATGAATCAAAATAAAAATATACAAATTTGATTGAAATTAAAAATGTATTTAGTTTTTGCGAAGCATAACAAAAAAAAAGTTACATATAAAATAGGTTCTCCAAATTCCAAGAAAAAATATATATAAATTTTTAATGAAACTAATCAAGAGTATTTACAGTATTTTCTAGTTAAACATACATTTTAATATTTGCTATTTTGTGAAAAAAATGTAAATTGTTAAATTTGTAATAAAGACAACAGTATAATTTAATAACACTAAAAATTAAATAATAGCAAATTCATTATTTTTTGATTAATATAAATGGAATTTTTAACAATGATTTTCTTGTTCTTACAATCAAAATAAAAAAAAATAAATTTTCCTTTATATTTATGTATAAATAATTAAAGAATAATAGTTTGTATGTGATGACGATTAGTCTATAATTTCTCTTCTTCAAGTCCATGTTTAAAGAACATCAAAACAGGCACTGATTCTCCGTTAATGTCGCGGTATTCCAGCAATGCAATTAAACCGTCACAATCCATTGATTCCCCAGTAAAAAATTGAAGGTCTTTAAACCTTCCTAGGATATCTTTCATTACTTTATTCATATTTGTTTTAAAAATATTTACTTGATCTGGAGATTTCTCTTCGAGTGATGCTACAATTCTATAGAGATGGGGAGGGAAAAAAGGATAAAAATTAGTAACGTTATTTTAATTCCTTAATTTATTGACTTTATATGAGAGATTTTGTCATGAAATTCAGGTCATGACTGATTTATTGAAAAAGATTCAGCCATGGTTTTAAAATCATTTTAATATTGCATTTTTAAATATCAAAAGTTCATTGTTTCGAACTCTCAATAATTTATTTTAAAATGCGTAAAGGATTCTAGGAAAGTCAAATAATTTTGAATCACTTTTCTTAAATTACAAATATAATCTATGAACTTAATCAATCTAATGTCTTAAAATTATTGTTGATGTCGCAAATTATAATATCAAAGCCAGCATTATAGCGAACACAGTTGTGTGCCACATATTTATTAAAATTTAATTTGTATGCAAAAAAAAATTATTGATGATATGGCAGAATAAACATTTACTTGGAAAAATAAGATATGCTAAAAGCTTTTACAAAGACTTTGTCCGTAACTTAGTACAATCACGTCTGCGCATAGTATGTCTTGGAAAATATCCAGATATTTTTAGTTTTATTCATATGAATCATATTTTAGTCAATTATAATAACACTTTCAATAAATTTGAGCAAACTATGTACATATATTAATTTCTATTATATATTTGATCTTCCATGCATTTTTATTTACTTACTTTTTCATATAAACTTTAAGGTAGTCAGTGTAAGATTTTTTGTTACTGAAACCAGTTTCAGACAGTCGATGATTTAAAACTACATCAACCCCACTTGTACTGGATATGTCTGTACCTTCATCAAGCTCTTCAGCTGATGGATTAAACCCATCAATTTTGATATCTTCACTTTTTCTTGTAATTAATTTTCCATATACTTCATATATAACTTCATCGACTAATTTCATTTTATATGTGTCTGAGAACATCTCATCACCTAGAACAGAAATGAATTTTATTAGTAAAAATTTACTATGTAGTAAATTAAAGATTAAAATAAATGTCAGTTTCTTCAGTCCAAAAAACTTATACTAATAAATTTTTAAAAATTGAAAAAAAACTTAATAATTTAGCATATTAAGCGCCAAACAACAAAATTAATTAATAATTGTCTGGTATTAGAATATGCAACACAATTGAAACTATCAAGACAGTTCAAAATTTTAAGTACGTACACAAAAAATTACTATTCTTTATTTGTATATACTTCAAACGGCAACCATGAAAACGTAGTCATTTTGCCTTTTAAGGGAAAAATCTTGAAATAAAATTAATTGATATTTCATTGGATAACAAATTAAACTCACATATAACTATTTAAACTAATTATAATTTTATTCATAAATAAGACAAACCTGTTACAATATCCTTATATAGTTTCATTTTGGAAGATGGAGAAAGATTTTTATAAGAACTACAAAAATTATAACTACTTTCGACTGTAGTCTGCTTCAAAAAGGTTGAGTCAACATCCGGAAGTTCAAATTGTTGAATTTTATAGCAAATTTCACTGAACTGAAATATTTTTATGGTTAAAATTGTATATATATCAAGCTGGGTTTTAACATACGAAGCGACCTGAAGCTGGGTTTTAACATGCGAACTATGAACTGTGAACTGCGGACTAAATTTCATATGCGAATTTTTTGTCACCCACACATAAAGTTTTTATTTTATTTGTCTTATTTTATTTTGTTGCTCCTCAAAAATAGTTTTCATGTGCATATTTTTTAACAATATTCTTTTCTTCATACAATTTTGTATGTATTAATGCGACTGCGACAGAAAAGATAAAATAAAACAATCTCTGCGGACTTTCGTCTGTGGACGTGGTGAAGAGAAAATATCTCATTTTTGATTGGTTAATAACACCGTCCACAGTTCGCATGTTAAAATCCAGCTTGAGGACCGTGGACTTCATTTCACATGCGAGTTTTTTGTCACGCACATATAAAGCTTTTTATTTTATTTGTTTTATTTTATTTTGTTGCTCCCAAAAATTTTTTGAAAACGATTTAACAATATCGATTGTTTTTATTTTATTTGTAAAATAAAATTCTTTCCTACATACAAATTTGTATGTATTCGTTGGAATGCGACAGAAAAGATAAAATAAAAGATGGTTTTAATATGTTACCTGTGACATTTTTTATTAGCCAATAAGAAAAGAGAATTTTATATTCACCACAAAATTCTTATTTTAATTGGTTAGTAACACCATTCACAGTCCACAGTTCGCATGTTAAAACCCAGCTAGATGGTTTTATTTTAACTTTTCTGTCGCATTCGTACGAATACATACATACCCGCCCCTTTTTGCTCTTAGATCAATTTTTTTTTGATATTTGACAAAAAAAGGTAATCGTTTTTCCCCTAAAAAGGTTTTTTTTTGAATCTAGATTTTTACGTAGATCAAGTTGTAAATGCAATAGAGTTAAGGAGGGGTGGTGGTGTTGCACTCTATGTCAGTAATAAGCTTAAATCTAAAGTCATTCATACACTATCTGAGTCTGACGCTGAAGCAATATTTGTTCTAGTAACTGTTTCTTATTTGCCAACGGGCAGTACCGAGTTGCTGGAGGAGGCTATTGCTGAGATTGCTATTAACTACCAGAGTGTCGTGGTCATGGGTGACTTTAATATCAATCTTCTATCTTCCCAATCACTGACCACTTGTAATGGCTTTGCCGACAGGCTGGGACTCGCTATAGTATCCAACAACTGTCCTACGCACCATGCTCCTTCTTCCCTTCTACTTCAAGCTCAGAGTAACTTGAATGTCACTTTTGGGTCTTGTATTGATTTTTTCTTGGTGTGTGATGTCTCCCTAGTTAGAGCTCGGAATCAACTCTGGATCCCTGGGATCTCGCATCACGCGTTTATAATTATGTCTTTTGAGATCTCCAAAGTACCCCAAACCTCCTATAGATGTGTTCCTGATTTTTGTATGGTCGATATGGTAGGCTTGCTATCTTTTCTAAAGAAAGTTAATTTTTCCCCTATCTACTCTCATACTGACATTGATGTAAAACTGAATTGTCTGAATGAGGGCATTTGCCAAGCTATCGATAAGTTTCTGCCTTATAGGTGGATTCAGAGTAATAAAGTTTCCACCATTCATCTGTCTCCTGAAATGCTTAATGTGAGGTCTATGCGAGATTCCACCTATCGTGAATTCCTTAGAGATGGCACTGGTGATAATTGGGATGTCTTTCGCTTGCTCCGAAACAAGTTTAAGGCTATGGTGCGTAGAGCTAAGCTGGATTATGGTGACAGAATATTCAAAGGAGTGTACTCCTCAACAGATCTTTGGAGAAAAATTAAAAACACTGGTGTCCTTTCAGACCAAGTGGAAGCCTCCTCCCTAAGTGAAGCAGAGCTCAATAGCATTAACAGAACCTTCGTCAAACCTAACAGCTTTCCTGCTCTTGACCGGTCTGATTTTGATCTGCCTGAGGATGTGAAGGCCTTCTCCTTTCGTTCTGTCTCTTATGAAGAGCTATGGCTAACATTCCAATCAATTAACTCCGGTGGGGTGGCAGCTTGCAAAAATTCTGCCTATTCCAAAAAAGGGTAGAGTCGATTTTCGTCCTATCAGCATTCTTCCTGTCGTGGCGAAGGTCTTCGAGAAGCTTATTAATATCCAACTGTCCGACCATGTAACCAAACTTGAATTGATCTTTCATAGACAGTCAGGCTTCCGCAAACACCATAGCCCTACATCCACTCTGATAGACGTCTCTGACCAGATAAGATACAACATTGACAGGAAACTGCTTTCGATTATTTTGTTCCTCGACTTCAGCAAGGCCTTTGACTCCGTGGATCATTCTAACTAAAGTTTCAATTTTTGCTTTCGTCTTCAGCCTGCTCCCTCATTTACTCCTACCTGACAGGCCGTTTCCAGTGCTCCTACTCTGACGGCAAGTTTTCCGATCTATTGCTTATTAATAAGGGAGTTCCTCAGCGTTCGATCCAGGGCCCCTTGCTCTTTTCTCTCTTTATTAACGACATTGCTTTGTCCTGCTCATGTGTGACTACTCACCTCTTTGCAGATGATGTTCAGATCATTCATGCGGGGTCACGGTCAAGTAGGCGGACATCTGAGTGGGCACGTGTCAACCGTTTGGTACTGAATCCAGCGAAATCACAAGCAATGCTTTTTAGCTCCTACAAATCATATTTAACTTTTACAAATCATATGCAACTTAGACTGGATGGCAATGCTATCTCTTTTGGTAGTCAAGCTAAACATCTAGGGATTATTTTTGACGACAAGCTAAGTTGGAGGCCGCAAGTCAATGTCCTAGCTGGAAAGATCTTCTCCATCATTAGGAGGTTTCGTTGTCTAAACAACTTTTTTCCTCTACACATTCGGAACCAACCAGTGCTATCACTTATACTTCCGTTAATCGACTATGGTATTGAGGTATTTTCGGGGTGCTCAGATGAAACCATTTCTATACTCAGGAGAGCCTTTAACTCTGCTGTCAGCTTTGTCTACAATGTGAGATTCCATGACCATATCTCACCCTTTGTTCTGCAACTTCTTGGGACTTCCTTTCTAGATCACATCAAAATCCGTCTTCTGTGTCAACTTTATAGGGTCATTAAGTATCAGTCACCTTTGTTTCTTCTTAGATGGCTCTCGGCTGGTCACTCTAGAAGGCAATTAAACTTGGCATTTCCTCGGGTGAGCTGTGTCCTCTGGGAAAAAATCCTTTGTGGTAAGAGTCGTCAGGCTCTTCAATGATCTTCCTGTGCCTCTGAAACGTTTTAATCTTTCTCTAGCTCTCTTTTGAAAGGAACTGACTTGTCTTTTTGGTTCTGATTAGATCTGGTTGAACTGATAAGCTGCTCATATGCTTTTAATAACCTTGTAAGGGTTGTATTCGTCATCTTGCTACCTCCACTATGCTTTACTTTACATTGCTCGGGACCACTAAGCTCCTTCCTTCCTTTCTTTCCTTCTATCCCTCTTCCTTTCCTTATCCTCTACCTTTTCTGTGTCTGTTCTTCTTTTTATAGTCTATCCGCGATCTTCACACCGTAAGTATAGAACTGTTGAGTCTAGCCTTGTCTCTAGACTGTTAGGCCCGCTATACACCTGAGCTAAGCTATGCGAAATATGCGAACTATGTTTTTAAAAAATAGTGTATATAACGTAATTATAGAAAAAAACATTACGGAAACAAAACATTTAAAAAAGAAAAGAAAAACGGAAACATTACATTTTTTTTAAAAAGCTTTATTCGCTTAAAACATTACTTTTTTAAAAACATAGTTCGCATATTTCGCATAGCTTAGCTCAGGTGTATAGCGGGCCTTACTCTAATCATCAATTTTCTTTTTTTTTCTGAAAACAGGTATCTCTCGCAACCTTGCTCGTTTTGGTTTGAGTCTGCTCACTGCAGCTTCCTACTTTGATGGAAGCATTTAGCATAGCACTGGTTTTTTTTGCCGCTGTACAATGTCATGGGTCAGTGGCCTTTTTATAGTCATTTATATTCTAATGTAGCTTCCACTGCTCTGCTGGCTGGTGCTATCAATTTCATTTTTACTTCTTACTTTCTTTTTTCTTACTCTTCTGCTTTATATACATGTAAATTAGCTATAGTGAGACTTCTTCTCTTTTCTTATGCTTAAGTATTTAGTAAAGTAGTTTGTTTTGAATATAATTTTGAACTTTATTTTTATTATACAAATTACTTATTGGCGAGTCTTGAATTAACAGTTCTTCTGCACATCAATATGGGCCAATGGCCTTTTTTGTGAATGAATTAAATTAAATAAATAAATAAATTATTTATTAAACACTTAAAAAACGATTTTTTTGAAATAAATTATGTTACTAGTTTCAGTTTTATGTCGAATTCTTTTCACCCAAATCCATAAATAAAAAGAGTGATGTTAATCAAAAACTACGTTCTATTCAAGCAAATAAATCAATTTTTTTTTCGATTTACATTAAAAAAAATGTGCATTTTTGTCGTAAATTTTTTTGACATTACAATATCAAAGAAATTTTTAAAAATAAACGTTTCGTTAACGGCAATTTTATATAATTTTGAAGAATTAATTATTGTGTTTTATAAAAGATATATACAATAATGTTACTAACATTTGATAAAAAAACTCCTAATAAATAAAAAAAACAAAATGGATTTATTAGGGTGCGTTTATGTTGGAACTTCGATAATAGCCTCGACCATCGATTTGATTCAAGCGAAGAAAATGAATACATGCTTTCAAATAGGAGGGTTTATGTTGAAGCATCGATAAAAGAGTCAAGCATCGAGTCAAGCGTCGATAAATGATTTGTTCTTTTTCGACGCTACTATCGAAGCTATGATCGATGCTCATTTTAGTTATTTTATAAAAAACTACATACAAATAAAAATATTAGTTTTAATTAATTTAAATTGTTGAATAATTAGACTGAATCTAACAATATATGGTGCATGCAATTGTCGATCGATCTAGTTTCGAAACCAATAAGAATACTTTTAATATTAAAAAGTTTATCCATTCTCATCAGGGCTAGCCAAAGAATTAAGAGACTAAGGAAATAAAACTACTGTATATATACAAAAAAATATTTGAAATAGTTTTTCGCTCTTCTCCTCTCGTATTTGTCCATTTTGAATTGTCAAAAAAAAAATATAGCAAACATTGTTTGGTTTGGCTATAATTTGGTTTTAATAAAATTGTTTTTATTATTTATCGTGCTGACATTTTGACGAATTTATAATAAATATAAAAAATACTAGTGATTTTATTATAATAAAAAAATAATTTTAAAGAAAAATTAATATATTTAAGTGAAAATTTTGAATAAAACATTAAATATGAAGTGTGTGATAATGACGTTTAAAAATTGCCGAAAACATATACAGGATGGGATTCCTTATCATAGATAACTAATATTGATATTATAATTTACTTTTCGATTAATACGTTTTAAGTTTTTTAAATATTTTCGAGAAAAAAAAATAATCTAAAATCAATGTAAACAATAATAGAATGCTTCGCTTTTAGATTGTCAAATTTTTTATGTTCTTTTTTTATATAATGGCGTCTTTTTTTTATATTAATTTTGGGGGCAAAAATACGCTTAAATTTCGAATTCAATGCAATAATAGAAATATTTACGGCGACTCTACTAAAATGCATCTGTGTTAGTAACAATTTATTGGTGTGCAAAAATTACTTCAACTTTTAACATCAATTTCACTTCCTCTATTCTTTTAATTCTTTGGGGCAAGCCGACTAGATAAACTACCCAAAAAAGTGAACGCTTCTAAAACAAAATGGAATTCCGTGCAAAAATCGTATACTTTTGGGTACGTACGTAAAATTGTTTTATGCGGAACGACCAAAATAATGGGTACCATAGTAATCACGCTGTTTCGAATAACAGTGACGAGGATTTTATGCCCGATTTATAGTCGGTGACTTTAACTTAACGTTAACTTAACGTAAAGTACAAATGTATGAAAATGCACTAGAGCATTTATAGTCGGTAACGTAAACTTAACGTTAACTTAACGTAAAGTTCATTTCATTCTTTCTTAAAGATTTTGTTAAGGATTTTTTGACGTTTATTATAAACACTAAAGAAAACTTAAATTTAATTGAAAGTGTTCATAAAAATAAAATTTTATTCATTGAGAAATGTAAAGGATATAAAAAGAGCGACATTAAAGCCAAATTTCGGCATGAAATTAATATGAAAATGAATTTTTTTATTTTAAATTTTGTATTAAATGTTTATTTTGATTTCATTATTTTAAATTTTGATTTTAAAATCACTTTATTGCTTTAAAGAATTGATATGATTTATAAAATTGAATACAAACCCAAAATTAATACCAAATCAAACGTCAAAGAATACGTAATTTCTTACCGACTATAAATCAAAATTTTGTATTGTCTTAAGTTACGGTTAAGTTAAAGTTAACGTTACCTACTATAAATCGGGCATTAATTTAGCAATAATAATAAATGTACAATAATAATAATATGTATTAATAATAATTCACACCCAACAAGGATAAATTGCAAGAAAAACGAAAAATTTCAATTTTTCGTATGCAAACTATTCATTAATAAAAATGAGTTCGGTATTTTGAAGAGATAAAAATCCTATATGGCTGTCCTAGATATATTTATCAATTATTTACATTTTTTATGTGTGCAAATGTCAAAATTTATACAATTCATAATTGGCAGCGTGAAATGATTGTTTTTCTTAGAAAATTTCTTATAAAGATTGTGTTTCTTTTATTTTAAAAGTAGTAATGGTAATTGAATTATAAATTACATCTGTCAATCGAATCGTATAAAATTTCTATAAATTACATAGTTAAAGGTAAAAAATATGTTGCAAAAAATTGATTTTATTAAAAGTGCAATTAAAATTGCATCATAAAAATTAAAATTTTAGGTTATGTGATGATAAATGTGTTTACAAATATATCATACTTTAAAGAGAATTTTAGCTTCCAATTTAAAATAGGGTTATTTAATCATTATTTAAAACCTTAAAAACGTTAACTGTTGCTGTTTTGGACGATATGGTAGTTATATTTTTGTGTTCCGGCTTCTTCCACGACATAATATTAAATTTTACTTTCATCCAATTAAATAAGATAAAAATAAAGTGGTGACTTTGATTTAATCACAAAAGAATTAATTAAACCAAATTAAATTCAATAAATGTTAAGTGGGTATTTTCTTACAAATTTATATGATGATGTAGAGTTGAGTTTAATATCTATCTATTTTTCTTAAGAGTATTGTACCGAGCTATGACGATCAATATTATCGAATGCAAATATGGGTTTTTTGTATTTCCACATGTTCCAGCCTAATGTGGTTTGATTTTATCTAATAAAACTCACTACACATTTTCCTAGTTTATATCTAATCGTAATTTTTACTCAGAATAAAATATGTATATCTGATAAGAATATTCATGATTGAATTTAAATTTTTGAATACTAAAAAGAATGTAATGTACTAAGAAGAATGTAAACAATTTTGACCTTAACGAATATTTAATTTGTGTATCTTTTGTTTTCTTTTCGTTAAATCATTAAATCACGATTGTGTACAAATTTTGTGAAAAATACAGCGTAGCGCAAATAATTTAGATGGTTTCGTCTTAATATAGAATTTATTTATTTTATTTATTTAATTTACTTCCTGTAATTAACCTCTATAGGCTTCTATTTGCATTAATAATTTCTTATACTAGTTAAAAAGTGAAAATAAGAAAAGATAAATTTTTATCAATATCACATATTGCAACTTGCAGTAAAATTAATTAATTATCACAGTCATTCAACAAACAAATCATTAGTGCAATTTTCATACAGTTTAAGTAAAACTAAAAATATACACAGCATTCCGAGTAAGGTCAAACGAGATTCCACAACACAGATTCCATGTATATGATATAGAACAATCAGGATTTATCCTCGTTCAAACATATTTCAAAATTGTAATACTCTTTGTAGAGACGAACAAAATTCACAATATTTGACGACCGATTAGTCTGCGGCAACGCGTTGTACATACTAACTCAACAAAAAATGAGGAGTTTAAAATACGAAACCTATTTATAGGTATAACATGCCCGGGTCGCCTAGAGTTGGAGATCATAAGTTTACTATGTAGATATGGAGGACTCTTGCTGTTTAAAATCTTATGGATATATAAGCTAATAAGCAAGTACGAAATTCAAAGTATTTTTCAATTTCACTTCCCAGGATTAGTTTAGAAAAAGCCGAAACGTGGTCATATTTTCTCAACGAAAAGACATTCTTAACCTATGCATGCATTTATCAAACATTCCAAACAAGACTACATCGCAGTACAAAAAATGTGGCAAAACATAAGCCATAAATAGCCTATGTCGCAATTTCACACTAGTAGATGCCGTTAATTTCCATAGAGAACGAAGAATGCCATACACACGACTACATATTGTATCAATATGTTCCACTCAGGACAGTAGAGTCAACAATAAGTCCCAGATTTCGCACAGAAGTTGAGTTATTACTCACCTCATTATCCACTACAACATTAGGAAAAGTACTACTCAACAAATTATGTCTATAAATAATAATAGATTGAGTTTTTTTGGCATTCAGAAGCAAGTCATTATCATGTGCCCATTTCAAAATTCTCTTAATGTCATCATTCAATTTTTCCAAACAAGAAACTCTTGCACAAAATTCATCACCCAAATAAACTTGGAGATCATCTGCGTACATATGAAACTTAGAGAACCTTAAGCAAGAAGAGATATCGTTTACAAAAAGTGTAAATAACAGAGGTCCCAAAACAGACCCTTGCGGTACACCTTCATATAATGACATTTCATCTGACCGCACACTACCAATCTCAACTATTTGTGTTCTTCCCAACAAATAAGAATAAATCAATTTACAGGCAGATGAGAAATTGTAAAGTCTTTAAAATTTTCTACATAGTTTCTTTAAGTTTATAGAATTAAAGGCTTTTGAAAAATCCAAAAGTACCAGAACAGTAAACTTGTTAGCATCCGCGTTACGTCTAATATTATCAGTAATATTCAGTAAGGCAGAAGTAGTACTATGACCCGGTCTATAGGCGGACTGGAACTCCGATAGTAAATCGTTCGTTAGCAGATATTTCTCTATTTGATCCTTCATAATAATTTCAATCGCTTTACTCAGAGTTGATAGGATGCTTATTGGTCTTAAATCCGATATTGTTTTAGGGTTTTTTAGTTTAGGGATTGGAAATATTTTAGCAATCTTCCATCTCTTAGGAAAGTAAGGCTGTGTCAAAATGCTATTAAATGTATGCAAAATATATGGCGAGATTACGGGCAAGAGAATCTTGATGAATCTCAACGATATGTTGTCCAAGCCAACGGATTGAGGTTTTATGGAGTAGATTGATCTATGAAGATCCTGGTAAGAAATATTTTCAAATGTCAGTTGGCGAGAGTTAGGTTAGGATCAATGTCACTAAAGATCATGTTAGTGTTCGTATCAATAATAGGCTGAGTAATAGGTGTACAACAGTATGTATTCACATCATTTGGAGAAAACGGTACCTGAACGTGCTCATTTGGAGAAAATGGTACCTGAACGTGCTCATTGCTTTTTCCAACGCCAAGGCTTTTTAAATTTCCCCAGAAAACTCTTGATGGGAGATTTGAATCAAGTTTTTTATTCAAAAAATCAAATCGCATTTTACGCTTCAGAGACGTTAGTTTATTCCTCAGACAAGTGTATACTTTCCAGTTCTCATCTGTACGAAATCTAGTCCACCTATGGTAAGCTTTGTCCCTATCTCTTATACCACTTTTTATCTCAGCAGAAAACCATCCCGCTGACGACAATGATATATCAATAGTTCTCAGGGGCACAAACCCTTCAAACATGTCATTTACTAGATCATTAATCAATTGTACCTGCGAATCAATATCAACCATGGTAAGCCATTACAATATGTTATCAATTTTTCGTAGTTTATTTGCGAAGTCTCTGAAAGTAACAGTATTATTATCAACTGGTGGCACGATGTTACAAGCCAAGAATATCAAATCATGTCGAGAGATTCCTGGTACTTGAATTTGATTAAGGAAGGAAACCCTGTCAGAGTTGCACAATACTAGATAAAGCAGGGATGAAGATGTTGCAGTGAAATGCGTAGGCTCATTATTACATACACGTATATTGAATCTATTTACAAGATCATTGAACTCCCTAGTTTCCTTACGCACACACATCAAATCATAGTTAAAATCACCAACCAGGATAAACTCAGAGTAGTTGATGGAGAAGTCGTTAAAAATAGTTTCTAGCTCATTCAACAGATTAGTGCCCGGTGGATTGTAACCCATCCCTAGTAGTATCTTCGAACCCGAAACAATTATTTTGATGAAGAGAAAATCAAAGTTTAAATTTTTAGTCTCAAACAACTTTCGCAGGAATTGAAGATTTGATGTATATGCACACACCTCCTCCCCGTTTCAATGCTCTATCATTTCTGAAAATATTAAAGCCTTCAAGGGCTACAGACTTATCAGACATATAAGACTTTAGCAACGTTACGTAGAATTCAAAACGCCACGTAGAATTCAAAAATTAACAGAAATGTTCAATGATTTGTTTGGCACACAGCACCAATCAGCACACCTAAAATGATTGTACCTTTCGCTGATCATTTGATGTTAATTAAAAAAATTTTCATCGCGCGTTATCAAATTGTGAATAAATATTAAAAACTGGTTTTTCTTCTGCTGTTTATCGTTACAACATTCATATTTACCAACCGTTATGTGCAACCGAATCAAATGCGAAATGATATCATTCCAGTCTCAAACAGATTAACCCATTTTGATTGGGTAGTTAAACGGCAGTATCGCTTTTTCATACTGTGATGTGTATACTTTTTTACCTACAGTAAAAATTGTTCTTTTCATTTCAGAATTTGCAGATTAACTCTGTAAAAGATTTTATAACAAAACAAAAATATCATGATCTTTTTATATAAATCATAAAACCAAAGTACAAAATTGTTAACAAAAGGAAAATTATATTTATAATATAAAATGTAAGGCAACATACGAAAATATTTTAGAAATACCAAATAATTTATATAGTGTAACTGACTTGTATAAAAGTTAATTAAAGAAGATTTAAAATGTCAAACAATTTATCATCATCTAGAACAAATGTTTTATCTAGTCCAGCAATACATCATAATCGAAACAGTGATATAAATAATGAAAAACAAAAGAGAACGTTGCCTGAAAAAGTTGCACAAGCTTATTACAAGCACGGCTTATTTTTATCAAGTTATCCCACATGCGCTACAAGTATAGCAGTTATTGTTGTTTTATTTTGTTGGTGAGTTTTAAAATTTTTAAATTGAAACCGAAAAGTTTTTTTTATTAATTTATTTATAATTTCAGTTATCCTCTTATCAACATTCCTCTACCCGGAACAATACCCACCAAAATTATTTTACCCTATACAGACAAGAACAACAATTTAAACAGTAAAAGTAATGAAGATAAAAAAAGTTTAAGTAGCAGCGCTAACGATAAATCTAATATAAATAATTTATTTACATTAAGTAACATAACGTTTGAACCACCATTCCCATGGGCACGTTCAGATCCTTACATTTACGTTCAACAAATAATTTTACGTTCAGCCGTAGCACCATGGAATGAAAGTGAAATGTTAACAACGGATGCTTTTCGTGCTCCGCTCTATGAAGTTTTTAACTTACTAGAAATTATAAGAAATCATGAATGTGATAATGAGAATAATATAAAAACCACATTAGGTCAAATATGTTTACATGTAGAAAATATTAAAAGAGGCGGTAGAGGTGCAACAAAAGAAAATATATTTCCAGAATATAATTGCTTAATACTATCACCAGCAAATTTTTGGCAGCAAAATGTTCAAACATTCAATAAGGATACGAATTTGTTGAACACAATATTTCATCATCAGGTATCTCATTTTTTGTTTATCTAAAGTTTTGTTAATTTTGACTGAACTTTATTTAGTAAAAACTATCAATCGTTGAATTATGATATAGATTCGTTTGATATGCTTAGTAAAATCTTTGAAAACATGTCTACTTCCTTAGAAAATAATTGTTAATATTTTCATACTTTTTGAACATTTTGATTTATTGATCGATACATTTCGATCTTCATAGATGACTTTTCTTTTGAGTCTAAATTAATTAAGGGTGCTTGTACCCAAGGCTCATTTCTATTCCACACTCTATTTTAAATTTATACCAACGAACTGTTTAGAAATAACGCAATAAATAGTTGTGACGATGTGCCCATGGATTGAGGTATTGCTAACAGTGTTAAATTCAATACAATCGAAACAAAGGTTTGTCATTTTTCCAGAATAACTAGAACTAATACTTTTCCATTAAAGTATGGCTATGATGTTATGGAGAAAGAGTCTGGCAGTCTTCTAGGAGTTGAGGTTGAAAATAATATGAAGTGGAATGTTTATATTCTGTTATTGCTGAATGTTATTCTGTTATATTCTGTTATTAAGCTCTGTTATTGCTGAATGTTCAGTCTGAAAGACATTATAGTGATCAGGTAGGCGAAAAGAGAGGTTAAAATTTAGTTCTTTGCAATATACTAAACAACCAATGTTACCATTCATATTCGACCCATTCGCGTAGAAGTTTGTCTGTCTAACTCGCTCTTCCAGTTCTCTTTGGAAAGAATAGCAATTGTAAAGCCAACTTCCGAAGATGGTTTCGGAATGGAATAGTCTGTGTTCTAAGGAATATTCCTACGTACCAGAAATGAGAAGTGCCGTATATTGCTACAGCTAATCCCGGTAGACTTTGCCTATACCGTGCTGGCGGCTCTCTGTCTGGCAAAGATATCGATAGGAATAAGATGAGAAAATTTCTAGTGCCACGGTGGTGGTGCTCCTCTTATGCATAATGATGATAATATCTGAACTTTCATCAAAGTTTCTGATTGACTATTTTATTTATTGTGGTGCACCAAACCGCGACGGTTGAAGTATTAAGCTACATGTCCTGTAAACAACGTGGAACTCGAGGCCTCATTTTCGCCCAATAGCATTTTTGCATGACTGAAATGAACTGACTGAAATGAAATGACTATAGGAGCATTCCTTACTCTTTCAAGAATGTTAGGTTTCCAGTTTTGTTCAATATCCAGAATGAGCCATAAGTAAAGAGGCTTGTTAGTGACACTCAAGCATGCTCTGTTGAGGGTTTGGTAGTCAAATACAGGTAGTTTACGCTTTCTAGAGAAGAGAACCAAACCCGATTTCTGTGGGTTTACCCCCAGTCTACAGCTATCAGTCCATTTGGCAAGGGGTACTTTGCATTAGACCCCTAAGATTACCAGGATATTTGACGAAGACGCCAATAGCAACATTACCCGCATAAGCGTTACCCTAAAATCACGAATCCGCTTATGTGGTTGATGTTGCTAATGGCGTTTTCGGCAAATATCCTGGTAATCCTAGGGATTTGGAGTAGTTGTGGTAGGCTTTACATATAGAACTTATACATTGCAAGATATATCTCCTCGTGGTACTCCTTGCTTCATTTTCCGATAATTTGACTTATTGTTATGGAACTTATATACCGAATAGCGGCTTCGAATGGAGCTCGAGCGTCATTTCCACGAGTTACGGCGGTTTGTAACGCCGGGTAACTAATTTACAGGTAACTGTCTGATGAAAAAAATGTTTGTCCATCTTCTTCAATATGTTGCAGAATCTACATGTTCTACTATAGCATTGAGATTGGGCAGAAATTTTGTATGTACTCCACGGCTTGACTTTCACTCAACTATCGAACTTTGAGTCGATATTGTCATGAAAATGTGATCTTATGATAGTGAAGAGTGACACATCTGGAGAACTACTGCTGTTTAAATTGATACACTTTCAGATTAGGGACGTATAATCGTGGAGAACAAATTATAATTTTTCTTCTGTATATCGAAGAAGTAACTGAACTTGTTTAAACCAAAAAGTTTTTTCATAGTTAATCTGTCAATTTTTTAAAAAACAATTGTGTCCATTTAAACCTCCGAAAACATATTGTTGTGGACACTAGATCTTAAATGGTTTCTATGTTTTATCGTGACACATATTGTGATTCCTATTACAATACCCATTTTATTTTTTAAAAAATGATCATTTATTGCAACCGTTGCATCTCAATGATACCGAGGTTTAGCTTATGGTGTTTTTATATATTGTTCATTGGCATATTGTTTGTGAACATGGCTTACACTTTATTCCATCAATTTAAAGAATAATACGGTGCAAACTTATTGTATTAGTCTAACTTCTCTTAGCCAAAACACGTTTGAACAGTACGACCACGATCTGTGGTCGAGAAGGTCCGAAAAGTTTCGGTGCTGACAATCCATAGTCAACAAAGTGTGCAACTGGAAACAAAAATGTGTTCAACTATTTCTATTAGCAACTAGTGGCTAAAGTGGGATTGGGTTACACAATTTTTTCAAAGATTTCAGGAAAGTATTCTATGGAAATGTTTATTAATTATACGTGGATTTTTGCATCAAATTTCTGAACATTACTTTGCGTGCATTGAATTTATAGAGATTACTTTGTATCAATGTGATATCAATGTCTATTTGGTCAATTATTGTCACATATGTATTATGAATGCATATTGCGTTAAGGAAAACTTTGCTGCCGTCTGAATCTAACTAAAAACCACAACCTCGTCCACTAGAAACAACTGCAAAATATTTGTGAGTTGCAGATTAAGTGAGTTGCCATAATGACAAATTGTTTTCTTGAAATTTATAGTTCTTAAAAATTAAAATTTACACTAGCAAAATACAAAAAATGTCGAATTAGTTTTTCCTGTAAATCCTATTTCAGCCACTGCCAACCAAATGGAACCGATTTGATATTTAGACAACCTGTTCATCCATAACTTATTTGCAAAATACTGTCAAATCAGTAACAGCAACTACATTATGTATTTTTCCACACGATTTTTACCAACGAAGGATTTGGTAATAATGGGATGCCCCAATGCTTTCGCACCACGTAATTCAACACTCACTGAATAAAAGCTTCTTAAAAATTGAAGCTCACAGCATTAGCTGACACGAATGTTATTCTAAAACTTATAAAATTAGTAAAAGGGCGTAATACAATTTTACTATCTTTAACTGACAAGTTTAGAACTAGTTTGCTAATAGAAATGTTTAGCAAGATAATCTCTGTGTTACAATAATAGTCACTTCCCAATCGAGTGAATTGCTGAATCATTCACTGAAACTGAATTGTATTCCGGAATTTGCAGTTTCCAATGGTAATATTCAGTTTACACTGAACGAAAACTGAGCTACTACAGAACTGTATCGAATTGAATAAGGAAAAAATAGGTTCTTCAGTTCAACTTATGCATATTTTTTTATTTACGGTTTGTGGTCAAACGTTAAAAATAATAAAAACCTAAATCGGTACATATTTGTGTTTGTGTCTAAATTTTCAATTTTGGTTACGTATTTTTTAAATGTAAAAAAAATTGCTGTTTCTGATGTTTGGCATCTATTTTTGATGATTTACTGAATATTAGACCAATTGGCTACAATCAATTCCTTCAGCAATTCACTCGATTGGAAAGCGGTAATATCTCCGAAAATCGTTAAGCTTCTAAAAATCAACTTTGAAAGCGATGAAAAACTGTAGTAAAGTTTTAAGCCAAATGCTCAACCAATAGTATAATGATTTTTATTAAAAGTAGAAATTGTAAAAAAAAAGTAATCAAATTTTCTACTCTTAAGCCTCTTTGGAAATCATATGTTTCGCATATACGAAACCAGATGTATGCAAAATATTAATTAAAACTACTGTAATTTTATGGGTTACAACTATGAAATCCATATATAAACTGACGAATTAAAACTATATTTTGGAACAGAACACAATTTACCGTAATATCCTCCCAACAAATATCCACCCTTGTCTGTTATAAAAACTAAGGAACGGAATCTCGAAAGTAATTGATATCGATACAAATGTAATATCCGAACTAGTTTGCAATATTCTATCACAAATGACTTTAACAAGATGCCATTCCATACTATTACAATATTCCATTCCCCAAAAATGATCAAAATCAGTGTTAATTTCTTATCGTCTTAACTTTTCTTTATTTCAGAATTTTCAGAAATCAAAAGTTTCAACAGCGGAAATGTTGCTTGGAATGAAAATTCGTGATTCTGGTATGAAACGATATCCATTACGAAATCGTTCCCGTATAATCCAATATGCTCTAACATTAGTTATACAAGAAAATGATAAACAATATCTTTCAACATTAAAGAAAAAATTAATAAGCAAATATTCTTTGCATCAGCTACCAAACCATGACCATAATAATTTAAACCAACGTAATTCTGTTTTATATATTTATTATCCCGGTGAATTTAACTCAATGGAATTTTTACCTCTATTTATTGCATTTGTTATTTTATTTCTTTACGTATATTTTTCATTGCGTAAGATTGATGTAATCCGATCCCGATTTTTTTTAGCAATTTCGGCTGTTATTACGGTATTGGGTAGTTTAACAATGTCATTAGGCTTATGTTTCTTTTTTGGTTTAACAATAAGTATGCAATCAAAAGGTATTTATCCGTATTTAGTAATAATTGTTGGATTAGAAAATGTTCTTGTGATAACTAAAAGTGTGGTATCGATTGATGAAACACTTGATTTAAAAATAAGATTGGCGAAAGGATTAAGTATGGAAGGATGGTCGATAACAAAAAACTTTATGACAGAAATCACCATACTAACAATTGGATTGGGTACATTTGTCCCCGTTATTCAAGAGTTTTGCGTATTTGCAATTTTCGGATTGATATCGGATTTTTTTCTCCAAATGATATTTTTCTCAACTATCCTTGCACTTGATATAAAGAAGAATGAGTTTAGTGTTGATGAATTAAAACATTTGCCAAAAGCATCAAATGGCATTATTCGAACTAAAAATTATATGAAATATCCACCAACAAATTCTTCACCAATAGCAACAATGAGCCGATCTCGATCGCATCCACGTTTATCAAATTTAGATTATCATCAAAATAAGATAAGAACTGATGTTGTAGCTGGATGTAATTCTGGAACTCCAACAATTGCGGATAAAAAAATCCCAAAACGTGTTCTGCTTTTTAATTTTTGGGCCAGGACAAGATTTTTTCAACGTGCTTTTATGATATGGATGATGGTTTGGATTTCAAATATAATATATAATTCTGGATTAATTGAGCATATAATATTTATGGGTCAGAATATGAGTAATTCATCAAATTCAACAAACGAATTTGCGTATTTAAACAAAAACGATTTATTGCATTTAAATAAAGATCATAATTTTTACAATGACACTGAAATGTTGTCCTCTGTTACTGGAAATATTGAAAATTTAGGTGATTTTCAATTTTATCTAGATAAAAATCTTTCAGAAATGTCCAAAGAAAAATTACGAAATTTCACGGATTATATGAATAAATTAAAATATTCGGAATATGAAACTGTATTTCATTTGTCAAATTTTCATTGGTCAACAATTTTAAAACAATATAATATATCGATGGATGGAAAATATGTAACGATTTTACCAAGTATTAAATTATCACATGTCATACCACCAGAAATTGCCATCAATTTACGGAATCCGTTAGAAAAAACAACACAAAATTTTCAATGGAAAGCATTTGCAGCCGCTTTGGATCCGATCGATTTTAATGATCTAGATAATCAAGAACCATTGATAAACAACTCTGGGAATACACCACTTTATCCTAAATCGCCGATGGAAATATTTTTAACCGCAATTGTGTGTGGTATTAGTGTTTTCTTTTTGGCGTATTTAATGGTAGTCTTGTATCGCTGTATTTGTTCTCGAAATTATGCAGAATGGCGAGCTAGTTGGAATATAAAAGAAGAGGATATGCCTAAAACACAACAAGTTTTAACATGTGTCACTTTGCAAGTGAAGGGGCATGTGCATTCGATTGATTGTGTTGCAGTTGATGGTAATATGGTGGCAAGTACGTGTTTAGAAGGAAGAATCAAAATCTGGGATTCAACAAATGGAGAACTAATATCAGAAATTTCAAGACCTAGAGATTATAACACTTCAATTGATTTTAAATTACTTCAATCATCTCCGATTTGGTGTTTAGATTATTTAGATAACTTAGTTGTGATTGGTTGTGCTGATGGGAGGCTTGAATTTTGGGAAGGTACAACACAACAATTTAAATGCTTATATAAAACAGACTTAACTCACAATGATGGGGTGACACATGTTAAACTGGCGGCTGATAAAGTTGTTGCTGCTCGATTGAGTGGACGTGTTGATATATTCAGATTAGGAACTTATAATCGTGGAGTACAAATTGATTATAATTTTTCTTCTGTCTATCGAAGAAGTAAGTGAAACTGTTTATACCAAAATGTTTTTTATTAGTTTCTCGTTTTGTTATTTAGCTCATGTTCGTGCTGGCTCAACAGGTAGTTTAAGTTCGTTTCACCAATCTCCACAAAATGTATCATCGGCAGAGAAACTTATTTGTTTTTTGGATAATCAAGATGAAGGGCATCAACAACCGATTACATGTCTGGAAATATCAGATGGAATAATATTAACTGGCAGTCAGGACCATACGTTAAAAGTGTTTAGTTTGGAAAGTTCTAGTTTAATGTTTACATTGCATGGTCACTTTGGTCCAATCACCTGCTTGTTTATTGATACTTGGCAACGAGGGACTGGTGGTTCTGGGTCGGAAGATGGTTTACTATATATTTGGGATTTGGTTGCTGGAGCAGGCATATGTAAAATCGAAGCTCATAATGGACCAATTATATCGGTTGTATGTGCACCTAGTTATGTAATTTCTTTAGGATCTGATGGAAGGTTGTGTGTTTGGGAAAGGTTTCAATTAAATTTAATGAACACAATACAAATAACACATACATATTCTAGTTTATTAATGTTAACTTCATCGTTATTAGTAAGAGCGAAGCCAGGTAATTTATTAAAATTATTTATAAAATGTGTTTCACTTAAAGAGCGACACTCGGATATCTCACAAATCTATTTCTGATTTGAAACAAAAAGATAGTTTCTCTGTCTCAATTTAAGTGAATCACATTAAATTGTATGAAGTTAATGTCAAATGTTATTTTTATTCCTTTGATTTCTTCAAAAAAGGAGCGTTGATAGTTTTAGATGTAAGAACAGGAGAAACAGCTGGTGAAGCGGAATTAGATGATTCAAATTTAAATATATGTCCAAAAAATTTGCTCTCCTCAAAGGATTCGGTGATATGTGATTATAGTAATCAATTAAGAATAGTTAGATTTCCGTTAATTGCTTCGGATAAAAATGACTAAATAAAAATTATATCTTATAATTTTTAATTTGTGTAAAAAGTGTATTAATTTAAGATTTTATTATATAGTTTTTGTAATTTATAACTTATGTTTTTAAATTTTAAGGTTTTATTTAACACCAAATTTATTTATGTTGTTCTAAGTTCCATTTTCATTAAAAAAGAAAGAAAGAATATAATTGCTCGTTTAACAGACACCTCATCAAACAATTTGAAATAAATATTAAAAGAATTCTTCAATATTTTTCTATTGAAAATTATTTTTTACTTTTCATTTGTTTTCGTTTGGGAGTTTTGATTTATTGTACATAAGAATTTAGACAAATCAAATCATGTTGGTTTAGAAATGTGATCAAAATTGATTAATTAGAGGTTCCACTATTAAATACGTAAGTAGTATAGTATAACAAGTATCAGTTAAATTTTATTTAACTTTCCCTCATTGCAGGCTCAAGTTCTATCGAAGTTTGGCCGTTGGCGTAAGAGTGAAATTATTAGAGAATTAATCTAAATTTTAACAAGTAATACAATGAAATAGTATCACAATATAGCATCGTCCATTTTAGCATCTTGATTTTTTCAACAAATTTTGGGAAATTTTAAGCCATTGTTAAACGTAATGTTAGTACTTTACTTTTATATAAGAACTAAATTATTCAATGCCGAGAAGGCTGGTCGATATTTTTTGAAAAAATGGCTTTTGAGCAAACTATTAATTAATATTAATTTTTGTAAATAATGCCGGTTATGAAAAAATCACAATAAGTCTTTTTTTTATGATTTCGATTGTATTTTTACAATGACTCGAGCGAGAGAACTCGGCTATTACAATATATTGTCCTGCGTACAGACCATAAACGAATTGTTTTTGTGAAGAATATTAGAAACAATTACAGTTATTCATCTTATTTATTATTAAATCTTGGCTTGGACATTGCATTCTATTTTATTTTTGTTCTTTATCTTTATTTGCTTCCATTTGGTTCTTAACTACCATAATAAGGTCATCAGATCCCTTTCGATTGATTTCATCGTAATAAGGCAGTTTTTCCACGCGTTTTATCCATGCGAGTAGTTTTGGATACCTGAACAAATATACTTTTTAGTTTGCTTTTTACCAATTAAAAAATATAATTGAATTCTTACTTTTTATCATCTATTTGATGGAAAAATCGTAGTGATGGCATTGTAGCAATAAATGAAAAATCAGCTATTGTTAAATTATTCCCAACCATATACAAATTATATCCAAATTGTGCTTCCAACTGCTCGTACGCTTGTTCAACCATTTCTTTTCTTTCATCCGGTACATAAGAACGTCCACGGTAAAGAATTGGAAATATTATAGTACGATGACGTTCAAATAAAAGAGCTTCAAAAAATAATTTAGAATTTACCATCGCTCGTTGGTAGATATCTTTTGGATAAAGTTGATCACTTTCACCATATTTATCAACCAAGTACGCCATAGCTGCATGGCTATCACAGATCACGTTATCTCCATCAACCAACACTGGAAGTGTGTGGCCCGGATTTAGCTAAAAATAAAACATTTAATTGAATTATCAGCAAATTGGTTTGATAACGTTTTCCTTTTAGTAAAGTGTGTTGATAAGTTGATAAATTTTTATTTCTTACTTGTTTTTTACATTTTTTATTTGTTCCCAAAATATTTTCTATCGAATCTATAAAACTTAAATACTCTTACCTTTAAAAACTCTGGTTTTATATGCTCTTCCTTTGTAATACTAACGTGTTTTAATTCAACTTCTATATTAAGTTCTTTTACAGCCATCAGAAGGGCTCTGGTGGGTGGCCCTACCATTAAACAATAAACAGTTGGTTTAGACATTTTTATAGCGATCAGTTCCAACGAGTGTCGAATAATAACTAAATTTTTTCTTTTATTATCATTTGTATTTTAATTGATTATCTTTACGATAAATACTGGTCGTTATTATGTAAGATTTAAAGTTCAATAACAAGTTAAAAATAAATTTTGATTTGTGGGTACAATATAACACAAACAAATAAATAACGCAAGTCATCTTTATGTGATTTATTGTTACGTCAGAGTATCTTAAGAACTAAATGAATCATTCTTATAACATAGATTTATTTTAGAATTTTTTATTGAGCAGTGAAAACTATGTCTTCCAATTTGAAATTCAAGTATTCAACTGATGCTTTTGGTTATCGTAACTAATATCAATCTTTTGTAAATTGGTGTGTTTGTTTGGCGTTTGTTTATTGTTTGATTATTATTGTGGTTTTCGCTGAAAAAAAAATTGAAACGGTGGGCTTTGACACAAAAAGTCAAATATTTTTTATTCTGAATTTAAATTTAATAATCTTTTTCTCCTTTTTTTTGTATTTAATTAAATTTTAAAAAGGAAATTTAATCCTACCGAGTTTGGGTGATAACAACCGTTACGGAAAACGGTCCAAACAAATTTTCATCGTGAAAATTGAAATTGTTATCAAGAGAAACTTGAAAATCGAATTGATTGATTAATCAATCCTCTCGACCATCAAAATTCAAACATCAATCAAGAAAAGGAATAAATAGAGTAAACAATGTCACATAGCAGACAAATTGGACCCAATTTTAATATTCTACAACTTAACATAGAAGGTATATCGCAGGCTAAGTCGGACTGCTTATCGCAAATTGCAGCTGACTATGAGATTAAAGTAATTTTAATTCAAGAGACACACCTAAATAGTGAAGTTGAGTTGGCTAGAAGAGGACTCATTAATGGATATAAATTGGCTGGAGCAATATACGATCAAATTTATGGATCTGCGACATATATACGAGATTCCATCTCAAACTGTAATTGTCTATCAATATCAACAAATCACAATATTCACACTATTGTTATTGAAATCGGAAGTCTAAAAATTTTGAATCTATACAAACCTCCAAATGTGTTATGGTCTTATCCTCCACTGCAACTGCTAGAGAAACCAGCTGTATATTTTGGCGATTTTAACAGTCATCATTCGGCCGGGGGATACCGCACAAATGATGTTAATGGTGAAATTATTTTTGACTGGGCAGTAAATCAGAATTTGAATCTAATTTTTGATGCAAAAGATCCGTGTACCTTTCACTCTGCGCGACATAATCAAGGATATAATCCAGACGTCTGTTTTGTATCAGAAGATAATCTCGGAAATCCGGTTATAGTGAAACGAAAGGTGTTGAAGAAATTTCCACGTAGTCAACATAAACCAGTATTACTGGAAATCGGTATTCGTATAGAATTTGTTGACTCAGCCAAAAAACCAAGATGGAACTTTCAAAGGGCTTCATGGGATAATTTTGTCAAACAAATGGATGCAAACATTCGCTGGATGTCACCTGAAGTTAAGAACTTTGATAGATTTGTTAAAATGGTAAAATCAACAGCAAAAAAGAACATTCCTCGAGGATTTCGGGATGAATATATTCCGTGTTGGACAAACGAAACTACCCAGCTTTATGAAGAATATATGAACAATAACGACGATGACGTAGCAGATCAACTTATTCAGTCCTTAGATTCTGGTCGTCGTGATAAATGGACAAAGACAACAGAAAATATGAATTTCACCCATTCCAGTCGTAAGGCATGGTCTACTATTCGTCAACTCGGTATAGCTTCCTTCCCGAAAAAAAAAATCGTTCCAGAAATAAACCCAAATCTAATAGCTTCCCGACTGATCCAGATGTCCAAAGTACATGTCAATAGATCAGTTATCACAGATCTGAAGCGAAAACTGAAAAGAAGGAAAAAACAATGTCGATCAGCCACTGAATATCCAAATGATTTTTCTGTATTAGAAATTTCTGCAGCACTTAAATATATTAAACCCGGGAAAGCTGCTGGTTTTGATGGCCTATACAATGAATTCCTGATCAACACAGGACCCCGGATGAGATTATGGTTTTCCTAATTTTTCTCGAACGTGTTAGCATCTGGAAACATACCATCTTTATTTCTAAAATCAAAAGTTATTGCAATATTAAAGCCGGGAAAATCAGATGACCGCCCTGAAAATTTTCGTCCAATAGCATTATTAAGTGTGTGCTATAAGTTTTTAGAACGATTAATATGTAATCGCATTTCTCCTGTTATTGATGCTGTTATACCCCCTGAACAAGCCGGATTTAGACCAGCTCGTAACTGCACCGATCAAGTTATGGCTTTAACAACACATATTGAGGTTGGATTTCAGAAGAAATTAAAAACCGGAGTTATATTTATCGATTTATCTGCTACGTATGATACCGTCTGGAAACTTGGTCTACTATATAAATTCCTAGATGTAATGCCATGTCTAAAGTTATATAAGCTCCTGAATTCAATGTTAAGTAACAGAGAATTAACTATTTTTGTTGGAGAAAAATCTAGTCGATCAAGAATCCTCAATAATGGATTACCACAAGGGTCTGTCCTGGCACCTCTTTTGTTTACATTGTATCTATATGACATGCCAAATACTCAGTCCAGAAAATTTATTTATGCAGATGATATTGCAATTGCAATCCAAAGCACAGAACTCAAACATATCGAGGACATATTAACATCTGATTTGGTAATTTTAAGTGAATATTTTCAAAAATGGAGATTGCGACCGAATATTACAAAAACTGAAGTAAACTCATATCACCTTAGCAATTCACTTGCCAATGTAAAACTATCAGTTTATTTGGATGGAGTTTTACTTAATCACAATCCTACTCCAAAATATCTTGGCGTCACATTGGATAGAAGTTTAACTTATCGTTCGCATTTAAATAATGTTGCTGCGAAAATCAAATCTAGAATTAATATTATTCAAAAATTAGCAAGGACATCATGGGGTGCGGATTTCTCAACCTTGAGAACATCATCATTGGCCCTTGTTTATTCTGTTGCTGAATATTGTGCTCCAGTTTTTACAAATAGCCATCACATAAATAAGATCGATACTTTATTAAACAGAAATATGAGGTTAATAACAGGAACTGTTAAAAGTACTCCTCTCCGGTGGTTACACGTTCTCAGTCATGTAGCTCCGCCAGAAATTAGACGTAACTATTTTCTACATCGAGAGTGGTCTAATATTAAAAATAAATTTCCAAGTCTGCCGATCGCTGAAGAATTATCAGATTTACCAGTTAAAAGATTGCCTTCCAGACGTCAAATTTATGAATTCTGTTGAAAATTTCTCTGTAAACGAAGAATGGAAAAAGATGTGGAACAATAATCCAGTCGTTTATAATCACCAGTTAGTCACTGATCCAACACAAAGAGTACCTGGCACCAACTTGTCTCGCAAACATTGGTCAAAATTAAACAGATTACGCACTGGTCAGGGTAGATGCAACGCTTGCATGTTTTTATGGAATTTCATCTCGTCTCCAACTTGTGAGTGTGGTGCAGAAGAGCAAAGCATGATACACATATCAGATGAATGTCCTATTAGATGTTTTTGAGGGAGGAATATATGAAATTAACCGCTTGGATGAAGAAAGCGCTCTTCGATGGTTGGAGAATTTAGATTTGGGCCTTTAATTTTTAAAATTTGTTTTCGTTTTTCTTTTTGTTCTTGATATTGTTAATTTATTTAGCTTATAATGTACCTTATGTTTCATACGATTAATAATAATTGTGGTTTTCGCTTTGTTATAAAAAATGTTTTAAATAAATTTTAAAAGAAGTGTTAAAAGCGAGAATTTTTCGTTAAAAATGGTTAAATTACTTTATTTTCAGATATCGAAATTTATTTGATCGTTTTAAGATTTAGTATAAAAATATATGCACGTTCTAATATAATATATTGTTACGATTACAGAAAAGTAAGTACAGGACTAAAGTTATCTCAAAAGTGGTACATCAAGTAGCAAATATCAAATTAAAACCACCATCATATGACGGTACCACATCTTTCGGCATCTTCAAGTTCCAGTTCGAGACCGCAGCAGATCAAAATGTTTGGAACGCCGAAAATCGTCTTGCTGCATTGATAGTTGCACTTAAAGGGGAAGCAGCTGAAGCATTACAGGCAGTACCAGAAAACGATTGCAAAAGTTATGCTGAAATGATGAATGCGTTGGAACGAAAATATGGCAGCGACCACAAAAAGGAGCTATACCGGATCGAGTTAAAGGGTCGCTTGCAACGGAATGGAGAAAGCCTTCAGGACTATTCTTCGGCAGTAGAACGGCTTGTACATTTGGGACACTCGAATACTCCACCGTATTTTATGGAGAAAATGAAGATCGAGGCTTTTACTGATGGTATCCGAGATCCAGAAACCGAGATCCAGAAACCAGGAAGTAATAACTACACCTAAGGCGACTTTCCATGAAACAGTCGCGTACGCAATGCAATATGAGATGGTACAGAGGATGTGTATGCCATCTGGTGGATGCAGAAAAAGGATTGTAGAGGGGAACATCAAAGGAGAAGTATTGGCACACAGAAGTGGAAGCGACATCAGATGCTGGGTATGTGACGAAGAGGGTCACATGGCGCGGGAGTGCAAGAAAAACAACGAAGCAGATAGATCGTCGTTTTCTGCGAAGAATATGGGAGTCGAAGACAAGCAGCACGGAGGGTTCAGGAGCAGCAGTACGAAAATCTTGTGTTGGATATGTAGAAAATCGGGCCATATCTCATAGGACTGCTGGAACAGGAAGCGTGATAGATCTTCGTCTCCTATTCAACGGAAGCCTGTTGAAGGTGCAGCTGTAAAGCCAAAAAGTGAGGAGAATGCAGCCTACATTCCAATTTCAAGAATTGCGGTAAATGGTGAAAGCTTGGGTATCAACGGACAACCTGAAGGTAAAGATTGCTTCATGACACTGGATACAGGTTCAGCTCGATCATTCGTTCGCCAAGGTTTAATTGACGGTGTTTTGGAACTATCAGATGGATTGAAACTCCAAACAGTAACTGGAGAATGTGCTGAAATAGAAGGTAAAAGAATCACTGAAATAAAATTGGGAAATGATAGTTTCCCTGCTATCAACAAGAGGTGCTAGTGGCAGACATTATGGATGAAGTCATTTTGGGGATGGACTTCATGAAGGCGAAGGGATTAGTCTTCGATTTTGGATGTGGAATCCTAAAGGTAAATAATGTTGAGATGCCACTACTTGTGAATGAGGCAGAGTCAACAGATATTGGCAGCGATGAGGAACTACGCAGTGCAGAGGAAAATCCAGCACCATCCAAACAGATGAGGGAAAGAAACGTCAACCGACGCAGACGTTTGAACAAACGCCAAATGGAAACGAATTGCAGCTGAAAATGAGAATGGTTCAGGGAAATGGCAGTGTGAAATACTCAAAGGGAAGAGATAAGGAGCACTTAAGAGATAATGAGAATCCATACTCATCACGGTGCGCTGACATAGAACAAAGTAATGGCCAAGGACTTAGAAAGGGACCAGAAGCAATTCTAAGCCGCCTGGGAAATAGAAAAAAAAAATGTTTTGATTCAACAATTGGAGGAGAGATCTAGATTCTGTTCGGGACGAACAGGCTTAAGTGGAGGGTAATGTTACGATTACAGAAAAATCTAGACGATTACGGTCACTTCCAGGAAAATAAAATCAATAAAACACAACAAACAAATTAATGAAATGAATATTGTTGTTGTTGTCTTCTTCTTAGAAATAGGGTCAACATAAACGATTTTATGAATCAAATCAACATAACGTAAAATAATCGAATATTCTAATATTTTCTCAAGGTTTCTGGAAAGTGATGTTGAATTATCTAGAAGTATTGCAGAAGGTATATAAGAAAATTACCTCTTGTAATTTTGAATTAGTTTTATTTTAAACCTGCGATAGTGAAGTTAAAATTATAAAAGTGATCTTCAAATTAGTTTTTGTGTAAAGTTATAAGTGTAATAAAGTTATAAGTGTTATTGAGTAGAAATGTTTTGTGTATTATTTCGAACGTGGTGTACTGGAAATTTCTACAATAAATCGTTGGAGTTTCTGAAGCTGTTGAGAGAATATTCTAGTTAGGAATATTGTTTGCTGTATTGTTTTCCTGTTGTTGTGGAGAACAATCAAGGAGTTGAAGACTTAATAAAACCTGGTGTTTTTGCTTACTAATCAGTGATCGAACTCAGAAGAAGATTGGGAATTACGTTTATAGAATTGAGAGTAAGGCCAATTCGAAGGAGGTTAAGAAAAACGTAACAATATGTATTTCCATGAAAAAAATTTTCTTTGGTCTTATATCATGAATTTTTCATTTTAAAGTTGAAGTATTTGAAATTAAATGTACTATATTTTATTTTCACATAAACGTTCCGTGTGATTGTCTCAACTACATCGTTTTATAACACTGCAGTGTTAAAACAATTTCGTAGTTCTGTTCGCTATATCTGCCCGCACGGTGAGACAACTGCATTTCGATTGGAAATAGGACATGTTTTTTTCAGTGCATGTATTTAATAAACTTACACTTTCTGCCGTAGGAACTTCGCGCAATTTTATGAATAACGTAATGAAAAACTCTTTTTGTTGCGCAGAGTAAAAAAAGTTATATATTTTTTAAAATTCGATGTGCATTTCGTCTTTTTAGAACATCGTCAGGACTTTTAAAACTCCCGACAATGTTCTAAGAAACGAAATGTACAAACATTCTAATAATGGAACAAAATTTAATTTATTTTTCTTGGTTGTTTTTGCTTTCTTCAAGATTCGCTTTTGCGATTTCTATAACTTTATCAGCCCACTGACGATTTAGTTCATCGTAGTATGGAAGTTTTTCCATTCTTCTGGTCCATTCAAGTAGCTTAGGATATCTTTAAATAAAAATAAACAAAATTCTAATAGCACAATGCAGTCTCATGTACTTATCGTAAGAGAAAAAAACATTTATTTATTTCGCGTTAATTGATGCACCTAATACTCACTTCTCCTTGTTAATTTCATGGGCAAATCGCAATGATGGCATTGTTGCAATTAAAGATAAATCAGCGATTGTTAGATTATCACCAGCAAGATACGAATTATCCAAAAATCCTGCTTCTAGCTGCTCGTAAGCTTGTTCAACAAATACCTTTTTTTCGTCTGCTATATCAGAACATCCGAAAAAAATAATTGGAAAAAAAATAGTACGATGCCGTTCAAAGATAACAGCATCGAAAATTAATTTTGTATTAACTAAAGACCGTTGTTGGAGATCTTTTGGATAAAGTTTATCGTTTTTGCCATACTTATCGACCAAATAAGCATTGATTGAATGGCTGTCACAAATTGTAATATCACCATCGACAAGGACTGGAACTGTATGAGCAGGATTGAGCTATAAATATATTTAATACAAAAAAAATTTCTTTATTATCAAAACTTTTTTTTGAAAAATACAGGTTTTGGAGTCTAAATTTAACATTTTGCAAATCAAATTCAACTTTTTGCAAATCAAATTCCACTTTTTTCAAATCAAATTCAACTTTTTGCAAATCAAATTCAATTTTTTGCTCTTCAATTTTTGAATTGCAAAAAGTTGAATTTGATTTGCAAAATATTGAATTTGATTTGCAAAAAGTTAAATTTGAAATGAAAAAATTGAATTTGAATTGCAAAATGTTGAATTTGATTTGCAAAATGTTAAATTTGGACTGCAAAACCAGTATCAGTGAGGTTATATACGCTGTCAATTTGTTAAATTTAACAAGTATAAGGTTGAAGTATGAAGTCTGAACATTTTATTGCTGCGTTGTTATATATACATCCGCCTTTTTCGTTTATTTCGAGATTAAGTACTATTAAACGCACACCTCCAACCAAAAACGCCAAATTGGAGAATATTCTGCCCGTCCAAGTACTGGCATCTCAAAAAGTTCTCATTTATCAGAAATAACAACAAAACCTTGTGTAAGTTGTTGAATGTCGCTGTTTTCATTTTATACATTTTGTTTGTATTTATGAGTGTAGCTTCTAAGATATTTGAAATGTCGTTGAAACTGTAATCGGGAAACATGACACTTTAAACGGCCTTAGTTGTTTTTATTTGAGTACATGTACTGCAATGTAGATAACAAAAAACAAACCTTCTGTTTGACTTTCTATGACCAGTATGAACTTGTATTTTCATCCATGAAAACAATTTTATATTGTTAAACATTTTCTTCACATTCACATTATCACAATCGCATATTTTATTATTTTTTCCTACCTTTAGAAAATCTGGTTGCAAATGTTCTTTGTCAAACAAATTTACATGCTTTAGTTCCAAATCGAATCCTAGCTCTCTGGCAGTCATTAAAACAGCTCGAGTTGGAGGTCCTAGTACGAGGGAGTATAATGTTGGTTTTGACATAATTTTTGTATGAACAACCCAACCAAAAGTTAAATGACTACTACAGTTTTTAAAATAAAAATGTTATATATTAGATTAGAATTGTTATTTTTTCAACATCTTGTTTTGACTTTGTTTTCCGTTTCAGTGAGCATAACGCATACTATTAAATTTTGATAGTAAACCTTAATACTATATGTCTTGTATAATATGTTAGTTTAAACTTTAAACCTATGATTGTTAAATTAAAATATTGAACACAGATTAATTACAACTTGACATATGCTGTGGAGATAAGTGAAGAACGTATTAGCAATTATCATGTTAAAAGAGCATGTAATAATAATATATGATTTTTTGTAGTTATTTTTTTGTACTAACACCAAAAATAATTCTCTTTAAAAATAAAAAAGTCCGAGCGGCATGTCCGCTAGAAATAGGTAGATTTCGAGATCAGACAGTTTTGTGTACAAGTAGAATCTGATATATTAGATTGGTTTAAACAAAACAAACTAATTACAAACAGATATCGAACAAATTTTAAAAAGAAAATTAGCTACATATAAGCAAACCTACATCTATCCAATTTTGCTACAAACAAATATCAAATCTACCACAGAACATATGTGTGACAATTTATGACACTAAATGAAAATCACACGACAAACCTACTCTATATCATATGTCGTGCAATTACTGCAAAATATCAAAACAGTTTATTTATTTCTAAGAAAAAAAATTAAATTCTTCTATTCAAATCTTTTTATTTTTTTTTTCATTGACTGTTATAAGGTTTTCGCAAATTGTTGTTGCTGCAATCTTTTTTGTTGAAGACGACATGTCAAAAACCTCTAACTGCAGAGGTTTATATTTATAAGAAACGGATTAAAATGTTTCTACAGATTCTAAATTTATGAAGTTTTTAAAAATATTAGTATCCAAACGGCCGTTATAACGGCTTTAAAAAATCAATTTTTTTTCTAGTATAAAGCCTCTAGTTTCTTAACCCTGTGTCGGATTTGGCTGATTTACAAACTCGTCCAAGATATTAATAAAACACACATTTTTAAAACGGCTTTTTGATTTGGCTCTACAAACGCGACCGTGAGAGTGCCAGTTGTTTCAAAAAACATTGATAAAAAAGATTCCAATGATTCTAAATTTGTAAATTTTTTAAAAATATTAGTATAAAGACTCAGCAAACTACTCAAAAAAAATACACTCAGAAAACTACTCAAACTACTCAAAAAAAAAATATTTAGCGTTTCGAGAAAATATTAACAAATCACAAATTCATATTTCTTTCAAAATTGTTGTAAAAATTAAATAAAATCAAACTTTTTTCAAAATTCTAAAAATATCCAAAAAATTATTACAAAATCAAAGATTAAAACTTTGTTCAAAAATTCTAAATATATTGCAAAAATTATAACAAAATCAAAAATTGAAACTTTTTTCAAAATTCCAAAAATATTCCAAAAATTAGAATAAAATCAAATATTTAAACTTTTTCTAAATTCTAATAATATTCCAAAATTTGTTAAAAATTAACTTTTTCCAAAATTCTAAAAATATTGCAAAAATTATAACAATATCAAAAATTGAATCTTTTTTCAAAATTATAATCAAATCAAAAATTTAAAATTTTTCAAAATTCTAGAAATATTCCAAAAATTCTTACAAAATCAAAAATAGAAACTTTTTTCCAAATTCTAAAAATATGTATACGAAATTCACAAATTCCAAAATTCTATTTTATTCCAAAATTCTAAAAATATTGCAAAAATTATAACAAAATCAAAAATTAAAACACTTGACAATATTTTTTTGACAAACTTATAATGCAATAAAATTTTCAATAATAATAGTTTCATTACATTTCATTCCATACAAATAACTAATTTTATTATTGTCTAAAAAAATAAATGAAAATCATTCTTTTGACACACTTGACATTATTTTTTGACAAACTTATAATGCCGTAATTCTCTATAATAATAATAAAATCTCATGTCATACAAATAATTAATTTTATTTTTTCCAAAAAATTGGGTAAAAAAATAAATAAACCCAAGTAAAATCTTTCTTTTGACACACTTGGCAACATTTTTTTGACAAACTTATAATGCCATTGTAGAGGTTAATATATTTAAACCTAAATAATCAAGAGACGCGGTAGTGTCTTGCGCGCCATGTTTTGAAAGACACTACTAGTATATATACTGTGCACCGAATAGGTTTTAAAGGTTAAAATTTTCATTTCGAATAATTTGCATTTTTTCTACAACTGTATTCAAAGTTATCAATAAAAGTATGTATATCTTATTTAACTATATGTTTCTCATTAGTAAAAAAAAAGTCAGCATTCATGCTTTTTTCTGAAAGTTTATAAAATCAAAATTTTGCTTTCCCAAACTTTTAGTAAAATTAAAATGTTTTTACAAATTTTTATACCACGTTGGTAGCATTGATATGAATGTAGTAATTTAGTATCATTTTGGCGAATTTTCAAAAACCAACCAAATGTACACAATTGAAAAACACAAAATTATGCGAATTGAAATTTATTATCCCTCAATATTGGTAATATTTAACAACAGTTAAAAAACTTAAACACGAACCCAGATTAGTTTGCAAACATATAGTTGTTTTCGATAAAAATATTTGTTATGTTTGTATCCAGAAAACCCATCAAATGTTTTATTAATATATTAAATGGAAGTTGGTAATTATAAAAGTATAAGAAAAAAGAATATATTTAGAATATGCTTTCAGTAAAAAGACCTATTATTGATGTGTTAAGAAAACGATGTTGTGAAAACATGTATTTGGTCTATTATGTAAATTTGTTATCTGAGAGAACCCAACAAATGTTATATCGATAGTAAATTTTAATTTTTATTTCATTTTATTTTAGAACGTTGGTAGTGATGAGATCAAAAAATCAAAAGTCAAAAGTCTTTAAGTCTAAAAGTCAAAAGTCTTTAAAATCAAAAGTGATGAGATTAAAAAATAATTTAGTAGGCTTTAAAATTTTGTGTTTTTTAGCTTTATGAGATATAAAGAAAAGAATTTGAGAAAATTTTATTATTATTTTAAGGGTTCCGTACTTTGAAAAAATAGAACAAAACCCTTATGGTGAGGACTTGATTGTTTATTATCCATTATTCACAACGACTTTCTCACTGAAAATGAAAATATATGTATTTACGTAGATATGTATTTACGTATATTTATGTGGTAAGATAAGGCGAAAATGACAAATATGTGCCGATTTCGAGATTGAGGTGATATATACCCGTAAAAACTGAAATTTTTTAAAACTTTCAGTCAATCATAGACTATAAAGTTTATGGAAGACACCAATGGTACTTGGCTGAACATAATCAAGAATTTTTAAAAAAAATTGTTTAATTGCGAAACACTTAATTTCACATCTTTTTTCGCACAATGTTGTTTTGTTTATTATTTATTTAGAGTAAATAACGATCGATTTAAGCTTTTATGCTATCCTCAAGAACTTTTATAAAATTGTTATGTTAATTTTTTAAAATTATTAGTCAAAGACTATAGTTTTTATGTGTGTGTTTCCGTTGTATGTAACAATTTTATTAATTTTCGAATGCATTGCTTTAGACTTATTTTCGAATATTTCTTTTACTTTTTCATGAGTTGTTCATGTCATGAGTTGAGACCTGTTTACATAGAACGATATTTTTATTTTTTAAAATATTGCACCTAGGTCCTAGATTGATAAAAAATCGAGAGTAAAGTTCTCTGTAGAAAACATTTTATATGGATAATAATAATTTGATTCTCCCATATCTATATATAAATACGCAAGCATAATTTTTGCGGTACATTATTAAAATATTTGCTCCATTAAAAGCGTGGCAATATGTATTTGTAGGTCTTGAGTAGTAGATGTGTCGAAAAATAGTTTTTTTTGAATTTTGACGATTTTTTCAGAAAAAATGGCAAAAATATGATAATTGTGTTTTTTGTTCAGTTATTTTGTTTTTTTTTCAAGTTATTTGTTTCACAATTCAAAATCAATCTATATCAAATAATGTGTTGTAGGTATTTGGTTAGAAGGTCTATTTACAATTTCTATTTACAATGGCCGAATTTCGGCCACTGGGTGATTCCTAGTTATATTATAACTTTACAAAAAACAGTCAAATCGTCGCAAAAACAACCAAAAGGCTGTAAAAAAGCCGTGCCATGTTTTTCTTTAGCTTGAAACTATCATTTTAACTATAACAAATTAAATTCTTGTATTTTATTCTTTACAAAAACTTCTCAAATCTCAAACTTCTCAAATTTTAATGGCATTTTGTTTTCTAAACATCTAGCTATATTATATAATTTAAGTAATACTCTAGAACTACATATCATAATTCTAAAATATATAATAAATATGCACATATATTAAAATTTATTTAAGCAGAGGAAATATAATTTATTTTTTTTTTCTATAAAAAACCGGTCGCTTTCACTTACATATTTCTTGAACAAAAACCTTGGCGCGACCTTTTCTTAATATGACAATAAAGCAAATATATATATATATTTATTTATTTTATATATATTTATTTTGTTTAATCAACATTATAATCAATACGTGTAAATAAAACGATTACATATAACGAAATAGAATAGTGTGGATTATTTACAAAATTAACGCCCTTATAAATCATCATTACTACAAGATTAAATCAGAGGAATCTACAGCGGATCTCATCACCATAATTCTCAATAATAATAATAAAATTTCATATCATACAAATAATTAATTTTATTTTTCTCTATAAAATTGGGTAAATTAATAAATAAAAATCTTTCTTTTGACACACTTGACAACATTTTTTTCACAAACTTATAATGTAATAATCTAGTTTTTGGCCTCACATACCAATCCCGACCATCAAGATTTCTTCAAATATAATGTTTCTATTCGTAATCACTTAAAATGAACGTTTTTGAGCAAAAAATTGTTTCGGCAAATTTCCTTGTTTTGACACACTTGACGATTTTTTGACTCACTTACGGTACAGTTATCGAACACATCGTCCTTTCGTCTCTTCCCATTGAGTAAACCTATTTTTAGAAAAAAAAAATTTTTGAAATCCGTCCAGCGGTTTTCTAGATTTCGTGTTACGGCGAATTTAACAATTCATCGAAAAATTTAAAAAATTATTAAATTTTTTTAGCATCTTTTGTTTACTTTGTTTCAGATCGTTTCAAATGTATTTTTTCATAATATTGTTACGTTTTTCCAAACTTCCTTCGAATTGGCCTAACTCACAGTTCGATAAATGCAATTCCCAAATCATTTTCTGGATTCGATCACTGATTAGTAAGCAAACACACCAGATTTTATTAAGTATTCAACTCCTTAATTTTATTTTTTTTTTAATTTTTATTGCATTTATTATTTTCCAAAAATACATAAACCCTTAACTAGGAAAATATTAAGTGGTTTACTTATGAATACGTAAATATATTTATATATTTTTTTTATTGGTTTTATATTTTTTTAATTATTATATTATTTCTTAGTTTATAATTTTCTTTTTATATTATTTTTTCTTACTTTATTACTTTACTTTTATTTTTTTTTTTCCTCTTGCAAAGGCTAATTAGTTATTAGATAACCTAAAATTGTATCGATAAGTTTTAATAAATAGTAAAATTAGTAATTCACGTTCAACATATGCACAGTTATGTTATAAGTGATATTGCTTGAACTTGCATATACAAAATTGAGAAAAAAAAATTCAAAAGAATCCATAGAATTCAATTAAAATCGTAGAACGAAGAGTTGAAAAAACAGGTACTTTTTATTATAATTATTATAGTTGTTATAATAGTTATTATATTTTAAAAGTTATTTGTAGTACAAAACTGTTGGAAATCGGTGCCAAGCCCGAGACATATTAGTCGGTTTTTCTTCAATGTGGCACCGACTTCGAACAGCTTTGTACTACAAATAACTTTTAAAATATAATAACTATTATAATAACTATAATAATTATAATAAAAAGTACATATTTTAATATAGTAACTTTGTTTAATAGCGTAATTTTTTTGTCTATAGTAAGGCATAATTAAATTAAATTAATCAAAATGTAACGTATTTTTGTCTCTAAAAGCCACAATTGAGTTATTTTTCACTTTTTTGTGCATCTTTTGTTTTTTTTTTGAAGTCGGTTCTATTTTTTTTAAAGTTTTTTTATTTTTTTATTTTTAGTGTAGTCATAAAGCAAATGTCGGCTAGAAAGCGTTTTAAAAGTAATAACTTCAAATACCGGAAAAACTTTCATCAGTGACAATCTATTAATTATGGTTTTATGATTTTTTGCAAAAACGGCATACACATTTCCCGTCATAGAAAATTATTTACGATAACCTCGGCAAGTATAGCAATATAATACTGCCCACAACACCCAAACAGAATAATATGTTTTGACGAAATCAACGAAAATGCATAAAAAATATGGTTTTATCCAATTTTCTGAATAACGGTATTTTTCACATCATAAAAAAATTATGGGACCCTCTCGGAATAAACCCAAATAGAATACAATTTAAATCATCCAAATCGAACGAGCCGTTTTTGAGAAATCGGTGAACATACATAAAAAACCCACAATGAAACACAGAACCTCCTTCTTTTTGGAAGTCGGTTAAAAAGTAAAAAAGGAAAAATGATGTAAACATACATACCGACACAGCAGCAATCAACTGCATTCCAAATGACTCGAAATGCTCTTTAGCTTATTAATGGTTAGGAAGAAGTAAATTAATAAATTTAATAAATTATGGAGTCAATTAAACCGTTATCTCGATTATATTCAAAGGTATAGCTATCAACTTTTCCACAACAACAGGAAAACAATACAGCAAACAATATTCCTGACTAGAACATTCTTTTAAAAGCTCCAGAAACTCCAACGGTTGATTGTAGAAATTTCCAGTAACACACGTCCAAAATAATACACAAAATATTTCTACTCAATAACACTTAAATCTTTATTCACAAAAACTAATTTAAAAATCACTTTTGTAATTTTAACATTACCGTCACACGTTTAAAATAAAACTATTCCATTCAAAAAGAGGCAAATTGCTTATATACGATTCTGCAAAACTTCTAGATAATTCGAGGCCACTTTTTAGAAACCTTGCAAAAATATTAGAATATTCGATTATTTTACGTTATGTTGATTTGATTGATAAAACCATTCAATTTTATTTATTGTTGACCTAAGGTCTAAGAATACAACAACAACACTATTCCTTTCATTAATTTGTTGTTGTGTTTTTGTTATGATTTTGCTGTAATCATAACAATATTCAAAAAATTATGAAAAATTAATATTATTTTCTACACATAACGCAAACATTTTACTTCGGTCTGAAAGACCTAAGTATTACATTCATGAGCCAAAAGTGAAATTCTTACCCCCACTTTTTTTGGCATTTCTCGACGTTTTAGGACCTACTGATTCTAAAAAAGCAAAAAAAAAAAAATGTATGTCTGTCTGCCGGCCGGCCGTCCGTCATTACCTACGCTGCAGGGAAAACCGCTGGAGGGATTTCAAAATTTTTTTTTCTAAAAATAGGTATACTCAAGGGACAGGTCCGAAAGGACGCTGTGTTCGATAACTGTACCGGAAGTGTGTCAAAAAAATCATTATGTGTGTCAAAAATAGCAAATTTTCATATTTTTGGCTTAAAAAACGTTCATTTTAAGTGATTACGAGTAGGAACATTAAATTTGGAGAAATCTTGATGGTCGGGATTGGTATGTGAGATCAAAAACTAGATTATGGCATTATAAGTTTGTCAAAGAAATGTTGTCAAGTGTGTCAAAAGAAAGATTTTTATTTATTTTTTTACCTAATTTTTTGGAAAAAAAATAAAATAATTGTTTGTTTGAAATGAAGTTTTATTATTATTATTGAGAATTATGGCACTATAAGTTTGTCAAAAAAATGTTGTCAAGTGTGTCAAAATATTTTTATTTAGTTTTTTACCCAATTTTTTGGAAAAAAATAAAATTGTTTCTTTGAAATGAATTTTATTATTATTATTGAGAATTATGGCATTATACGTTTGTCAAAAAAATGTTGTCAAGTGTGTCAAAAGATTTTTATTTAGTTTTTTATGCAATTTTTTGGGAAAAAATAAAATTGTTTCTTTGAAATGAAATTTTATTATTATTATTGAGAATTATGGCATTATAAGTTTGTCAAAAAAATGTTGTCAAGTGTGTCAAAAGAAAGGTTTTTATTTATTTTTTACCCAATTTTTTTAGAAAAAAATAAAATTAATAGTTTGTATGACATGATATTTTATTATTATTATAGAGAATTATATGGCATTATAAGTTTGTCAAAAAATAATGTCAAGTGTGTCAAAAAATGATTTCATTTATTGTTTTAGCCAATTTTTTGGAAAAAAAATGTAGCTGTCTTTATGACGTAAATGTAATTTAAAATGAAATTGGACATGGACATTTTTGAATTTGTTATAGTTTTTGAAATATTTTTGGAATTTTGAAAAAGTTTGTATTTTTGATTTTGTAATAATTTTTGCAATATTTTTAGAATTTCGGCAAAAGTTTTAATTTTTGATTTTGTAAGAATTTTTGGAATATTTTTAGAATTTTGAAAAATTTTTAATTTTTAATTTTATTATAATTTTTGGAATTTTGAAAAAATTTTCAATTTTTGATTTTGTAATAATTTTTGCAATATTTTTAGAATTTTGGAAAAAGTTTGAATTTTTGTAAGAATTTTTGAAATATTATTGGAATTTAGAAAAAATTTAAATATTTGATTTTATTCTAATTTTTGGAATATTTTTGGAATTTTGAAAAAGTTTGAGTTTATTTAATTTAACAATATTTTTGGAATTTTGATTATAATTTTCCGGCAACGTATTGATGTTTCGTATTAGTTTTGTAATAAATTTTTAAACAGAGATAAAAAATGCTTGTACTTTAAGAAAGAGTTATGTTCGATATACATCGCTGCCCAAAACTAAAAACCATGTCCTCATAAAAGTTTTTTTGCCGAAAACTACATAAAAATCCTTAACCCAGACCGAAGTCTTGATATCTCAGAGCTGTGAGATTTCAGCCCCTCCATATTTTTGATTTCTGATTTTTTGTCTTTTAAACTGTATCATTAAGAAATAGCGAAAAAATGGAGGCATCATTTTCAAATGCAATAACGGTTAGATGATGATGATTTAAAGGTGTAATTCTCGTCTCTCTTAAGGTTTCCAAATGTCCTGTTCAAACCGTTATGTAGAATAGCCACGAGAGTTGATAATAACAGTCTGAATAGGACATTTGGAAACCTTAAGGACCGTATTCCGAAAGAAAAAAGAACGGGCGTTGTTTACAAAATTGATTGTGACCAGTTTTTATATATAGTTTTTCCTTAATTATCATTGTTTTCTATAAAGCATTTTTGTTTAAAAAACCATGAAGTTATAGTTTAGGTATGTTTTCTGTAATGTTAGTGTCACTAGCCATATTAGAAATATTAACATGATTGTAAATGTTGTTCTGATTTTTTACAGACTTTCCTTGATAATGACTAGTCGAAATATTGGAGTAACTATAACTACCAAAAATTAAAAAATTGTAAAATAAAACTAAACAGTTTTTATGTAATTTTTGTAGTTTGATTTTTCAACTTGTCTATAACAAGCTGTTTTTGAAAAGGAAAATTTTTCATATATTTATAATTTGTTTTGTTTTTCAATATGGTGATAAAAACTTTATCAGTCAACAAATTATTCGAAATAAATTGCACTCGTGGATAAAATAGCATCTTGTATTCGCATAGGATGATGGTAATTCTTCACTCGGATGATTCCCTCCACATGCTTCGCTTGTTCCGCGGAACTTCATCGTCGTGAAGAATTGCCATCATTCTAAACTCATACAAAAATCTACTAATATGAAATAGATATTTCTTTAAATAAATTGGCAAAAAATAAAATATACCATCTTTCTTTATCTTACCATCTTATACTTAAGTATAAGTTTTAACAAAACTGAATGTTGCTAATATTAAAATATTTTTTTGTATAATTGTAGAAAACTTTATATGAATTATCATACATTTTGAACTCATATAATTTAAATTAGATAAAAATGCCTTTATGTTCTGGGTATAGAATTTTTTTTATGATTTTTTAAAAATTCCATCGAATCTTTCAATGTTTCCTTAAGAATTTGTTAACTGCATGTATTATCTATAAGACATGTGAAAAAATTAAAAAGCAAAAGTGCTATTTTGAGATATGAGCTTATACTTATAGAAGGGTTATTTAAGCCACACAGTAGAAATCCAATAAGTTTTAAATTTTTAACCAGAATTTTTCGATATAATAACTATTTAATATTTATTAACTCACTTGCAAAAATCTATAACGACTGAATGAAATTTGTAAGAGTTATTAGTAAAACACCAACACCATACCGAAAACCCGTAAAATATGACCAAAGTTATGAACTCCATTTTAGAAAAAAATAAAATCCTGAATCCAGTTTTTTCCTTTTGTCAATACCAATTTCATCAATATAAAACATTCCAAGTTTTTAGGTATTGAAAAAAAAAAAGATAAAACGTTCATTATCAAAAGAATAGCCTTATAGTAATATTCAAAAAATCTTAAAAAAACTCTATTAAGCATCCTTAAACTTTCTTTTCAGATTTTGCATGTGCTGTTCTCTGTAAACCTTGTGAAAAAAAATTGAAAAAGTGCTATTTTAAGATATTATGGGTTTTTCAGTAATGAGGTTCCAGCGCGCGGAAACTGCGGAAATGCGATGAATTATAAATTTCTAACTACCATTGTTTTGTTAGTATCAATAACATACCAAATTTTCAGATTTTTGAAAAAAAATGAGCAGAAAAATGTACATTTTTAAAAGAATGGTCCAGTGACAAAATTGATCATACTTTTTAGAGTTCCGTATTTCATAGGTGGATCTGTGGCGAACATTACAATTAAAAATTTTAAAAAATTAGCAGACGATGATTTCCTTAATATTTATGAAAAAAAACAAAAAAATATATTTTTATTATTCGGATTTTGTTTTTTCCAAATTGTTTAAGTTCTTATTTTTCGTGTTAAATTAAAAATGTAATTCTCTAATAAATTATATTGCATCGCCTCGCCAATTTGATAAATACAATAAGGCAAATTTTATGTAACTTGTATATAAGCTATTTCGTATAAATACAATTAAACTCTGAAATGTTATTATGTTTTGAGGGAATCTAATTTATATTAGTGCTACTTAATAATGGTTCAAGACCATTAGTGAATGTGGAAGCTACTGTACCTGAAGAAGTTGCTGCCTTTTGTGTTAGCTTTACGTGGACATTATAATTGTTAAATCATAATGAAGATTCAGCTTAATCAACACATTCAAAGTAACTCATTATATTGAATACAACATCTCCAACAACATCTCGTATCATCATTTTCATCTCCTGGAAAAGTCAACGCCACTAGCAGCCAATCTCTATATTAAAATTTACCTCCACTCAACGCAGTATCATCTAAAACTGGTAACCCCGACTAGGAACAAACCTTCCAACGGAGTCAACTGTAAGAAGTATCAATTTTTTAATTCAATTCAATTTTTTTTCTCCTTCTTAATTTAAATTAGTGCTTGCTTCATTTTATTGTAAAAAATTTAATTTTATTATAATATTCTTTTTTTCACAGCGACACAACACTCTTCTCGTAGATATCAGTCACAGTGATCACATATTCTTCCTGCAAGTCATTTCTCCTATTTAGCAATAATCTTGTTTCCTCCTAGTGACACATTCTTTTTTTGCTCTCCAAATTCTTATTTTTCGGCTTTGAAGCCATGCCAACTTCTTGTAGTGCGATTAATTTTTTAAAATTTTCTTTTTGTTTTTAAATCGATTTTATTTATTTAGCGTATGGTTTTTTTGTGACACATTAAAAATTAAACTTAAAAATAGGTAGACTCTTCTATGTTTTTTTTTTTTTTTTTTTTTTTTTTTTTTTTTTTTTGTATCACAGCCAAGAGTTCGAAATGAAATGTTTGGCTACCAAGTTGAAATAGACTATTTGCGTAATCCAGGGTGCAGCACGAGGAGCTTATCTATTTCACACACCCCTTTAAATCGATACTATGGGCCGAAGTCTAACATCTCCTTCCTTCGTAAGACCCACTCCACTCTTCTGAAATCTTGGGCCGAAACAAATTTTTCGAATTTTCTGATTTTTTAATGTCTATCCCTAACGTTACCCATATGTTACCATAACATGACTATCTCCTAACGTTAACCATCTATCTGTTGACAAAACAGATATGGTCCTTATGGATATAAAAATCAGATTTCATCTAATTAAGCAGAACCTCCAAATATCTGATCTTAAAGGAATATCCCCAACGTTACCCATATGTTTTTACAACATGAACATCTTATGACGTTAACCATTTATCTGTTGACGAACTGGTATGGTTTTTATGGATATTTAAAACGACATTTCGTCGTTAATCAGATATTTCTTCTCAAAGCGATCTTTTAAATTAAACATTAGTCTCAGTCAATTTTGTACTGTCAGACTTTACCAAACTTGTGTTACCATATGCACACCTTTGCTTACGCTAAATTTCTGCTTATTCTTGCTTTTAACAGCTACTTTTCGAAAAATGAACTAATATTCACGTTTGTACATGCTAGTATTCTCTCAGTCAACTTTGATCTGTCAGACATTCAGCATCACCGACGTTACTTATCTGCTTCTCGTATTTTAAACGAACCTTTTAACCTATGGTACACATCTCCACAAATATTGGTCTCAGGCAACTCAGCTCTGTCAGACCTATATCTCCACTCGTGTTATCATAACTCCATAATTGTTCGTTTATTTTTTTTGCAGAACTCCAATTCGTAAGACCCATAATTTTTCTCTCCACCAACTGGTATCGTTTTCTAAACAACATCTCTAAACTTTTTCTTATTCGCTACAATTACTTAAGCAAAACTCTTTCCTTCTTACCTCCTCAACTCTACTTAATTTCTTTATTTATATCGTTCCATCTTCGATGGCACTAGGGAGGGAGTGTTGAGGCGAACATTACAATTAAAAATTTTAAAAAATTAGCAGGCGATGATTTCCTTAATATTTATGAAAAAAAACAAAAAAATATATTTTTATTATTCGGATTTTGTTTTTTCCAAATTGTTTAAGTTCTTATTTTTCGTGTTAAATTAAAAATGCAATTCTCTAATAAATTATACTGCATCGCCTCGCCAATTTGATAAATACAATAAGGCAAATTTTATGTAACTTGTATAAAAGCTATTTCGTATAAATACAGTTAAACTCTGAAATGTTATTATGTTTTGAGGGAATCTAATTTATATTCGCGCTACTTAATAATGGTTCAAGACCATTAGTGAATGTGGAAGCTACTGTACCTGAAGAAGTTTGGAAATAAATTTAATTTATCATATGGTTGATACAACAACATTTTTTCTGCTGCCTTTTGTGTTAGCTTTACGTGGACATTATAATTGTTAAATCATAATGAAGATTCAGCTTAATCAACACATTCAAAGTAACTCATTATATTGAATACAACATCTCCAACAACATCTCGTATCATCATTTTCATCTCCTGGAAAAGTCAACGCCACTAGCAGCCAATCTCTATATTAAAATTTACCTCCACTCAACGCAGTATCATCTAAAGATCTACCTATTTTGGGTTTGATTTTTGTTTTTGGTGTATCACAACAGGAACCATACGCTAAATAAAATAAGGGTTCCGTTAAGTAAAGTAAATACGATACCCTATTCTATTGGTGAGACTTCGGTGAACGTCGACGAAATCGATTTTCTCATTTGCGAAGGTACCGTTTTTGATTTATTTCTAAAATTGTATTTTTGAGAAGAACTATTCTCGTAGGATATTATATACACGGAACCCTCGGCATCGACGAGCGAGTTATATTCGTACTTGTCCGACTTTTTAAATTGTATTAAAAGTTTTCATTTTTGCAAGAATGAATATCTGCAAAAATCGAGAAAACCAGAAAAAAATTGGAAATATATTCCTGATAAATCACGTTATCATTATTTGCTTACATTAAGTTTCTGAAATAGAAAAACTAAGAAAATTAGTAAAAAACGACTTTGCTGAAATGAACTTGTTGGACTGGTGAACTTTAGAGCAAGGTGAACTGATTTTGGTGAACTTTAGAGCAAGGATTTGCATTTAATAAAATTAGCACTTCCTGCGTGGCATAATTTTATGAATAACATATTCGAGAAAATCCTGTTGTTGCGCAGAAGTTATATATTTTTTTTATAATTCGATGTACATTTCATCAATTTAGGACATCGTCAGGAGTTTAAAACTCCAGACAATGTCGAAAGATACGAAATTTAAATATGTACATACATTCTAATACTCTAACAAAATTTATATTATTTTTCTTGCTTCTTTTTGTTTTCTTCAAGTTTCGCCTTTGCTGTTTCTATGATTTTATCAGCCCACTGACGGTTTAATTCATCGTAGTATGGAAGCTTTTCCATTCTTCTGGTCCATTCAAGTAGCTTAGGATATCTTTAAATAAAAATAAACAAAATTCTAATAGCTCAATGCGTAGTCATGTACTTTTCGTAAGACAAAAAATCATTTATTTATTTCGCGTTAATTGACGCACTTAATACTCACTTCTCCTTGTTAATTTCGTGAGCAAACCGTAATGATGGCATTGTTGCAATTAGAGATAAATCAGCGATTGTTAAATTATTACCAGCAAGATACAAATTATCCAAAAATCCGGCTTCTAGCTGTTCGTAAGCTTGTTCAACAAATACCTTTTTTTCGTCTGCTATATCAGAACTTCCAAAGAATAGTATTGGCCAAAAAATAGTACGATGCCGTTCAAAGATAACAGCATCGAAAATTAATTTTGTATTTACTAAAGATCGTTGTTGCAGATTTTTTGGATAAAGTTTATCATTTTTGCCATACTTATCGACTAAATAAGCATTAATTGAATGGCTGTCACATATTGTAATATCACCATCGACTAGAACTGGAATAGTATGAGCAGGATTGAGCTAAAAATAAACAGAAATTTGGTTTGAAAAATAAACCTTTTAGCTAGCCTAGCAGTATATATTTTTTTTAATAAAAAGCGGGGTGTTATAGGAAAATCAATATGTGCCACAACTAAACATAATATGCCTATTAAGACCTGGGTCCCAGAACAACATGCGTTCTGAGGTGTTGCTTAGCGCTTGTTTTTAAACTTTTGTGAATTAAACGCCCCCGGGACTATTGACTGGGGCAAAACATTCCATTTGTACGATGTACAGGTAAAGAAGTCCTTCTGCATCCTGTCACTATGACAGTGAGCGATCTCAACAGTTTGACTGTTTGCACAAACCGACTAACGAATATGGTTGAGGCATGATGGTTCCGATTTCATCCGAGTTGTAACGATATTTATAAAAAACAACGAGAGCAGCAACAGTTTGACGGTGTTGTAGGGAATTCAAAAGAGCTGGGATGGAAACAGCTGCAAGCTTCAAACTTGACAGCAATACTCCATACAGGGACGAATAATATGGACGAATTTATAAGTCAAATGTGGAGTAATTGATACGAAGTGAAACATTTTTTACATCTATTGAGGAGGCCGAGTTTTCTTGACGCGTTCTTCCCCATCGCCATTATATGATCGTTCCAGAGTAAATCATTGGAAATTGTGACTCCCAATAACGAATGCTTTCACATTCGTCTATATATGTTTGTCACACATACTAATTGAAATATCGTTGGAGAACTCAGTCTTCGATCTGGAAACAATCAATAGCTGTGTTTTGGTGGAATTAAAATTGACCAAATGTTTATCACTCCAATTGGCGACTTTTTCTATGTTCTCTTTTACATTTATGGCTTCCTTTCTCCGGGTGGGATTTATTCGTTCGTGCATTTTACCCCTTGAAAATATGGGAACGGATGACTTATGCAGTGTACTATCTTCTGCAAAACTATTTATTAGGTTACTGGTGATTTCAACAGTTCGTTGAGATAAATAGGAGTAAACTGAGCCTTGGAGTACACTAAAGTAAATTAATTTAGTCTCAAAAGAAAAGCCATTGATGGATACCGAAATTTTATAGGTCAGTGAGAAAATTTTGACTCAGCTTACCGACTTCGGGGATGCAAAGTTTAAAATTTTGGTGAATGTTGTCAAAAAGAAATATGCGGCGCCAAAGTGCCGCAACCTCAAAAAGTTTTTCTTTGTCATAAAATTGAAAATGGAATAAAACCTCATAAGAGTAGTTGTTTGTTGCTGTTCTTATTTTACACCTTCTGTTTGAATTGCTTCGTACATTTTACTAAGACATTAAACATATTTTGAAAACTGTAATCGCGATATATTTCACGATAAACGACTTTAGTTGTTTCTATTTGAGTACTGCAATGTAGATAACAAAAAACAAAATGATGTAATTAATTATTTAAAAATTTAGGCAAAATTATTTCAACTTGTTGAACAAAATTTTCTATATACTTACTTGCCAGCCAGTATATTTACTTTAATGTATTTCCGTTAAAACTAACGATTTTTTTGAGTATTTACATAGTATGATCTTAGCTTGCATTTTAATGCACCGAAATCAATAATAGTGTTCGTTAGACATTAGGCGCGTTCCATTGAAGGTCAAATTTGCTTTGATCTACTTTACCTCGAACAATTTGAGTAGATGAAAAGCATTTCAATTTCCTATACGCATGTATTCACACAATTATCACGTTTCAAACTCACATGATTATGAAACTCAAAAGTATAAGTTGTTTGTTTCACTTTGAAATTTTAAATAATTTTTCCTACCTTTAGAAAATCTGGTTGCAAATGTTCTTTGTCAATAAAATTAACATGCTTCAGTTCCAAATCTAATCCTAGCTCCCTGGCTGTCATTAAAACAGCCCGTGTTGGAGGTCCTGGTACGAGGCAGTATAATGTTGGTTTTGACATAATTTTGTATTTTTTTATGACCAATTCAACTAAAACTTAAATGGAAACTACACTTTTTAAAATAAAAAGTTAGTTCAGAATTGTTATTTTTCAACATCTTGTTTTGCATTATTATCTTTTTTGTTTCAGTGATTGCGCATAAACAAACCATTCAATTTTGATAGTAAACTGTAATATGTCTTGTCTTGTATACGCTAGTTTAAATCTAGGATTGGTAGATTAAAATATTGAACATTGATTACCACTTGACTTTTGGTGTAGATAAGATAAAAGTACCATATGGAGGTTCATTAAAACTTTTACATATGCAATTGGTAGCAATTATCATTTTAAAAGGGTATGATAATAATAATCACAATTTTTCTTTTTATTTTTATTAATAGTTTTGGATATTAAGTGACTCGGAGTTTTGTCTCTCCATAGAACTTTGATCTAAATAGTTTACAGTGTAATGAATTCGGTGTTGGTGAGCTTATAATTCTGGTGTAACATTAGAGCAGCAAATTTACCCATTTATTATTATAGCAGTGTCACAGAATTGGTATATGGTATAATGGTAGAAGCAAATGATGAAATTCTCTAACATGTCTTCTTTAAATGTAGAATGAAAAACGATAACACGAATTGACCAACGTCAAGCAGATGATTTTAATACACTAAAAAGAGGAAGTATAACAACCTATGGGTTGCCAGGACCTCAAAGTCTAGAAGAGTATTTGTCAGTAGTTCCGCATACTTTATTGATGATTGATTCTTTCATCTATGGTAAAGTAAGATTTGGATGTATTAATAAAACATGTATATTCTACAAATATGAATTTGTTCATATATCCACTTTTATTATAAAATTGCAACACGGCTATGGAAATGAAAAATAATTCTCAAGGCTGGTTTAGACAATGGCTAAGGCAAATTAACAAAAACAAATCACTGAAGATTGAAAACGCAACTTCGTACCTGTTATTCCGATTTTTTTATTTTAGACTTTGACATTTCCATTGTATTTGAATTTTGGTATTTACTATTTTGAAATTAGACGTCCAGCCGGAAAAAAGACAACCGTGTATATTTTTTACGGATTATAGTCGATCAAATTTAAAATATAAGAAAATTAGACGCCCGAACTATACTTTCAAATTCATGGTGTATCTCTATAACACATTACTACAAATTTTTGCTTTCTCTTTCTAAGTTTTCGCCTTAGTTAATGTGGAAAACAGGGTTCAGAGAGATAGCAGTGTGCCGCGATCTTACGAGTTAAAAAATCCATTTTTAGTACGAGTAAAACATTTAATTTTTTCAACTATTATTACTCCAACTATTTAATCTATTATTAAATAAAATTTTAAAATATTCAACATACGAATTATATTTAATTTACATCTCAAATTAATCCAATCAACCATTTCAAATTTGTTAACATATTATCAATTACTTCGGTCTGAAAGACCTAAGTTTTACACATTCTCGAGTCAAAAGTGAAATTTATAGCCCTACTTTTTTGGCATATCTCGATGTTTTAGGTCATATGGAAAAAAATGTATTTCTGTCTACCGGCCGTCACAGCCGATCAAATCTAGAAAATCGCTGGAGGAATTTCAAAAATTGATTTCAAAATATGTTTCTAAAAATAGGTATACTAAATGGTTAGAGCCGAAAGAACGATGTGTTCGATAACTGTACAAGAAGTGTGTCAAAAAAACGTCAAATGTGTCAAAACAAGAAAATTTGCATATATTTTGCTTAAAAAACGTTCATTTTTAGTGATAATGATAGTGACAACTGACAAGTGATAACATTGACTGTGAAGGAATATTGATGATCGGTATTGGTATGTGAGACCAAAACCTTGAAAAATATTGTCAAGTATGTTAAAAGAAGGATTTTATTTTTTTACTCAATTATTTTGAAAAAAATGAAAGTAGTTATTTGTATGACATGAAATGTAGTTGAACATGAAATTGGACTTGGACGACGGAAGTTTCGATTTTTGATTTTGTTATAATTTTTGCAATATTTTTAGAATTTTGGAAAAAGTATAAATTTTTGATTTTATTATAATTTTTTGAATATTTTTGGAATTTTGAAAGAAATTGGAATTTTTGATATTGTAATATTTTCTCGAAACGCTAAATGAAGAGGTTTTTGAGGAGTTTGCTTAGTGTATCATCTTTTCACTAGATTATATTAATTTATGATATGTTATAATTTTCCGTCAACGTATTATTGTTTCGTTTTAGTTTTGTAATAAATTTCTAAACAGAGAGAAAATATATTTGTAGCCTTACAAAAAGTTTCATGTTTGATATACATCGCTGCCCAAAACTAAAAACAATGTCTTCATAAAAGTTTTTTGCCGAAAACTATATCAAAATCCTTAACCCAGATCGAAGTCTTAATATCTCAGAGCTGTGAGATTTCAGCCCCTTCATATTTTCTTATTAAAACTTTGATTTTTGTTTTGTATAGAATAGCACATTTTGCTATACAAAAGATGCAAGCACTGCTTTTTCGTAAGTAAAAATTTGTTCACGAGACGCTTTAACGTCGAGTGGGACAGTTTCACGAACGTATAATGTTTTCATCCCGCGTAGGAAGTGCAACTTTTTTTACCATAATAAATATATAAACCATATTTATTATATAACTTTTTTTTATATTTGGTTACAAACTGCAACTTTTCATTCAATTTAATAAGCAACACTTAAAAATTTTAAAAAATATAACCATAAATTTCAAATTTTTTAAATGACTGTTCATTTTATTTTACATGTTGTGTAAAATAAAATAAACTGTCATTTGAAAAATTTGAAATTAATTGTTTTATTTTTTTAAATTTTTAAGTGTTGCTTATTAAATTGAATGAAAAGTTGGAGTTTGTAAACAAATATACAAAAAAGTTATAATGGCTCATTCAAGTTACTCCGAAATAGATGTTATTTATATATTTATTATAAATTATTAAATTAGAAATCAACAACCACATTCAAAATTCATATTCTATTTTTTCATGGTTGCTTTGTTTTAAAAACTTTGTAAAATTACATGAAAATACCATAGCAATTACAATTTGGTATCTAGCGAAAATGATTTTACACTAGAGAAAAAAAAACAATTTCACAAAATATAGATTAATTTAATTTTCTGATGCAATACATAAATTACATATTTTTTATATACATTATTTATATATATTATAATACCATAGCGAAAATTGTCATTTTTGGTCCGGTTGGAGAAAAAATATAATTTTACAGTTTGCCGAAAAATAGCATGCCAGAAAATAGTGATCGGTAGATAACATTCATTTACGAATTCTTATTTATACGGTTAATAATTTCTATTGGCCAACAAATTGATTAGGTGGTCGGTAATAATTTTGCATTACATGACTCCTATCATTTTATTCTCTTCCAATTTTGTTTTTGCTTTTTCAATAAGAATATCTGACCCCCTGCGATTTATTTCATCATAGTAAGAAAGTTGTTCCATACGTTTAATCCAGTCTAGTAAGTGAGGATATCTGAAAGATTAGCACATTTCTATATGTATGCATTTTTCACGTGGTGAAAACTTACTTTTTTTGATATATTTCATGAAAGAATCGTAACGAAGGAATTGTTGTGATGATAGATAAATCAGCAATTGTTAAATTATTACCAACCATGTACAAATTATTACGTAACCCTAATTCCAGTTGCTCGTAAACATCTTCAACCAATTCTTTTTTATCATCGGGAATATTTGAACGTCCTTTAAACAGAATAGGAAAAAGAATACTTCGATGACGTTCATACATAATAGCTTCGAAAATTAATTTTGTATTCACCATAGATCGTTGATCAAGATCTTTTGGATAAAGTTTATCATTTTTTCCATATTTATCGACTAAATACGTAATAATTGAATGACTGTCACATATTGTAATAGCACCATCAACTAGAACTGGAATAGTATGAGCAGGATTTAGCTAAAATAAAATAATATGAAACATAACTTTTTAAAAACGTCAAACTGAAACCTAATAATAAAAATTCAAAACGGGCGTAATATTTCAAATTTATTTAGTTATATAATAACTACAGTAAAAGCACAGTTATCCGGCATGCTCGAAGATTAAAGCATGCCGGATAATCGAAAATTTCGAATAATTGAATGTAAATGAAATTTTAGGACGATTTCATGTTATACTTCATATAAATATTTTGTTATATGATTACCGTGAAATCGTCAATATATTTTCAAATAAAATACTAAACTTATTTTTGTATATGTATTTTAATCTGTTAATAAAATTGATTGCAAATAATATTTTAATAAATGCAAAAATAAGTAAATGATAAGAATATTTTAAAATTTTAAATAATTCAAAAGTTAAAACAAGAAATATTTCATTTTTAATGCCCAAACAAAAAAAAACATTTTTCTATGATAACATATGAAACGTCTATTTTCATCACACTTAATGCCCCATGAAAATGGATTTTTTTTCCACTAATGTAAAAAGAATAACAAATTGTAGTTGCTATGGTTTTTCATGTAATTTTACAAAGTTTTTTTAACAACGCAACCATGAAAAATTAATGCGTTCGATTTGACTGAAACAACTAAAAAACAACAAAAATTGCTTTCCGTTTATCAGTTGTTTCAGTTGCTTCAGTCAAATGTCGATTTCTAATTTTATAATTTATAGTAAATATCGATTATATACATACTATTATAGAATAAATAGCATTTCCTACGCGAGATAAAAACGTTTTTCGTTCGTAAACATATGTCCCTCGATGCTAGCGAGTCTCGTAAACCAATGTTTACTCACGAAAAAAACAATGTTTTCATTTCTTGTAGGAAAATATACTATTTTCTTGTGCAAGAGAAAAAAATTCAAAAATTTAAAATTCCGCTTAACTGAATATTCGGTTAATTGAATGTCGGATAATCGGGCTTTTACATACTACGCTTTCTCCTTATTTTTACTAATTTCACACTGTTTGAGAACTACCTACGCGTAATCGAAATAATTTTCATTGACTTGTTAATAATAATTACACTTTCTATATAAAATTTATTTTTACCTTTAAAAATTCCGGTTTCATATGTTCAAGCCCTATGAAATCCACAGGTTTTAAATCCAATTCTAGTCCCAACTCCTTTGCTGTCATTAAAACAGAACGAGTTGGCGGACCTAAGAAAAGGCTATATAAAATTGGCTTCGACATAACTTTTTTAATATCCAATTTAATCAAGAGTCAAACTACAAATAAATATTTGCAATCTTAATTATTTTAATTCAATTTTGTATGTTTTATTCCAGAGGGTGATTCAAATTTCGACAATATTACATCTGAAAAAGGTGTTTATTACCGATGGATATAGGCACAATATTTCAGCACGAATAATTTTATTGTTTAAATTTGCTCCAGATTATTTATGTAAAACCTATTATGTATGTAAAAAAGGCTGTTGTTCAACAAAAAGTAATTTTTACAACACATTATGAAACTGTTTATCAGCTCCCTAGTTTAATCTCTTTTGAATATATTTGCACAAGAAATTTAATTTTAGCATCAAGTTTTGAGAAAGTTAATACAGTAATCCCTCCAACTGCGCGGGTTTTCATAGCGCGTTTTACACTGCGCGAGTAGAGTTTTCAATACTCATTTTCACACAGCGCGATTAAAATTTCACACTGCACGGCTTTTAAATTTTTTTTCGAATATGTTTTTACATACGATGTGCATTTTGTAAGAGTACAATCAAATAAAAAAAGTATTTTAAAACTTTTTCTTAGAATTTGTATGTAGGTGAATTTCGTAAAATTACATTGAGTTTAAAAAAAGGGATTTTTCCTAGAACTTTTATTTTCAATATATTTCCATTAGTTTTTATACTGTTTCAGTTTTATTGTGGTCGCTTTAGAAAGAACAACATTGAAATTAAGACGTGTTTGATATAGTAATAAGTAAGTATAAGTAGAATTTACGATTTTTGTGATTTCATAAATTACAAAAACATTTTAATTTATTCAACAGTCAAATATTAAAATGAAAAAAAACGGAAAAAGAAAAATTTTAACTTTAGATGCAAAGATGGAAATCTTAAAGCAAATAGAAAACGGTGAAAAAACTTCATTATTGGCGCTAAGATATAATATGAATGAATCTAGCATAAGAAAAATTAAATCAAATGCAGAAAAAAATAAAAAGTTCGTTTGCTTGTTCGACATCAATATCGACAAAATTTGTAAAAAAATCTAGAAATCCTTTAATTGAAAAAACTGAAAAAGTGATCAGTTCCTGGATAGAAGAACAAAGCCAAAAGCGTGTGCCTCTAAGTTCAGATGTTATTCGAACAAAAGCGTCATCAATTTTTGAACGTTTACAAGACGAAGAATCTAGAATATCTGATATAGAAAAAATTAAATTTCAAGCCAGTAAAGGCTGGTTTGAAAAATTCAAACATCGCTAAAATCTTCACAATATTAAATTTACAGGCGAAGCAGCGAGTGCTGACCAATTGGCTGCCTCTTCATATCCAAAAACCCTGAAAAGTATTATTGGCGAAGGGGGATATTTGTCAAGTCAAGTTTTCAACGCAGACGAAACTGGCCTATTTTGGAAAAGAATGCCTAGTAGGACTTTTATTTCCAAGGATGAAAAAACGGCTCCAGGTTATAAAGTAGCAAAAGAGAGACTGACAGTTTTATTATGTGGAAATTCAGCTGGTGATTGCAAAATCAAACCATTACTAATTTATACTGCGGAAAACCCTCGTGCGTTTAAAGGAGTATCAAAAGACTCACTTCCAGTTCATTGGGTATCGAATAAAAAAGGATGGATGACCGCGAAAATTTTTGAGAACTGGTTTTTGAATTGTTTTTGCATTGAAACTGAAAAATATTGCAAATCAAAGAACATTGCTTTTAAGATTCTATTAATTGTTGATAATGCACCAAGTCACCCAGCCTATTTGGCTGAATTAAACCCAAATATTAAGGTAATATTTCTACCTGCAAATACAACATCGTTAATACAGCCGATGGACCAAGGTATCATCGCCGCATTCAAACGTTATTATTTGAGAAGAACTTTTATGAAATTGATATTGAGGCTACTGATGGGAAAGATAATGTATCAATTCGTGACTTTTGGAAACAGTACAATATTTTATCTGCTGTAAGAAATATAAAATATTCTTGGGACGAAGTTAAAAACTCAACGATGAATGCTGTGTGGAAGAAAATATGGCCAGAAAGTTGCATTGAAGCACCTACGGTTGAGATGCTAGATATTTCGGAAATTGTGACATTAGGAAAAACAATTGGTGGTGACGGTTTTGAAGCATTAGTATCAGAAGATATTATGGAAATCATTGAAGATATTCATGAAGCAAATATGACCGCTGATGATATTTTAAGCCAGTTCAATAACGATAACAATAATAAAAGTGAAGAAGAAGTAGAAGTTATAAGTGCTAATTATTTTACCACCGAAAATTTAGCGAACCTTTTACAACTTGGTAGTCAGCTTCAACAGAAGGCTCTTGACATGGACCCTGATGTGGAGCGTGTCTTAAATTTTGGAAGACATTTAACAGCTGCTTTGGCTCCATATGAAAAAGTTTATAAAGAAAAGAAAAAAACTGTTAAACAATCTGAAATAACCAACTTTTTTCAAAGACGAGAAAGAACACCAGAATATAGCAGTGACTGATTCTTTTTTATTGCTTAAAATTTTCACAAATTAATACGATTGATAATGAGGTCTATTCAGTAAAAACTTCTACTGAAAATTTCTGAAATTCTTCTAATGTTTGTATAAATTTTATTTTACCGTTATAAAATTTCATACAAAAAACAGAATAGCAGGAATTATCGATATGTAGAAGATTTTTACTGAATAGATTCCATTATTTTTTTAAAGCTATGTTCTTTTTATATTCTTATATTCTTTTATATTATTTATGTTTAATTTAATTAATTGAAAATTAATGAAATGTTTTTTGATTTAAAAATCGTTGAAGTAATACTTGTTTTTATGTTTATATATAGGTTTTTATGTTTATGTATATATATATATATATATATATATATATATATATATATATATATATATATATATATATATATATATATATATATATATATATTATTTTTTTGTTGAATAAAAAGATTTAATTAATTTTTTGAAATTTTTTCTTATATTTGGAACGTAACCCTCTATTTTCATACAAAATAGGGTTCACATTGCGCGGTTTTATGGTGCGCGCTGTTTTTGAGGAACCGAACTACCGCGCAGTCGGAGGGATTACTGTACTGGCTTGTTTGTTTAAAATATTTGTTATTGGAATTTTTCTTTTAGCGTAAACGAACGAATTTATATTATAATAACATAATAGAAATAGTTTATTGTATAACTGGTGCGAACGCGTTTTTCAAACAAGAGTGTAGTGCGAGAGAGAAGTAATGAGAAGTAATTTTTCTCACCCTAGGTCAATAATAATAATAAAAAATTACCTAGGTTAATATTGACAAATTACTTTTATTACTTCGGTTTTAAAAAAACCAAAGTATTGAATTCATGAGCCAAAAGTGAAATTCTTACCTCCACTTTTTTTGGCATTTCTCGACGTTTTAGGACCTACTGATTCTAAAAAAGCAAAAAAAATGTATGTCTGTCTGCCGGCCGTCTGGCCGTCCGTCCGTCATTACCTACGAAATCTAGAAAACCGCTGGAGGGTTTCAACATTTTTTTTCTAAAAATAGGTATACTCAATGGGCAGGTCCGAAGGACGATGTGTTTGATAACTGTACCGGAAGTGTGTCAAAAAAATCATTAAGTGTGTCAAAAATAGCAAATTTTCATATTTTTGGCTTAAAAATCGTTTATTTTCAGTGATAATGAGTAGTAAATTTGTATCTGCAGAAATCTGGATGATTGACATCCGTATGTAAGACCAGGACCTTGATTATTGTTTTAGAAGTATGCCAAAAAAAATCGTTAAGTGTGTCAAAAGATTGATTTTCATATATTTTGTTTCTCAATTTTTTTGAGAAACATATTATGGGAAACTTTACTTCGGTTTTCGACTAGAGATGTATAAAACATAAAAGTAATTATTTGGATGACATGAAATGTAATTGAACATTAAATATGACACAGGAAGTGTGTCAAAAATCGTTAAGTGTGTCAAAACAAGAAAATTTACATCGTTTTTGTTTAAAATATGTTCATTTAGGAGAAAATGAGTATAACATGGAATGTGGAGAAATCTTGATGTTAGATTATTGCATTATAAGTTTGTCAACAAATTATTGTCAAGTGTGTCAAAAGACAGTTTTTTATTTATTTTTTTACCTAATTTTTGGGAAAAATAAAATTATTTATTTGTATGACATGAAATGTAATGAACATGAAATTATTATTATTGAGAATTTTATTGCATTATAAGATTGTCAAAAAAATATTATCAAAAAAATGTGTCAAAAAAATGATAGTTATTTATTTTTTTAGGCAATTTTTTTGAAAAAAAAATTTTGCTGTTTGTATGACGTAAATGTAATTGAACATGAAATTGGACATGGAAATTTTTGAATTTGTTATAGTTTTTGAAATATTTTTAGAATTTTGAAAAAAAGTTTGTATTTTGTAATAATTTTTGCAATGTTTTTAGAATTTTGGAAAAAGTTTTAATTTTTGATTTTGTAATAGTTTTTGCAAGATTTTTGGAATTTTGGAAGAAAACAGAATTTTTGAATTTGTGAATTTTATATATATATTTTTAGAATTTTGAAAAAAGTTTCAAGTTTTGATTTTGTAAGAATTTTTGGAATATTTTTAGAATTTTGAAAAATTTTAAATTTTTGATTTTATTATAATTTTTAGAATTTTGAAAAAAGTTTTAATTTTTGATATTGTTATAATTTTTGCAATATTTTTAGAATTTTGGAAAAAGTTTGAATTTTTAAGAATTTTTGGAATATTATTAGAATTTAGAAAAAGTTTAAATATTTGATTTTATTCTAATTTTTGGAATATTTTGGAATTTTGAAAAAAGATTCAATTTTTGATTTTGTTATAATTTTTGCAATATTTTTAGAATTTTTGAAAAAAGTTTTAATATTTGATTTTGTAATAATTTTTTAAATATTTTTAGAATTTTGAAAAAAGTTTGATTTTATATAATTTTTACAATATTTTTGGAATTTGAAAGAAATATGAATTTGTGATTTTTTAATATTTTCTCAAAACGCTAAATGGAGAGGATTTTGAGTAGTTTGCTGAGTGTATCATCTTTTCACTAAATTTTGTTAATATAGGATCTGTTACAATTTTCCGGCGACAAATTGATGTTTCGTATTAGTTTTGTAATAAATTTCTAAACAGAGATAAAACACTTGTACTTTTACAAAGAGTTTTATACGTTTGATATACATCGCTGTTGATAACTAAAAACAATGGCCTCATAAAAGTTTTATGCCGAAAACTATATCCTTAACCAAAACCGATGTCTTGATATCTCAAAGCTGTAAGATTTCAGGCCCTTCATATTTTTTTAAAATTGAAATGAACAAAAAAGCAAACAAATAATAATTTAATTACCTTGTTTCATTTTATTAGTATGAAACTACACTTCCAGGCTACTTGATATTTTAAGATGTTTTAAAAGTGAAATGGAAAAAGACTAATTTCAAAATCTAATCAAACCAAATCAAATATGAAAATTAGTGTTGGTAGTTAAAAAAATTCTATATATAATTCCAGGTTGAGAAGGCAAATATAGACCTCGAACATAATTTCCCTCAGTATATAAAAAGTTCTCGGTCAATAATAGCTCACTTCTCAACCTTGTTATATAATTTACTATTGTAATAAATGCACAAAGTAATATAATAAAACAAAAATTGAAAATTCAAAAATTATATCAGTTTTGATTTATATTAGATTTGAAAAAACCTAAGTATTGCATTCATGAGCAAAAAGTGAAATTCTTACCCCTACTTTTTTGGCATTTCTCGACGTTTTAGGACCTACTGATTCTAAAAAAGCAAAAAAAAAATCTAGAAAACCGCTGGACGGATTTCAAAAAATTTTTTTTTCTACAAATAGGTATACTCAAGGGACAGGTCCGAAAGGACGCTGTGCTCGATAACTGTACCGGAAGTGTGTCAAAAAAATCATTAAGTGTGTCAAAAATGGAAAATTTTCATATTTTCGGCTTAAAAAACGTTAATTTTAAGTGATTACGAGTAGGAACATTGAATTTGGAGAAATCTTGATGGTCGGGATTGGTATGTGAGATCAAAAACTAGATTATTGCATTATAAGTTTGCCAAAAATATGTTGTCAAGTGTGTCAAAAGAAAGATTTTTATTTATTTTTCTACCCAATTTTTTGGGAAAAAATAAAATTGTTTGTTTGAAATGAAATTTTATTATTATTATTGAGAATTATGGCATTATAAGTTTCTCAAAAAAATGTTGTCAAGTGTGTCAAAAGAAAGGTTTTTATTTATTTTTTACCCAATTTTTTTAGAGAAAAATAAAATTAATAGTTTGTATGACATGAAATTTTATTATTATTATAGAGAATTATGGCATTATAAGTTTGTCAAAAAAATAATGTCAAGTGTGTCAAAAAATGATTTCATTTATTTTTTTAGCCAATTTTTGGGGAAAAAAATATAGCTGTTTGTATGACGTAAATGTAATTGAAATTGAAATTGGACATGGAAATTTTTGAATTTGTTATAGTTTTTGAAATATTTTTGGAATTTTGAAAAAAGTTTGTATTTTTGATTTTGTAATAGTTTTTGCAACATTTTTAGAATTTTGGAAAAAGTTTTAATTTTTGATTTTGTAAGAATTTTTTGGATGTTCTTAGAATTTTGAAAAATTTGTAATTTTTGATTTTATTATAAGTTTTGGAATTTTGAAAAAATTTTCAATTTGTGATTTTGTAATAATTTTTGCAATATTTTTAGAATTTTGGAAAAAGTTTGAATTTTTTTTTGGAATATTATGGAATATAGAAAAAGTTTAAATATTTGATTTTATTCTAATTTTTGGAATTTTGAAAAAAGTTTGATTTTATTTAATTTAACAATATTTTTGGAATTTTGATTATAATTTTCCGGCTACGTATTGATGTTTCGTGTTAGTTTTGTAATAAATTTCTAAACAGAGATAAGAAATACTTGTATTTTAACAAAGAGTTATGTTTGATATACATCGCTGCCCAAAACTAAAAACCATGTCCTCATAAAAGTTTTTTGCCGAAAACTATATCAAAATCCTTAACCCAGACCGAAGTCTTGATATCTCAGAGCTGTGAGATTTCAGCCCCTCCATATTTTGAACTTAATTTCAATTAAAATAAACGAATGATATTCGAAAAATCATCAATCGACCTATTGATAAACAAAGGCCTAGATAATTCCTCCAAGGAATTGCGCAGAATTTTTGAAATGTCCTGGCGTTTGCATTTGCATTTTACAAATCTCTGGCCAATTTGAATCAGAGAATTCCATTTCCAATCCAATTTGAATCCAATTTGAATGATATGTATGTATCTATTAAGTAACGTTAAATCTTTTTTTAAAAGGGAAGATTTTTGGCATTTCGTAACTATAATATAGTAATAATCCGGTATACCGTTTTTATTTATTCGGAGATGGAAAGTAGCTTTTGGAAATAAATTAATTAAGGTATATATATATATAAGTTTTGCTACTTTGTATTAGTTAAAATATTTAAAGAGCGAAAATAAGAATAAGTTTATTTCAAATTAAAGCTTGTATGTATAGCCACAAACGTGAAACGTTTTCCAAATAAAGTGGATGAAATTCTATAAAATATCAAAAATTTCTTATTATTTCCTCATAATATTTATTTCTCAACAATATTATGAATCCTACAAAAATTATTTAATACAACTAAAAATTCATCGATTTTTTCTGGTTTTTCAATTATTTTGGCATTTAAAGAGAATCGTTTTCGGTTTTCTGTCTTTTCTAGAACATCATATTTTCTTGATAATTTATACAACTTATTACAATTATCGTCATACTTTTCCAAAGTAAATAAATTGGCGTGATAAAGATACTCAATTTGGCCATGTTTAAAATTCGAGTGGTAATCGACAAATAAATTTTCTTGCCTTATTTCTTCTTCGACCAAATCAACATTACGATGGCGCCAGTGTGGAATACATTTTGAAAATTTATGTTTTAAGACATTATTCCCTTTGTACAATTTTTCAAGTTCTACAATAAATGCACTTTTCTCTTCTTGTTGTGTTGTTTTTGCAGACTGTAATGTTTCTTTGAAAAGTAATTTCGAAAGAAAATTTTCGATTCGTGACCGAGAGCTACGAAGAATTAAAAATTTTAGTTTAAATTATTGAAAAAAAGAAAAAGTGTGCTAACTTTGTATTGGTTAAAGAATATATGCCAGGAGTTCGTTCTGTTCTTAATAAATGGTGTAATTTCATTCCAATAAATATACATAGCTTTTTAGCTTCCTCATTTGCCTGTATAAGTTTTTTATATTGTTCGTTTTTGTTATGCTCCGTTGCTTGTTTACCAAGTTCTCCATTCTTTTGTTCTATTTAACAAATAAAAATTAAAATAGTTTTATATCTAAAATACATTCCTAGTCCGTGATAACCAATCAAACTAAAAAACCCACATAAGTTTCCTTAAAATAGAATAAAGTTTTGGGAACTCATTTTGTTTTGTCATTTCTTTTATGTTTTGTCATTTCTTTTAGTTGAGTCGCCCTTGACCACTGGTCGGAATATTGTTTGTGGAGCAGATGAGATTGATTTTGGTACCTCCTTACAGCCTAATTGTAACCACAGACATATTATTATGGTTGCAGTTAGATGGGAGTTAAATCTTTATTTGAACAGCGGTTAGTTATTAAGTATTCGGAAACTAGTGTCATTCGTGTATAAACCATTTCGCTACTAATATAATCGTTTAGAATATAATGTTTAGTTTTAACTTACTAATAATTTGAATCCAATTTTTCATTTTATAGTAGTCATACGTATGCAATCGTAACCAATAGCCACGATAGAGCTTCTGTGTGATTATTGCTTGTGCATTGTAAAACTTGACAAGCTTTTGTTGTAAAGTTTCTTCTAAGACGTTAAAATATATAATCCTTCCTAGAAAATTACAATAAATATAAGATGAAGTTAGAACAATCATATTTTCAAATTAACACAACTGTGTGTTGACTAAAAGAGCTAGATACGAACCTAGTAGAATTTTTTTACAAATAATCAACGGATATGACGCACAATGTTTAACAATTTTTTGAATACCACAATTCTAAGGGAACACGATAGAACTTAACATCGACCAATAAAAATTGTGTGTATAAGAGTCTAAATAACAGGAAGAGATGTGGATTTCTTATTTATAAACATTAGTAGTTTCAAATGTGGTTCTTCGCACAGAATTCATATAAAAGCATCACCTTACATCGGTAACAGAATGATTTGGAATAAGCTTTGTCATGCATCTAACAATCCAGCAATACGTAGGATAAAAATCGTTTTACCGCATGAGGAAAAATTAAGAAAAGAGGAGAATAAACCATGAAGTGTAAAGTAGCTCTAGCTTTGCTAGATTAAGAAATTTTAACAATGTTTGGGTGTCTCTTAAACAATGAAAATGGTTAAATTATTAGACCCAAAATAAATACCTAAATAACCACGGAACGATTGTTGAATAATAACAGCCATTTTATTTAGAAGTTTGATATACTGCCTAACTTTATATCCTCGATAAACACATTGAATCTGCCGAGCTGCAAAAAAACGTAAATGACATACTTCTTGAGCTTTTCTGTAATTAAACAAAATTTTACAACAATATTTACTTGTCAAAAACATTTAGACATACCGATGACGGTAATGAATAATATCAATCAGTTTTTCCGTTTCAAATGGCAAACGAAAACCATTTGAATCTGGTTTACTTGGGATATGCATTACTTTATATTGAATAGTTTTTAATTTGTAAGAATTTAAATTATAAAAATATTTGTACAATATAAATAAACAAAACTTGACATCGATTAAAATAATATAAAAACTTAAAGGTTGCTATGTTTTTATGATTCAAAAGTGACACATTATTTTGTAAATGAGTTTTTATACCACTTGCAGTCTTCGACTTAATGCCGTTCATGACTGTGATACAGTAAATGAGCTTGAATGTGACCCAAATAAACTCAAATATGGCAGCCAGAAGAAACGCGTTGAATCAAAAAATTCGTTTAACAAAGCCTTAACAACAATGACAAATAGTTGCTAGCAAAGAAGAAATTAGTGTTAAAACCAGTTAAGTTGCGATGAAACATGAAATAAAACAAATTATAAACTGGCGTTTATTGAGAATATCCAGAATAAAAGTTATCCAGAATAAAAGTTATCCAGAATAAAAGTAAAACAAAAGGAGAAATTTAATGGAACAGTTGAAAACGCAACGTATATGGTTTAGAATTATAGATGATGCAATTGATGGTTTAGAATTATAGAGGATTTGTCTATCATTTGTTGGATGGAGAAAAAGGAATGTCAGGGGATTACGTTTAGGATACAAGAATAATAGAGAGACATCATAAGCTGGGTATGTGACGAAGAGGATCACATTGCGTAGAACTATAGGAAATATTAAAAAGCAAAACGATTGTCGTCTTATGTGAAGAGAGGAGAGCCGAATAAAAGAAGACCCGGGGTCTTCCCGGGGTTCAGGAGCAACAGTTAAGACACCTATCGTACCATATTTTACAGAGCGGCTGGAATCATGGCAGAATCCTATTCAAAAGAAACCTATGAAATGGTAAACTATGAAGCCAAAAACAGAATTTAACGTAAATCCCTATTTCAAGAACATTGCAAGTTTTAACTAATTTTTTTCCAAACAAAAATTATATGGCGATAAGAAACTTTGGGAAATTTTGTGATCGAAATTACCCAAAATAAGCAGATTGTTACATAAAACTGGAAATAATTCGGCATAACTTAAAAGCAATTGGCTTCTTTGCCATATAAAACGAAAATATCTGCAAAACATACTGTTTTTCTTAGAATCGTTATTCGATTAAGCTCAAGCTTCGGCACACGGTATGTTTTGGTCTCTTCTTCCTGTTGATATTATTATTACCAAGATCGGTAAATCATTAAATAAAACACATTTCATTTTTCTGGATTTATAAACGTTATGAATTATGGTTAAAGGCCAAAATCACTAATATATATAACCTTGGCTAGTGATATCACACTACTATTGAGAGTGGTCGAGCCCGAACATGACACACCGGAACACAAAAAAAAATTTATGGCGACGCTGTTGTACATTCTTACTTTACCACAGGTCTAAACACCAAATATTCTGTATTATTGTGAGCTTGTATCCATCAATTTCTTCAATTAGTATAGCTAGCTATTCTTATCATCATATATATAATACAGAAGAAACGAAAAAGCGTAACCATACCTAAGGAAAGGAGAAAATGCGGAAAGGAAAGAAGAGAATATAAAAAAATTAAACGATTAAGCTAAACGAAACAACAAACGAAATTTAAATTTTAATATTTTCAATTTAGTTTATGCTTTGCTTGCGGAGTGGATAGACGTATTATTTTGGATTTAATTTATTTCAGGCTTAAAAAAATATTTGTTTTAAAATTTCAGCTGTGTTTAAACTCTTTTTTTTCGGGAAATTAAAAATAAAATTCATGCATGAAATTCATGCAAAAAAAATTATTTTAAATAATTAAAACAATTAATTAATTTATTAATTTATTTTTTTTGAATTAAATTCAAAATACCACAATATGGTATCACTTAAAATTTGTTGTTCTAATCAAACGTTGTTTGTCTTTGGTCTTTATCGTTCACCTAACTCACCTGAGAATATCAACTTGTTTCATGATCTATCTGAAAAAATAGATAGATTGACTGAGTATCCTAACGCAAAGTTTATAGTTCTTGGTGACTTTAACGTTCACAATAAAGAATGGCTCATACACTGCTCTACTACTAACAATAAAGGTAGACAGGCTGAACTTTTTGCTGTTTATCATAATTATACACAAATTATAGACCAGCCTACGAGAGTACCTGACGTTCCTGGACAAGGCAGTAACCTACTTGATTTGTTCTTGACAAATGATCTTTTCTTGGTACAATTTAAAGTATCAGATCCTTTGGGTGGTTCAGATCATAATTTGATCTCCACTCAATTAAATATCCAAACTCCTAAAGTTTTTAAAGCAAACCCCCGTCTGGTTTGGGACTATAAAGCGGCGGATTGGCAGGGTTTACGGACTTTTTTCAAATGTTTCCCATGGAAACATAATTGTGTTACTGATCAAGACCCAAACATAGCGGCCTTAAATTTTTCTAAAACTGTTCTCGAGGGTATGCGCAGATATATTCCTAATAGATTGACCATCCCAAAGACTGATCTTTGGTTTTCAAATAAATGCAAAAAAGCAATTAAAGTTAAGAAAAGGGCTTTTCGTAAGTTTAATCTAAACAAAACTGATGAAAACCTTAGACAGTACCGTAATGAGAGAAATATTTGTAGGCGACTAATAGATACAGAAAAGAATCTCTTTAATAGAAAACAAGCGTCTAAATTTGCTGAACACCCAACTGGTTCACGTAATTTCTTTAAAACTGTTAAGGCAGTCCAAGGTAACTTTTGTAAGTCTTCTCTACCTCCTCTTATTGATAGTGATATGCCTGTAATTGACCCAAAAGAAAAAGCTAATCTTCTTGGATATTATTTCTCTAAAAATTCTACACTAAAAGAACCAAATTTCTTACCTAAACCAATTCCTAGAGCTTCTCATAAAATGATGCGTATAATTTTTCGTAAAAACATTATTCGGAAAACGCTTTTACAAATTAACACTAACAAAGCTTCTGGACCAGATCGTGTTCCGCCGATTATTCTTAAAACATTTGCAAAAGAGCTATCACCGATCCTCACTAAAATTTTCTATTTGTCGTATAAGAAAGGCATTTTTCCTGAAATCTGGAAAATGGCAGCTGTGCAACCAGTTTCAAAAAAGGGCAGTAAAACTGATCCAACTAATTACAGACCCATTTCAATTTTGTCCGTTGTTGCAAAAATTTTTGAGAAATACATTAATTTTAATATAATGACCTTCTTAGAGTCCTCAAAATTGCTTAATGAAAGACAATACGGGTTCCGTAAAGGAAGGGCGACAGAAGATTTACTCTCTTTTGTCACTCATGTATGGAATAAATTTCTTGAAAACCATGGTGAAACTTTCGGTGTTGCTCTTGATATATCTAAAGCATTTGACAAAGTATGGCACAACAATCTTATTTGCAAATTAAGTTGCTATGGTTTGGACGACCAACTTATTACTTGGGTACAGAGCTTTATTTCAGAACGAAAATTTCGGGTCAATGTTGATGGTTTCTCATCAGAAATTTTTTCAACTAATGCAGGCGTTCCTCAGGGTTCTGCCTTATCACCAACTCTTTTTCTTATTTATATTAACGATTTGTTGAATTCAACTGTTAATCCTATTCACAGTTTTGCTGATGATAGCACACTTCATGCATCACATAAAATGTCTAATATACATTCTCCATCAGCGCTTAATAACTGTAGGTCAAATTTGATAAAATCCTTAAACGATGATCTAACGACAATCAACGATTGGGGTTTTATTAACAGTGTTGAATTTAATACGAGTAAAACACAGGTTTGCCATTTTTCTAGACTGTCCGCACCTAATCCGTTTCCTTTAAAGTTTGACTCCAAAGATCTTGTGGAGAAAGAATCTGTAATACTTCTAGGAGTAGAAGTTGAAAACAATATGAAATGGAATTCTCATATTTTTAACCTAGCTAAGAACGCTGTTCAAAAATTGGGATTTTTGGGACGATGTCGTAAATTTTTCAATAGCGAACTGCTTTTATTAATATATAAATCATTTATACGTCCCTGTATGGAGTACTGCTCTCACATCTGGGGTGGCGCATATATTAGTAGTTTAAAGTGTCTTGACTCTGTTCAGCGTAGAGCTGTTAAACTGATTGGCAACTCAACTCTTACTAATGAGCTTGATTCCTTGCAACACAGACGAAATGTTGCTGATCTGACAATTTTCTATAAGTACGTTATGGATGAACAAACTTCCGAAGAGATCAAATCTATTTTACCTGAACTAGCAAACCTATCACGTAACACCAGAGCAAATGTTGTGGCCCATCCTTTTTCAGTTCATATAAAAAAGTGCAGAACTGTTGCCTTTCAACATGATTTTTTCAACAGAGTCTCTCATTTATGGAATGCCTTACCCTCATGGGTTTTCCCTGATAGCTTTAATACTCAAAATTTCAAAGTTAGCGTCCATAAGTTTCTTAAAGAAACTGAATAAATATTCAAACTTAATCCCAATCCCTAGTTGGGCATGGTATCTTCGGATATTCAGAGACGTTAATTTATAATTTATTATAATTAACACTAAACATGCCTAATTTTGAATAAAAAAAAAAAAAAAAAAAGTTACCTTTCTTCTGAATCTTAACTTTTATTTTAGTCATAATGTTCTTTGTTTTTAAATATTTTCTATTGATTAGAAATTAAAGAAACAATTCATAAAATTGATTTGTTCGTTCTTTGAAAAGAAAAACAAGATAGAGAAATATTTCATAATAGCCGTGTTCGATTTGATTGAAACAACCGAAACAACTAGGGTACCCTAGTAGATTTCTATATTTTGTTAAAGTTGTTTGTAAATTGGCTGGTATACTAAATATTTCTTGGATTTTTAAATTAAAAATTCAATTGCACCTTTTTCCAGCCCGGTTTATTTAAATATTAATTCTTAATCAATTAAATATTTTTAATTTAATCACGATATTTCGCCAATTGTGGCATTTTCAAGTGTATCATAATTATTCATAAATACTTAACAATAAAAATTTTTTACAAAATATTTAAGTACAAACATAAAATATTTGAATTTAAAAATGATTTTAAATGATTTTTTTACATCATTTTTTACATAAATTTAATTTAATTCACGAACGAACGTTTTATGCTCCCAATAAACATAAAAAACATAGTGGTACAAATCACATGTTGTATATGGTGGACCCCTAGATCATCGATTTTCAAGTGCACCAGGATCATATGCCAAAGATTCATCAAGATCCCATGCGTTTTAGTCGTATTTTTTAAAATTAGATTATTAAATTTATCAACAAACTGCACACATCCATGTCGAAAATTCATTTCTATCCTACATTCTACGCTGGTTTGTTTCTCAGGTCTGTTCTAATTTTTTTTTATACTTTTAAATAATATTTCAATGAAAAATGTATCTTCGCTCTAGATTAGAACTCTTTTAGAACGATTAAAATGTCATCTATCGCAAATTGCAATTATTATATATTTTGACTCTTGTTTTTAAAACAAATTTCAGTTATTTAATTTGAAGTTTATATCGCTGCAAATTGGTGTTCTCAATTTAAATCAAAAGTATTTTCTCAATTTAAATAAAAAAAAAGATATATAAAAGATTTATATATAACAATCGGGTATGTAAAGATTTATTTAAATTTAATTTAAATTTTGAATTTGAATTTGAACTAATTAATTGGTTGTTTACAGTTTTTTTAAAGACCACATCAAGCAAAATTTAAAAAAATAAACAGCAAAATTGTAATTTATTGAATTATATTTAATAGATTTTATATATTATTTATACATATATATAAACAATTTAAATCATTTTCTAACCATATATCGGGTATGTATTTAAATTTATTATGATTTTATGTTAATATGTTTAAACAACCATACACGTACGGATTTTTTGCCAGATTTGTCCTCGGACATGGTCCATCTTTAAAAAATACGTTTTTAAGGGAGAACAGATTGGCGGATCAAGTTGGGGGAATTGCCCGTTGGATCTCTCCACTAACGATCGCACCGACAATTTTTAGGGTTTTTTATACGGAACATTTTTGGTGAGAGCACATCGTGTTTTCCCCATTATATCAATTATTTCGTGAACTATAAATCCTATATAGAGTTGAAATTTTAAGTACGTATAAAACTAACCTAACCCTCAAGATGATGGATGCCAAAAAAAATAAAGTTGTTTTCGTTTGTTTTACAGAGCTGTGATATAAGGCGTTTAAGAAAATACTTTTTTCACCGAGTCAAGTGGGATATCATATGAAAGGACTCGACCTCAGTATCCCTTAAACATATATTTTAGAATTTTTCATCACACGGTTTTTTAATAAAATTGCATAATAGCGTTTTTTCATGTTTTCTTCTCCCCACTTAGTTCCGAACCTATATGTTTGATAGAAAAGCTTCAAAAGTCTTTGGAAATTTAGAAAAATTGGTAACTTTTTAACGAAAAATATAGTAAAGTGTAAAATACTCATAATATTGTATTTATAAAGCAGGTAGAAATGAGAAGGGGTAAAAACACCAATTTAAACCCAGTTATTTGCGATATCATATGAAAGATTTAGGAAACATTCTAATTTTTTTCAAAATTTTGCACAGTTTTGGAATTATTGTCAAAAATAAAAAACTGAAAGTTGGTCCAATTTCCTACGTTTCGACATTAATTGACCTGTAGCTGTTCTTGTGGAACCTCAAGTGGAGCAGAACAGTGTAGAAGAGTAGTTAGTAACTGGATACTTGAATATCCATTGACTCCGTGTTGAATTGATTATATGTATATATATTTAGCGCTGCTTCATTGTTTCGATTAATTTGTTCCATTTTGATTACAGGTGAATATTTTCTTATTTTTCCTTTCGAAGATCCAAATAAAATTTTGTAGACAAATAATAAAACAATCAGCAAACATTTACTAACTACCACTGAAACACATTACGTCATTTCACAAAAACATTTATATGAATTTATTTGCATTAACATCATATATTTTATATTAATAATTATATGAACAAAAAATATTTTATATTATAGACTTAAAATGCTTAGAAAACTTTTGGCGTGGCGTGTTGATTAAATATCTTACATAGAGAATTAATATTTTTTTTAACGTCTAACTTTTCACGAACTGTCAACTTGTTGGCTAGGCGTAAAACCAAAAAAACAAATCTCAAAATTAAATTAAGCTAGTCTCAACCAACTATTATATTTTTAAAGGTAGTTCGCCACAGACCGTCCTGGTCCTCTTAGACTCTATTCAATGGCGTGCTATACAAATTGTAGGTAATCGAAGTTTGACTCCAAATCTTGATTCCCCATAACACCGTCCTACTGATATCGATCTTGTTATTTTTTAAAATTATCGTCACCAACAGTGCTGCTGAGATGAAATCTTATGCATTATTTCTTTTCCTCGTTTTATTCGTCAGTTGGTTAGTGCGAACAGTCATTAATGGTTGTGAACCCACGCAGTCATAGTACATTAACATTAACAATCCAGTGATCAAACCGAAATTCTTTTCAGATAATAGCAGCAGGCTTACAAATTTACTAAATAAACCTTTAACTTGATCCTCCATATTAAAATTTTAAGTTAGTTCGGATCGGACTGAATCCGGCGGATCGATCCGATGGACCAAGTTCGTGGATAGTTCTTATCGTGTATGGTTGATTAGCTATTAAAAATTGAATATTTACAGTTTTTTTCGAATTTAAACTTACTGAACCGAGAAGTGAACCTATTGGAATTGCGTATTTCAAATGTAAGTATATATAAAACTATAATACAATCAAATATATTGCTTTAGAATAAATTTTAGCATAAAAATGAAAAGAAATTATAAATCTTTTTCAAGAAGACATCAGTCTCGGTTAATTAACCGAGAACATCCTGAAGTAGTGGTTGAAGTGGTAGGGGTAGTTGAAATCCCAGATTCAGTCATTGTTTCGAATGTTGTCCCATGTTTGGAATTTGGTGAAGACGAAATGTCTTCGAATAATGAAGAAGTAGAAGAAGAAGACGACAGTGGTAATTCAGATACCAATAATAGCATGGTATTTGAAGACCAATTCGAAAGAATGAGTCAGGCAGAAACTCTACGTTTTCGTTTAGGTCAACTTATCGTTCGGAAGAATTGGAGTGAGAATGATTGTTCCGAACTACTTCATATTTTGAAAGATGGTGGGGTTGATGTTCCACTGACCAAAGCTGGACTTCTTTGTGTGAAAAATGAGAATTATCCTGTGCATTCGGTAGAGCCTGGTAGTTACATGCACATGGGCTTGGAGAACGGTTTGATTAGATGTAATTGGGATTTTCTGAAAACCGAAAAAGAAGTTGTTCTTGATATTGGGGTTGACGGTCTCCCAATGGCATGTAGTTCGAAATCCACTATGTGGCCAATACTAGCTGCATTTGCTGGTAAAACTCAAATACCCCCTTTTGTTGTTGGTGCTTATGTCGATATGGGTCCACCAAAAAAAGTATGTGAATTTTTACGATGCTTTGAAGAAGAAATATCGCAACTCCAAACAAAAGAATTCGTTCGTGTTACGCAAGATGAGATATTAAAACCTCTCAAAATTCGTTGTTTCATCACTGATACACCAGCGAGAGCTTTTTTGACAGGAACACACTATCATACACACAAACATGGATGTCAAAAATGTAAACAAGTGAATAGCAATGGGTTTTCTAGATTTCCTAAAGAATTGAGAACTGATAGTAGTTTCAATCAAAGACTTGATCCAGAGCACCATATCATTTTGGAAGAAACACCATTGGAAAGACTAGGCGTTAAAATGGTTAGCCAATTTCCACTTGATGCTATGCACCTAATAGATCTAGGAGTTACCAAAAAACTTTTAATGTTTATTTTGTCTAATGAGTGTAAAAATTTTCGGATATCTTCTAATGAAATTAGCAGAATGTCAAAAATAATGAACGATCTGGTACCACATATTCCAAACGATTTTGTGAGAAAACCTCGTAGCTTCGACGAACTATATCGCTTCAAGGCTAGTGAATTACGGCTTATAATTTTATATATTGGAATCATAGTGTTGAAAGATATATTGCCAAAAGAAATATACCACCATTGGTTAACTCTTCATTGTGCCTATCGCATTATTTCACATCCACAACAATGCAGATTAGATTTAAGTTTAGCTGAACAACTTATTCAGAAATTTGTTCGTGATTTTCCAAAAATATACTCACAAAAAAAATTATCATTTAATATTCACAACTTGCTACATATTCCTGCATGTGTTGCAATGTACGGGCATGTTGGCAATTTTTCGGCATATAAGTTTGAAAACTACATTCAAGAAATAAAAAAAAATATAACTAGCGGGAACAAAATGCTACAACAACTCAAAAACCGAATTAGAGCAATGGATTTTTTTAATAGAAAATCCAAAAAAATTGGATTTGTGAACTTAAAAACTGGTACTGAACCATTCCCAGGTTGTTCATCCAGCTACAGAGGTTATAGTTTTGATTCATTTGAGTTGAATTCAAACACTAAAGATTGTTTTTGTGTCCTAAAGGATGAGACATATTTTAAAATGACTGGATCTGGAATGTTGATGATAGAAAACAGTATGCAAGAGGTACTAATCGGTCATAGTTTCCATAAAACGGAGGACTATTTTGTCCAGCCAGTGCCATCTTCTCGCGTGGGAGTCGTCGTAGCCTCAAACTTATCATCAGCACTTCAACGAGTACTTGTTTCATCAGTTGCAGGAAAACTAATAGGAATACCTATTGAAAATGAATGCACTCTTCTCATCCCTATTTTGCATACATTTGAATAAATATTTTTGTTGTAAGTTATTGTTATAATTTTATTAACTCATAATTGAATTAAAATTGCACAATAGGTCTGCTACAACATCAAAACGTTTAGGGCTAGGAAAAAGAAAAGCGTCATCACAAATTGTCTCACTAGACCTCTCTCCTGTTAGAGATTTTGCAGAATCATTCGTTGTCGAAGACCCCAATCTACATAGAAGTGCATTAAATATATCGCAGCGACAAGTCAATGTCGATTCAAGTAAGTTTATAATTTATATATTGATATTCTATATATCGATGCTGTTGCATTAAAAGGGGCAATCTACATTTTGCTGCTAAGACCAAACTGCTTTTGTTTTAATTCCCGCAAGGCAGTTTGGCCTTTTTGACTTGTTGTGAGAAGGTAAACAAAAGTATATTGGTCTTAGAAGAAAAATATAGGTTGGCCCTTTTAACGCAACAGCATCGCTATATAATTAAACACAAGGCAACACTTAAAAAAAAAATAAAACTTGTTCTTCTAAATTTTCAAATATTTGTCTAATTCTCCAAAGTGAAGAAGATCTCCAAATTAAATTATTTTAGTGGTCAAATAATGCAATTGGTTTCCTTAATATAAAAATGTTTAACATTTTCACGTCTTGGCCCAGTATTTTACCGTTTACATCTTTTTTAGTAGCAGCTTTTTAAGCAGTCATACAAAATTAACAAAAAATTAATATTTTGCGGTAACTTAAAGAAAATGTGCCAATAAAAGGTAAATGGAAAATGTTGATTCACGCGACGGTGTATGAGAAAGCCAACTCCAAGTTTTCCTCCGTTTTGCTGACCGCAATAGGCAAGAGTGTATCTTTTGTTGTTTCGTGAATTCCACTGGCTGGCCATCTTAGTTCTAATAATGTCACTATATCCAGTGTGTTACTATTGACTTGGTGTGTGAGTTTTAGGAGATCTTCTAAAGCGTAACACGTTGCAGGTTCCCATTTTTAAATCGTAGTCCGGGTGCAGTTTCAAAAGTAGTTCTTATGATAAATCCGCGATAATTCGAGGGCAGTGTACAGAATTCATAGCAAATAATTGTTACGGAAATGTGGGTTAGCCCTTCGCCCAGCCCAAATTTTCGTGAACGGGTCCATTATGCGTGTTAAAGTTACCAGGAACAACCTTTTTACACGTTTATATAGTGTATTTAGCACTTTGCTATATTTGTCATTAAAAACATAGGTACTAATTTTTCTTTTAGCCCAAAAACTTAAATTATTCAATCAATTAGGTTTGGAACTAAAAGAGAAAAGAAAACTGTTTTAAAATCTTAAAGTAAAACCCTTTTATATGATACCCTATTCGATTACCTTTGGTAAAAATGAATCTTCATGTTAGTAGGATTTTTCAATTTAAGGTTTATGGGATTTATAGTTTTCCAGCTAATCGATGTATTGGGAGAAAAATGTTTTACTTTCACCAATAATGTTACCCATTAAATCATTGTTATTGTATAATTTTAATTTGCTATTCTTTCTTCAGCCAATAAAAAACTGGACCAGCTTTTGACATGCATGCAGGATATGCAAAAGCGTCAAATTCGAATGGAGGTTCAACTTAACTCAACCGCGACAAAAGTGGATGTCATCGATCGGGAATTAAAATTACTGAAACAAGAAATCGCCGGTCCGGTGGCAAAAATGATGCATTCACGCATTAAAGCGGTACGACAGTCTGTACTCCACATTCAAAGAGTCGTAGATTTTAAAAGTAAAATTGATTCGTTAGACTATGAAAGAAGTTTTAAGGCTGTGGCCACAGCAGCTGATTTAAAAACTCTGAACATCGAGTTGGCTGAACCAGAAAAGGCTGTGGTTTATGTAAACCTATTTTAAACAAAAATAAAATTATAATAAATAATGGTTTAAATTTATTTTAGGTACAACAACTACGACAGCATGTAAGTGACGCATCTCAGTTGTCGCTTTCTAGCATCTTCAATAAGATTATAGCTGACGAATGTTTGGTACATTTTAATGTAACAGGAAGTCAAGGGAAACTATCTTTTCGAGAGCTAAAGAATTGGATTGGATGCTGTCTGAATGCCTTTAAGATCTCTGTTTCGCAATTTGAAATTATATTAAAAAGCCATTGTCTTCGTTGCAAACAGAGGGTAAGGCACAGAGGTATTCGTAAAGAGCAAATTAATTCAACATCACTCTAAATAATATTATAAAAGAGTTTAAACGCTCCTTATATCACTCTTTTACTCCGTTCTTTCAGAGCGAGTAACATAAATAACTTTAACTCTCATAAATACAGGAGTAGTAAAATAATAGTACAGTAAAACTTCCATAATTGGAACTACTACAATCCATCAGTTTTTGTTCGATTTAGGGAAATTTTGAAATATAAAAACGATTTATAAAGAAATTCAAAATTTGAATTCGAAATATAAATACGATTTATAGAGAAATTCGAATAATAGAAGTACGATTTATGAAAGTTTGACTGTATTTCGTTTTTAGGTAGATTTCATATAAAAATCTACCTATTGCAATGGGCTTCATCTCGGAATTTCGGAAAAATTTTTGTGCCAAACGACTATATATGATAAGCGGAGACAAAAAAACAAAAAAAAAAAAATTTATATATATATATATATATATATATATATATATATATATATATATATATATATATATATATATATATATATATATATATATATATATATATATATATATATATATATATATATATATATATATATATATATATATAAACGATATGAGATATAACGAAAACGACCGGCACTCTCACGGTCGCATTTGTTGAGGTAGATCAAAAAAATTTTCTGTACTTGTGTGTTTTAATAATATCTTGGATAAGTTCGTGAATCAGCAAAATCCGACACGTGGTTAAGAAACTAAAAGCTTTTTTCTGAAAAAAATTGATTTTTTTAAACCGTTATAACGGCCGTTTGGATACTAATATTTCAAAAAATTTAACAAATTTAAAATCTTTGGAATCTTTTTTATCAATTTGTTTTAAAACTAGACCTCTGCAGTTAGAGGTTCCTGAGTGAGCGGCTCCAACAAAAAAGTTTGCAAAAAAAATTTTTTTTTTAAACAACCGGCACCCTCACGGTCGCATTTATAAAGCCAGATCAACAAACCTTTTCTAGAAATCTGCGTTTTGTTAATATCTTGGACAAGTTCGTAAATCAGCCCAATCCAACACATGGTTAAGAAACTAGAGGCTTTATACTAGAAAAAAACTCTGTTTTTTAGATCCGTTATAACGGCCGTTTGGATTCTAATATTTTTAAAAACTTCATAAATTTAGAATCTTTGAAACCTTTTTAATCAGTTTCTTTCAAAAAAAAAGACCTCTGCAGTTGGAGGTTTCTGAGTGAGCGGCTCCAACAAAAAAGCTTGTAAAACACAAAATGCGTTTGAATCAACCGGCGCTCTCACGGTTGCATTTGTGGAGCCAGATAAAAAATCCTTTCTTAAAAATGTGTGTTTTATTAATATCTTGGACAAGTTCGTAAATCAGAAAAATCTGACACATGGTTAAGGAACTATAGGCTTTATACTAGAAAAAAAAGTGGTTTTTGTAATCCGTTATAACGGCCGTTTGGATACTAATATTTTAAAAATCTTCATAAATTTAGAATCTGTGGAAACATTTTAATCCGTTTCTTATAAATATAAACCTCTGCAGTTAGAGGTTTTTGACTTGTTGGCTTCAACAAAACAGTTTGCAACAATCCCCAACTACAATTTCCAAAAACCTTATAACAGTCAATGTCAACCTTATAACAGTCAAAAAAATAAAAGATTTGAATAGAAGAAATTAATTTTTTTTTCTTAGAAATAAACTATTTTGATATTTTGCAGCAATTGCACGACATATGATATAGAGTAGGGTTGTGTCATAAATTGTCACACACATGTTCTGTGGTAGATTTGATATTTGTTTGTTGCAAAATTGGATAGATATAATTTTGCTTGTAGGTAGCTAATTTTCTTTTTAAAATTTGTTCGATATCTGTTTGAAATTAGTTTGTTTTGTTTAAACTAATCTGATACATTAGATTCTACTGGCACACAAAACTGTCTGATCTCGAAATCTACCTATTTCTAGCGGATATACGTGCCGCTTGGACTTTTAATCCTATATTGAATTAAATATTTTCTTTCAAATACTTGCATATTTGAAAATGAAACCAATTATTTTTCTTTGCAATATTGTACGAAAAATGCTTCTTTCTATCATCTTTCATCTTTCTATCAAAATCACATACAATATTTCGATCAATAGCACCGCAAAATTCTAAAAAAAATTGCAACGAATTCTCAATTAGGTGCTCTTTCAAATGACACCCCATTCGCTTGGGTCAAAAAAGATTTTTTACCCTCTCTACCCCGCTCCCCTAAACACACAGAAATATAATTATTTGAGACTTCGCTATAGTTTTCATACTAAATTTACCTAATTTCCTAACTCTGTGAATTTTTACAAATTTTTCTGTCAATCAGTATAGGGGGGAGGGGAACGATCTGAAAGTTGCACTATTTTGATAATAACTAAAAAACTGTGCATCGCAAAATTCTAGCTTTGTTTTCTAAATTAGGTACTCTTTCAAATGACACCCCACTCGACCACATTTTAAATAGTGTTTTTACCACTCCTCATTTCCACACCCTTAATAAATCTAATTATGAGAATATGACACTTTTATATATTTTTGATTAAAAACGTACTAATTTTTCTATCATTCCAAGTACATTTGAAAATTTTCGATCAGATAGGATCGGAGCTAATCGAGGTAAAAACACGAAAAAAACGTAAAATTATACAAAAATAGGTGAGGTGTAAAATTCCAAAATAAATTTTTAGGGAATACTGAAATGAAGCCCTTTCATATGATACCCTACTTGAATCTATAAAAAATGTATTTTCTCAAAGGTCTCCCATCGTACCCCTGTAAACCAAACGAAAACCACTTTAGTTTTATTTGTATCCGTCATTTCATGTGGACAGACTAGTTTTATACGCACCTCAAATTTCAAGTTCATAGCATTTATAGTTTACGAGATAATCGATATAATGCGAAAAACTCGTTTTACTCTCATTAATATAGTGTTCCGTATAAAAAACGGAACCCTAAAAACAATTTAATTTAATTTTAAAATTTAATTTAAGACCATGTAATATTTAAAAAAAAAATAAACAAAAAATCAAAAATTATATTTGTGTTTTTTTTGTTTACAAACAAAACGTTATTTCTACCATAATCGTTCCATATTATCCCACCAGATGGCTCATCTGCTGGCCAACTGCGGCTAGAAAAACAACTACATAGTTCCAATTGATTTCAAAGAGGGCATAAAATTATGTACTAATTTCGACACCATTTTATTGAAGTTTGGACACGATTTGATTGAAGATTCAATCCTTCTAAATGGTATAGCGGTTGACTATTTGGACATCTTTCATACAAATCTAACGCTAATCTAACGCTAGATCAACCGCTATATCTAACGCTAGTCTAGCGTTAGATAAATGGATGTGGGGGTTGTTGCTATAACCTAAAACTTAAAATTTTAATGTTTAAGTTGGATTAATGCTGACAATACAATTTACAAAGAAAGATAATTTTCGGTTATAATGGTGATGTACTTAACGACCTTTATTATAAAAATAATGTAGTTTATTTACACGACGTTTGAGTAAATATATAATTACTCGAAAGTCGTGTAATTAATCTTTCTTTCTAAAGCTATAACAGCGGTTATTCAAGTGTGGACTAGTTTGAGTGATTTAGTACCTTAAATTTAGTATACTAGCAAATATTTGTACTTATTTAACATTTTAATAGATTAAAATCAAAATATTGTTCGCAATAGTTTTAGTCGTGAACATGGACTAAGTGAGCTTACAAACAATATTTAAAATATGAAAATAATAATATGTGTGTTTTCGTTGATATTTTCCTCGGTACTATGTCAACCCAAGCCAAATATTATCGTATTGATGGCTGATGATTTGGTAAGGATTAGTTTTCAAAATTAAAATACGAAATTTATATATGTATGAGGAATATGTGATTGTATTTTATTCATAAAAATAAGATAAAAATCAAAGCGGTAGTACTATGAAAGTTATACACCAAAAGCCATAGCAAAAAAATGCTCTGAATTTACTATAGCTGATTTTTTGCCAGTTGAGTTGGTTATATTAGTTGTGTACACACATACTGCGGTGAGTCAAGTGTGCTGTAGAACATTCGTCTCATATATGTTAGCAAACGTGTTATCATTACGTTGGTAATAAAATGAATTTACTAAGGCTAAACATTGTTATACAGATTATGTATTACATATAAATAATAGTTATGTCAGTCAGTCAGTTAAATATGAGAACAGATAGGTCAGTCAGCTCTAATGTATATATATAATAAATAAATAACCTGCATTTTATTTATTGAACTTGAAAATTTTAGAAAAGTAGACCCACAAAAGTTTTCAAGCTTAATAAATAAAATGCAGGTTAGACGCCTGATCTACAGTATGCTTGACTGACCGCAGTATGTGTGTGTACACAACTATAATAAAACCAACTGGCAAAAAATTACCTATATACTAAATTTAAAGTATTTTTTTGACCTGGCTCCCCCTCTATTATAAAGATAAATAATAATGGAATATGAAACATATTTTATAATCTTTTAGGGGTGGAACGATGTAAGCTGTCATGGATCAACAACGATGCTCACACCAAACATTGATTCCATATCATATTACGGACTATCCCTTAATCGTCATTATACACCACCCTTATGTACACCATCACGTGGTTCATTTTTAACAGGGAAATATTCTATTCATACTGGATTACAAAATCTCGTTATTTTAAATGATGAACCATGGGGCCTTGGATTATTTGAAACTATTCTTCCACAATATTTAAAAGAAGTGAACTATGGAACATATTTAGTTGGAAAATGGCATTTGGGATACTTTCAAAAATCATATAACCCATATCAAAGAGGATTTGATTCATTTTATGGATACTTAGGAGCCTATAATCGCTACTACAAACATGATTTATCTTTAATTGTAAGTTGCAAGGGTATGAAATTTTATTCAAATTGCTTAGACTAATTCTTATTATTAGAACCGTCCGACATGGCCTGCTGGATATGATATGAGAAGTAATGAAACTGTTGATCGCTCTGTTGATGGTGAATATGCAACTGAACTATTCACAACAAAAGCAGTTGATATGATTAACGATCACGATAAAACGAAACCAATGTTTTTGATGGTAAATCATTTAGCACCTCATGCTCAAAATGAGTTTAACCCGCTTGAAGCCCCAACTGATTACATTAATAAATTTGATTATATTCTAAATCCGAGTCGAAAAAAATTAGCCGCTGTAATCTCTGTTTTAGACGATAGTGTTGGAAGAATAATAAAAGCGTTGGATAATAATAATATGCTAGCGAACAGTGTGATTTTATTTTATTCTGATAACGGTTCTCCTAGTATCGGGTATCTTTATAACACAGGTTCAAATTATCCATTTAAAGGAGTAAGAACTTTTATTTGATCAACTATGAACTAATTATTATAAACTTACTATTTTGTTATTGTTTTCAAAGCAAAAAGATACACCGTGGGAAGGGGGATTACGTGTACCAGCTGCTATTTGGAGTCCTTTATTGAAAGAAAGAGAACGAGTTTCTAATCAACTTATACATAACTCTGATTGGTTCCCAACATTTTTAAACCTAGCTGGGGTTTCTAATATACCTACAAATATTGATGGATTTGATATATGGAGTGCATTGTCTGAAAATACCCCAACTCCTCGTACATCTATTGTCCACAATATATATGACTATGTTTCGTATATGAGTGAAAACTATAAATATGTTAATAATTCTAGATATCGCGGAATATACGATTATTGGATTGGAGATACCATTATGGACCTAGCGTTTGTAAACCCAAATGTAAACATTTATAATGATTTAGTTAGAAGTTCCGATGCAGGTTCTATTTTTCAAAAATTTTCGAAAACAGGAAACAGTTTAACGGATAATGAAATTAATTCATTAAGACAAAGTTCAACTATTACATGCAATAAAAATAAAAATGTATGTTTGCCATTCATACAACCTTGTGTCTTTGATGTTGTAGCGGATCCCTGTGAATATGAAAATTTATATGTTGCCGGAAGTGCTATCGTAGCCAAGCTAGAAGCAGAAATAAATGCCATTCGACCAACAATAGTTGCCCCAAGAAACCAACCAGGTGATAGAAATGCAAACCCAGCACTACACGATAACACTTGGGATTATTGGCAAGGCAATTAAAAATTTGATATAAAAGAATTTCAACAATAAGTTTTTGAATTTTACATTTCAATGACTTTGCTTGAAATAGTAATAATATTTTTATACAAACCTTTACTGAATTCGGCTTTACTTAACGGCTAGTCAATATAATATGCATAAAAGAATAATGAGGTCGTATTCAAACTTGACTTAGCGTGCTTAATATTTTACTAATTACTTAAGCCTACTGGATCTACCTAAATATACATATTGCAAACAAAGTTTACAAAATTAAATGATTTTATGAATGTATATTTTTCAATAAATTAATTTTGTTAATAATGGTTAATAAGGTTTTTGAACTATTTGAGGAAGAGGTGTCTCGAGTTTTAATAATTTAACTAAATTAATCATTAAGTATTCCGTTAATAAGGTAAATATTTAGCTAGAACTGCAAATTTGTTGAGAAGCTTGTAATTGTTTCTCTAAAAGTTTCATAAAAGCTATCGCAAGAGAACGATAGGCCACAGGCCCATAACACCACAGTCACTTAAAAGTACTGAATTTTAATAATAGTTCCCACATGCTCCAAACGGATGTATTCGTCTGCATCAACGACAAATATCTCCTGAAACTAATTAGTAGGTAGATTGAAGTTCAGTTATCAACACTAGTTTTAGTGGCTGAAAATGGTGAGTTTTAACTCATAGGGTCGAGTGGGGAAGAAACGTGTTTGATTGTCGAAGGTCTTGATGATCCTACCCAAAATTTATTTATTTGTCCAAAATATGAAACCTATAATGCAAATATCTTTGGCGTTAGGTTGTAAATATAGTTATAATTGGGTTCTGATGCTGAATTAATTTAAATGCTGCTCTCTATTTGTCTCTCACCCTTATCAAAGCAGACTAATTGTATATTCTCAGCTTATTGCAATGAAATGGTCCAAAGCCTTAAAGTTAAACGTGTGATACCTTCATGTTATCAACACAAATTTATCGTGGGTGCATAAATGTGTGATGTAAAGCTGTTTCCAAGGTGCAGATAATAAGGATCTTTTCCGTCTATTCTTTCTGTTCAATTCGTCCACGTACCAGATCAGTATTCTTTTTTTCAAAATTGGAGCCGTTTCATTTGTTCCACTACGGTACTGTCATGATTAGTTAAATATCTTATTACGTAATAATTATGTCAAATTATTTCCGAGCTGCATTTCTTGCAGAATAGATCGCAGATTTGGCGATTTTTACAAATATGTTATGGAGATCAAATCGATTTAACTTAATTTGAAAACTTCGCGCGTTACACTAGAGAAAAGAAGTGGGTCATCTTTTTACGGTTTAAATAAGAGAAAGTGGAACCGTTTTGCTTCAGTGTTATTGTTTTTAACAAAATCTCACATCCTTTAAATTCTTAAATGAGGGGATGGAAAAAACACACGTTTTTGGAAATAACTCAAAAACTAAGCAGTCGATATTTCATCTAATTCCTTTTTAAATATTTTGATTTTTTTAAACCAAACTCGATTCCTTAAAATACTTTTGTTTTACTATCTCCTTATCTGTGTCCATAAAATATAGATAAAAACAATGGTTAACCTTTTTGTTTGCAGTAGGCTTGGACTAACACATTTTATTACTGAAAAAATTTCAAGATGACAAAATCGATAAAGGCTGTATTCGAAACCAAAACTTATTTGAAACTTATATGTGGAGACTTACTTATTCAAATAAGTAACCTAAGAAGGTGACCTATTTTCTATGTCTAAAAATTTAATTTGATTTTTAATGTCAAATATTTTATCCGCGACTACTAAAGAATATATGCTTTCCAAGCGTATGTCTTCCATTGTAATTGTATTCATTCCACAACTAGTGAATTTGATTAAAATTCTTTAATAGCTCTATGGTTTATTAAATATTCCCCTAACAAATGAAACAACAAACTTGTTTTGTTTTTCCCTATCTTTGATTTTTTTATTTCAATATGGCGATACAAATTTTTGCATGAAAACTGGAAATTAAACGAAATATTTTATAGTCTTGGATAAAATAGCATCTTGTATTCGCTTAGGATGATGGCAATTCTTCACTCGGATGATTCCCTCCATTCGCTACGCTCGTTTTGGGAAACTTCATCCTCGTGAAGAATTGCCTTCATTCTAAGCTCATACAAGAATCTACTATTCTCGTTGATTTATGTAATGTTTATATTTTATAAACGATAAAACGATTTTATAAAACGAATAAGTAAGTCTCCTCAAATAAATTAAGACAAAGTTCAACTATTACATGCAATAAAAATAAAAATGTATGTTTGCCATTCATACAACCTTGTGTCTTTGATGTTGTAGCGGATCCCTGTGAATATGAAAATTTATATGTTGCCGGAAGTGCTATCGTAGCCAAGCTAGAAGCAGAAATAAATGCCATTCGACCAACAATAGTTGCCCCAAGAAACCAACCAGGTGATAGAAATGCAAACCCAGCACTACACGATAACACTTGGGATTATTGGCAAGGCAATTAAAAATTTGATATAAAAGAATTTCAACAATAAGTTTTTGAATTTTACATTTCAATGACTTTGCTTGAAATAGTAATAATATTTTTATACAAACCTTTACTGAATTCGGCTTTACTTAACGGCTAGTCAATATAATATGCATAAAAGAATAATGAGGTCGTATTCAAACTTGACTTAGCGTGCTTAATATTTTACTAATTACTTAAGCCTACTGGATCTACCTAAATATACATATTGCAAACAAAGTTTACAAAATTAAATGATTTTATGAATGTATATTTTTCAATAAATTAATTTTGTTAATAATGGTTAATAAGGTTTTTGAACTATTTGAGGAAGAGGTGTCTCGAGTTTTAATAATTTAACTAAATTAATCATTAAGTATTCCGTTAATAAGGTAAATATTTAGCTAGAACTGCAAATTTGTTGAGAAGCTTGTAATTGTTTCTCTAAAAGTTTCATAAAAGCTATCGCAAGAGAACGATAGGCCACAGGCCCATAACACCACAGTCACTTAAAAGTACTGAATTTTAATAATAGTTCCCACATGCTCCAAACGGATGTATTCGTCTGCATCAACGACAAATATCTCCTGAAACTAATTAGTAGGTAGATTGAAGTTCAGTTATCAACACTAGTTTTAGTGGCTGAAAATGGTGAGTTTTAACTCATAGGGTCGAGTGGGGAAGAAACGTGTTTGATTGTCGAAGGTCTTGATGATCCTACCCAAAATTTATTTATTTGTCCAAAATATGAAACCTATAATGCAAATATCTTTGGCGTTAGGTTGTAAATATAGTTATAATTGGGTTCTGATGCTGAATTAATTTAAATGCTGCTCTCTATTTGTCTCTCACCCTTATCAAAGCAGACTAATTGTATATTCTCAGCTTATTGCAATGAAATGGTCCAAAGCCTTAAAGTTAAACGTGTGATACCTTCATGTTATCAACACAAATTTATCGTGGGTGCATAAATGTGTGATGTAAAGCTGTTTCCAAGGTGCAGATAATAAGGATCTTTTCCGTCTATTCTTTCTGTTCAATTCGTCCACGTACCAGATCAGTATTCTTTTTTTCAAAATTGGAGCCGTTTCATTTGTTCCACTACGGTACTGTCATGATTAGTTAAATATCTTATTACGTAATAATTATGTCAAATTATTTCCGAGCTGCATTTCTTGCAGAATAGATCGCAGATTTGGCGATTTTTACAAATATGTTATGGAGATCAAATCGATTTAACTTAATTTGAAAACTTCGCGCGTTACACTAGAGAAAAGAAGTGGGTCATCTTTTTACGGTTTAAATAAGAGAAAGTGGAACCGTTTTGCTTCAGTGTTATTGTTTTTAACAAAATCTCACATCCTTTAAATTCTTAAATGAGGGGATGGAAAAAACACACGTTTTTGGAAATAACTCAAAAACTAAGCAGTCGATATTTCATCTAATTCCTTTTTAAATATTTTGATTTTTTTAAACCAAACTCGATTCCTTAAAATACTTTTGTTTTACTATCTCCTTATCTGTGTCCATAAAATATAGATAAAAACAATGGTTAACCTTTTTGTTTGCAGTAGGCTTGGACTAACACATTTTATTACTGAAAAAATTTCAAGATGACAAAATCGATAAAGGCTGTATTCGAAACCAAAACTTATTTGAAACTTATATGTGGAGACTTACTTATTCAAATAAGTAACCTAAGAAGGTGACCTATTTTCTATGTCTAAAAATTTAATTTGATTTTTAATGTCAAATATTTTATCCGCGACTACTAAAGAATATATGCTTTCCAAGCGTATGTCTTCCATTGTAATTGTATTCATTCCACAACTAGTGAATTTGATTAAAATTCTTTAATAGCTCTATGGTTTATTAAATATTCCCCTAACAAATGAAACAACAAACTTGTTTTGTTTTTCCCTATCTTTGATTTTTTTATTTCAATATGGCGATACAAATTTTTGCATGAAAACTGGAAATTAAACGAAATATTTTATAGTCTTGGATAAAATAGCATCTTGTATTCGCTTAGGATGATGGCAATTCTTCACTCGGATGATTCCCTCCATTCGCTACGCTCGTTTTGGGAAACTTCATCCTCGTGAAGAATTGCCTTCATTCTAAGCTCATACAAGAATCTACTATTCTCGTTGATTTATGTAATGTTTATATTTTATAAACGATAAAACGATTTTATAAAACGAATAAGTAAGTCTCCTCAAATAAATTAAGACAAAGTTCAACTATTACATGCAATAAAAATAAAAATGTATGTTTGCCATTCATACAACCTTGTGTCTTTGATGTTGTAGCGGATCCCTGTGAATATGAAAATTTATATGTTGCCGGAAGTGCTATCGTAGCCAAGCTAGAAGCAGAAATAAATGCCATTCGACCAACAATAGTTGCCCCAAGAAACCAACCAGGTGATAGAAATGCAAACCCAGCACTACACGATAACACTTGGGATTATTGGCAAGGCAATTAAAAATTTGATATAAAAGAATTTCAACAATAAGTTTTTGAATTTTACATTTCAATGACTTTGCTTGAAATAGTAATAATATTTTTATACAAACCTTTACTGAATTCGGCTTTACTTAACGGCTAGTCAATATAATATGCATAAAAGAATAATGAGGTCGTATTCAAACTTGACTTAGCGTGCTTAATATTTTACTAATTACTTAAGCCTACTGGATCTACCTAAATATACATATTGCAAACAAAGTTTACAAAATTAAATGATTTTATGAATGTATATTTTTCAATAAATTAATTTTGTTAATAATGGTTAATAAGGTTTTTGAACTATTTGAGGAAGAGGTGTCTCGAGTTTTAATAATTTAACTAAATTAATCATTAAGTATTCCGTTAATAAGGTAAATATTTAGCTAGAACTGCAAATTTGTTGAGAAGCTTGTAATTGTTTCTCTAAAAGTTTCATAAAAGCTATCGCAAGAGAACGATAGGCCACAGGCCCATAACACCACAGTCACTTAAAAGTACTGAATTTTAATAATAGTTCCCACATGCTCCAAACGGATGTATTCGTCTGCATCAACGACAAATATCTCCTGAAACTAATTAGTAGGTAGATTGAAGTTCAGTTATCAACACTAGTTTTAGTGGCTGAAAATGGTGAGTTTTAACTCATAGGGTCGAGTGGGGAAGAAACGTGTTTGATTGTCGAAGGTCTTGATGATCCTACCCAAAATTTATTTATTTGTCCAAAATATGAAACCTATAATGCAAATATCTTTGGCGTTAGGTTGTAAATATAGTTATAATTGGGTTCTGATGCTGAATTAATTTAAATGCTGCTCTCTATTTGTCTCTCACCCTTATCAAAGCAGACTAATTGTATATTCTCAGCTTATTGCAATGAAATGGTCCAAAGCCTTAAAGTTAAACGTGTGATACCTTCATGTTATCAACACAAATTTATCGTGGGTGCATAAATGTGTGATGTAAAGCTGTTTCCAAGGTGCAGATAATAAGGATCTTTTCCGTCTATTCTTTCTGTTCAATTCGTCCACGTACCAGATCAGTATTCTTTTTTTCAAAATTGGAGCCGTTTCATTTGTTCCACTACGGTACTGTCATGATTAGTTAAATATCTTATTACGTAATAATTATGTCAAATTATTTCCGAGCTGCATTTCTTGCAGAATAGATCGCAGATTTGGCGATTTTTACAAATATGTTATGGAGATCAAATCGATTTAACTTAATTTGAAAACTTCGCGCGTTACACTAGAGAAAAGAAGTGGGTCATCTTTTTACGGTTTAAATAAGAGAAAGTGGAACCGTTTTGCTTCAGTGTTATTGTTTTTAACAAAATCTCACATCCTTTAAATTCTTAAATGAGGGGATGGAAAAAACACACGTTTTTGGAAATAACTCAAAAACTAAGCAGTCGATATTTCATCTAATTCTTTTTTAAATATTTTGATTTTTTTAAACCAAACTCGATTCCTTAAAATACTTTTGTTTTACTATCTCCTTATCTGTGTCCATAAAATATAGATAAAAACAATGGTTAACCTTTTTGTTTGCAGTAGGCTTGGACTAACACATTTTATTACTGAAAAAATTTCAAGATGACAAAATCGATAAAGGCTGTATTCGAAACCAAAACTTATTTGAAACTTATATGTGGAGACTTACTTATTCAAATAAGTAACCTAAGAAGGTGACCTATTTTCTATGTCTAAAAATTTAATTTGATTTTTAATGTCAAATATTTTATCCGCGACTACTAAAGAATATATGCTTTCCAAGCGTATGTCTTCCATTGTAATTGTATTCATTCCACAACTAGTGAATTTGATTAAAATTCTTTAATAGCTCTATGGTTTATTAAATATTCCCCTAACAAATGAAACAACAAACTTGTTTTGTTTTTCCCTATCTTTGATTTTTTTATTTCAATATGGCGATACAAATTTTTGCATGAAAACTGGAAATTAAACGAAATATTTTATAGTCTTGGATAAAATAGCATCTTGTATTCGCTTAGGATGATGGCAATTCTTCACTCGGATGATTCCCTCCATTCGCTACGCTCGTTTTGGGAAACTTCATCCTCGTGAAGAATTGCCTTCATTCTAAGCTCATACAAGAATCTACTATTCTCGTTGATTTATGTAATGTTTATATTTTATAAACGATAAAACGATTTTATAAAACGAATAAGTAAGTCTCCTCAAATAAGTTTCAAATAAGTTTTGGTTTCGAATACAGCCAAAGTAAAAATTCCGACCGACACTAAAGTCTAACCATAAGTGTTTCGTTTTTACTTTTTTAAAGTACGAAACACTATAAATCGATCAAAATAAACTGAGTAGATAATGCGATCTGTAAACACAAAAAAAATTGAAATAGTTATCAACATTTAGGTGAAACACATTAATAAATTAAAATAAAACTAATTAAAACTTTAGAATACAGTATCTGAGCTGCTTTAGAGGCGTCAATGACCTTCTACTGACAAAACTTCAGATATCGTCGTACAGTCTTCTATTTCTGTGGTAAACGCACATAGAAAGAAAAACACTTTGTTTTATTATTATATAAAAGATTATCCAAATCCTGTATTGAAATAGAATATGTCAAGTAATAAAATATCGAATCGTGCCATATCATCGAAAAATCATACCATGAATAATATTTACATCGAAAAATATCAATAAATCGAAAAATATCAAAAAATCGAAAAATAAAAAATCATTCTATCGAAAAATCAAACAACCGAAAATCACAACATCGAAAATCAAAATCATAACACCGAAAGTTCACTTTCGAAAATTCATTGCACGAAATATCGTTGCACCGAAATTTTTTCGATGTACTGGAAATTTCATATCATCGAAAAGTCAAATGATCGAAATCCATAAAATGGAATAAAAAATCATATTGTCGAAATATTATAACATCGAAAATATTCGGAATAATGAATAATTCATTAAATCGAAAAATAGTACTACTCAGTACTAGGCCTATTGTAAATACAAACATTCCAGATTTTTGGTAAATATTTTCTAAGAAATCGTGTTCAATAATTAAAATGAAAATAACCCACACACAACCCTTAAAAAACTTCGAAAAAATCATCGTAGATAATTTATAGGAAATGACATATAATTTTTTCGATCCTATCATGAAATATTGGCCTATGTCATATTTTATATGTGATTGTTTGTTTATTGTTTAGTTTCCCGTTCTATAAAAAAATTAAAAGTTTGCGTCCATCAACACCTTAGAACGCATGCTGTTGTGGGACCTTGGTCTTAAAGGTTTTTATGTGTTTTTGTGATACATATTGTAAATCAATCCTACCCCACTACACAACACATTTTATTAAAAAAAAAAAAACACAAATGGAATAGAAATATAATACAATCCAATATAATCATAAAAATATGCTGCCGGTTATCTGGCATTTCATTTTACAATATTTTTTCTGTGAGGAGAGTAAGTATACCATATTTTTCGATTGAAATGATTTTTTTATTATACCCGTGTTCCTTTTAGGTAAACTTGCTACCCGAACCGAATTTTAAATGGAACGACTTATATGTGAGGTGTATTAGATTTTTGATCTACTACAACTCAAATTCTTTCTTACCACACGTTTCCGACATTTTTTTTGACAATAAATTGTTTTGACAATTTTGAAAAACAATATTGCTAAACAACGTAAAAGAAAATTATTAGTTTGACAAAATTTTAAGTTTAAATTTTATTTTGGTTTGTTAAATTTAGGAAAATTAATTAAATATTAAAAAATTTCTGAAAATTAAAATTATGATTCATGCAATATATAAACAATTAAAGAAAGCTGGACAGAAATATGACATTTAAGCTAGAAATTCTAAATTTGTATAAGCATTTGGGCAAACATATTTGAAATTATTCTCTAAACTGACAAAAACTCTGGCGGTGAATAGAAGCGTAAGTTTGTCACGTAGCTTTACATCATTTGATATGGTTAACTTGAAAACGAAATTTAGTACAAAAGTAAAGGAAAATGTGGTAAATGGAACACACTTTATATCGAAAATTTTCGGTGTTATGATGTTTTGATAATATGATTTTTTATTCTATTTTATGAAATTCGATAGCCTGATTTTTCGATCTCATGATTTTTCAATTTCAAAACCATTCGATGATATGAAATGCGGTGGAATGAATTTTCGGTCTACTGATTTTCGGTTCTATAACACAATTCGATGATTTCATTTTTCGATGCTAGATGCGGACTTAATAAATCATTCGATGAAATATTTATTCATTCAATCGAAAATTTTCGATAATATGATTTTTTATTCTATTTTATGAATTTCGATCATCTGATTTTTCGATTTTCGAAATGATATTTCGATCTTACGATTTTTAAATTTCAAAACCATTCGATGATATCCGGTGGTATGAACTTTCGGTTCTATAACACAATTCGATGGTTTGATTTTTCGACGCTATGATACGGACTTATTACTTATACTTTTGAAAGCCATTTCAATAATTTTATTATAAGTTAGGTAAACCTGTTATTATATTATCAGAAAATGGTTTTATTAATCATAATTAAATAATTACATTTAAATATTAAAAAAGATTTAACTTAGTATTTATTGTAAAACTTAATTCAAACTTTTACATAAAATTAAAATTAGACAAAATAAAATAATTAAATTTAAAATAATTAGTTTATATATAAATATCATTCAGCAAATATTAAATTTTGACTAGAAGGGGTGACAATTTCTTGTTTAAGAAGTTCAGTTTTACAAGAATACATCTAGGATCTATAAATTACATAAATTACATAAGAGTGATTCTAAAAGTTGTAAAATATTTAGGTTAGGTTTAATACTTTTTTATGATTGAACGTTATCAAGTGATTTAGCACGTAGGTATCTAAAAACAAAGAAATAAGCATTAAGATTCAAATTATTTTTAAATTTCAATCAAATAAGATTACCTGCGTCGAGCGATTTTTAATTCAACTGGTCCTTCTTTGATGATTTTAAACAAAGATATGGTTTCAGCATGGCTCATGCATTGAAGCGGTGAATCATTTATAGACAAAATTTCATCACCTGTAAGAAATGTTGAAAGTGTACAGTTTCCTTTTCAAACAAACTTAATTTATTCTAAACATTGCAATATTTATAAAAATTGCAGAGATTGAATAAAATACGCTTCTCTTATAGTACCGAACTGAATGTCATTTATAAACGAAAGATATTCATTTTGTTATGCACATTACAATCAAATCTACAAACCTGCTAATAATCGTCCATCATCGGCTGCCTGACCACTTGGAAAAACTGTTTTCACAAAAATGCCCATATTTCCTTTCGGTGAATCACGACCACCCACTATACTAAATCCCAATGATTTCATTCCATGTCCTTTAAAAAAAACTATTTTTAAAATTCCACACTTTGAAGGAAAACCTTAAAGTAAAAAAAATGTGTGTTTTAATCAAACAATTTCAAGCACCCATCAATAATAACATTATCTTACTTTTCGAAAACAATTTTTCACTTTTCTCTTCCAATTTAAATTCATCATTTTCTTGTTCAATTTCTTCATCTTTAATCGATAAATTGTCATAGTTAGTAACTTGTAGTAGATTTGGTGACTGATTTGGGCTTGTTGCAGCACTTGAGTTATTCGAACTTAATATTATTGGAGTTTCAGGAAGAAAATCGGCTTGTTTGGAATCTAAACTTAAACCACGCGACCTTTGAGGAATAACTAAACTTTCCATACCAAGCGGAGATGTAATTTTATTTAAACGAATTGAACGATATTCGGGATTTTCAGAACAAAATGATTTCTCATTTAAATCACATTTTTGTATATGATTTATTGTTTCAGCTAATTTACCTCCATAACTTTCGTTACACGTTGGTAATTTCTCGTAATTATCGTCCAAGATTAATCGTTTCGATCCCAAGATTTGTGAATAGCCGGATGTTGATAAAGCTTCAACTCGTTTTTTGCTTAACATTTGCCATTTTTCATCATCTGAAATTGTACTACTAATCGATATTCGGTTGGCATATACGGGAACATATGAATCTGTAGGATTATTCAACGGAGTCATTATTAACGGAAATGATTTCCGACTGTTAATTTTGCTATCGTTTGTATTAGCTTTAACTTTTTTAGACAAACTGGTAGGACGTCTCAAAATGGTTTCCGTATAATTTTTTGAGCTATTCTCATTTTCACTTTTTTCATCATCAATATCAGTTACAATTAAGTTTGGAACATGTTCTTTATTTACATTATTACTATTATTCATAGGTAGCGATTGAGTATCATTATTTCCATTACCAATCTTTATCATTTTATTTACAATACTATTTCTTGTATTTTGTATTCCAAATGTAGCTAACTCATCATGCGCAATGACAAGGTCTACATAATTATCTATAAAATCCTCTAATAATTGCTTTACAGTGCTTGATGATTTTAATCCACGTAAATGGTGTCCATTCACATTAACTATTTCATCTCCTATTCGGAGACGACCATCACTAAAATAATTAAAAACGAATTAAATGTTTAACTATAGGTGCGTTCGATTTGACTGAAACAACTGAAAAAACAACAACAATTGCATTTAATTTTTCAGTTGCTTCAGTTGTTTCAGTCAAATCGAACACGGCTTATAATTGAGGTATAAAATTATATTTGAGGAAAGGAGAAAAAAACTGTTACACACCACGGGGTTTATGCTACAGTTTTACAAATTTTAATTTAAAAAAATATGATATTAAACGAAAAGGGAAGTCTTCAGGTGAAACGGTTACAAAATTACCATCGAAACTGATAGAAAGCCGGATTGAACAAGACCTCATCTCATCCCACCATGCAAACGCGGCTAAAACGAACCTCATGTCTATGACAGTATTGTCATACTATACTATAGAAAAAATAACGACATTCAAACGGATCCGATTTAATGATCGGATTATTGCATAAGAAGTCTGTTGAAGTTTGATGAGGAATCGATCAGCGGTTATACGAAGGGAATCTTCATTTTCGTTGTTCAGATGAGTGTTATGTTATTACACTGGCTAGAGCAGACAACAACTTGAAGGAGGATCAAGAGAAATCGGAGTAGACTAACCCGTACTATGAAAAGGAAAATATTGGTTGGAAACGACCTCAGCTAAGTGTAAGTGGTTCTCTCTCCAGTGTTGATATTTGATCAAGCAAGAAGGCTCTTCTTGGCACGATCGGATTTGTCAGTATTATACGCTAAATAAAAACAACAACAAATCAGACAGATGTAGCTTTTATGGAGTGTATTGAACCGCACAAGGATCAAAATCTGAAAGCACCGCACACGATATAGTATCAGAAAAATGATAATAAATTGGTTTGAATCGTAAGGATACCGACACGACCACTATCTCTACCAGTATCAATTGTTAAAACACCGATTCGAACAAAGATGCATTCGGCTACACGAATGATATATGGTCAAACAAACGCGAAATCAATAGAGGTTAAGGATTCATTTTCAATGTTCATTGAAGCTCTAGCTGAATAGTGCATTGTGCATTTTTAGTCAATGACGGGTTTGCCGAATAATGTTGCCAAACAGTGCCGATTTGTACAAAAATTTGAATTTAGGGTATCCTCTGCTTCAAAGTTGATCCTGTGTCAGGCGTTGCTTTTACCCTGGGCGTGGAAAATGGCAACCAAAATAACTACGTTTTCAGACGGGTTTTAACTCAAAAAGTAAGTATTTTATCGAAAATATTAAATTATTAATTAAAACACTGACACAGTGTCAACTTTGAAGCAGAGGCTACTCTATAAATTCAAACTTTTGTGCAAATCGGTACTCTTTGGCAAAATTATACAGTATCGCCGTATTTTACCTTCATTAACTAGACTAGTTACATCAGTTTATAATCCATTGGCAGAGATAAAATTACCATCGATTAGATCCTTCAGAATTTTGGATTCAAAGTTATAGAAATATAAGACGGTTGTGGTAAAGAATCTCCAATAGAAAAGTTTGCTTGGATACATCTGAATTGCTTATTCTCTCTCTCCAGGGTCTAGACATGTAAAAGGGTAATTTGCTAAGCAGTAAACCACAACGATAGAAACCTCCCGTCCATACTTTTGAATGACATCAGTGTGAAACATTGAACACCGTTAGTCGTTCAGTATCTCATTAAATATCTCCAGTCTAACTGAAGCAATACTGTAATGATTCAAGAATATTCACTCTGAAAACAATATAAAATACCACTTCGTAATAAACCATGCAACAAATGCCAAAATTATTTCACCTGCACATTTAGCATGCACAACATAGCCTGAGATGTAAGTGATATTAAAAAAAAACCCAAATTAGGGTTAGGCTAAATTATAAGATAATAGGCTCAATGTTTGACTGCTTATTTTTCTAGAGTAACAACACAGAATATAAACAACATACCAAGCATTCTCAAGAGTTAGGGACAAGCAAGCTCAAGAGATCTAATATTGTATTAATGTGTACACAAATACCCAAATTATAAAAACCAAACAATTAATATATAAATTTGCATTTACCTGTGTGCCAATCCATCCCTCTCAATATCTGTAATAAAATATCTCATTTCAATTTCATTCTCATCTAAATTCACACTCTGTGACGTTAAAATAATTCCAATTGTATCGGACAACTTTATTTTCTCTAATTTGATTTGTCTAAATCGACGTCGTATTGTGCCACAATCAATGTTTTGTGTTTGTATTGATCCCGAAGATGATAAACGACGTCGTCCACTAAAATTTGAACCAGTAAATGTAACATCTTCACTTAAAAGTTTGGATTGATCATTTTGTCGGCCATCACTATCATATCCAGACTCATTTGAACTCAAACAACTACTTAATCTTTGGTATAAAATAGGTTCATAGTCTTTTGATGTTGTACTATTTTGTCGTGATACATTCAAACGAGAATTTGATGTGTTATCATCAGATGTTGTGCTCGAACTACTTGAACTACTGCTACTACTACTACTGCTGGTCATACTTGGAATAATATTCGTTTGACTTGATGGACTTTCACTCAGTATTCCAGATTCGTTTAAAAATGATTGTTCGTTTAACGATAGGGAATCAATGTCTGTACGAATACTCGCCGTTGATCCACGATCACTTCGATCACGTAATAATAAATTTTCCCGTACTCTTTTTTGGTTTACAACCGATCCACCATTCTCCTCAGGTAAAACTGATAATTTTGAACGTAAAAATGCATATGGGAAATGTCCTCGTTTTGGTGGTTCTGCAACTTTTGTGATATCATCACAACTAGATGATTTTGTATTTGGTGGTGATGATTTTGTTTGAGTATTGACATATTGTTTTGATCCATGTTTTCCTGTACCATTTGGAAGTGAAGAAGTTTTTGATAAATTCAAACCATCCGTTGGATCATCACATTTAATATATGACGATGTGTTTAACTGACTTGTTGAACTGCTTCGATACAACTGGGCAGATTCAATTGAATTTTTTGTATGATGATTATTTGACTTACTACTTAGCATACCAGTTGAGCCAATACGATGAAAAAATGAACGTATTGGACTTTGGTTCCGTCCTAAATTTGAATTTATTTTCGAAAAATTTTCATATGCTGAAATTGTATGATGTCCTCCGTTATGGATGTTGTTTTTGTTGTTGCTGTTCGCCGATTTTGCTTTTCGTAGCGTTCCGGAAAACTGTGATGAAGAATGTGATGTAGAATTATTTAAAGCTGAAGGTGATGATGGTGTTGAATTTGATTGATGTTGATGAATAAGAGGGGTGGAGGTTTTTGGTTGATCATTTCGACGAAGAAGATCAAATTTTTTTCCCATCTTTCGTCCCCATGTAAAAACTAAAATTGAAAAAAAAAATAACTCGTTAGTTAAGTTTTATATTTAAAACAATTGATTAGTTTAGTTGGTCGTGTGTTGTGATAATGATTTGGTTTCATTCAAATGTAACATTAAAACTAATTCCGTTTTTTGCTGACTGTATATACTATGAAATTATTTAGACTATCAACATTGCATTACATTCATTCAACCAATCAATTTTATTATACAATTTTAGTTATATATCAGAATTATAATGTAAATTTATTTCCTTGTTGTAACAATAAATTTCATTTAATTTATTGAATTTGATTTTTGTTGTCAGACGATTTTCGTATTAAACAAATTACTTACTTGCCGTCCCAAAAAAAAAAGAAAAAAATTACTACGGTTACGCAAAAATTAATAGAACAGAGAAAGGAAATTAAAAACTTATAATTTATATCAAATTAATAGAATGAATAGTTGTTATTTGTTTAACTAGGCAGCAAAGTAGTAGATTGACTGCCGCGGCTGATAGTTCATAGCCGAGCGAGCGAGGCTAGGAATTCAGCCAAGGCAGTCAATCTACCTTGCTGCCGAGTTGAACATATAATTTTTTCTCCGATTAATTACAATGATATGTAATTTAATAATTATTACTTTAAAAATAAAGCAAAATTTTAAAAATGAAAAAAAAATCGATTAAAAAAATTTTTTTTTTAATCGCAATATCTGTTTATTTCTATGAAGTCTAATTATTTTGCTGCCTAGGCAGCAAAGTATTTGCTTTGCTGCCTAGGCAGGAAAAGTGCCACTTTGCTGACTGAAATAAGTCTGCAAAATTTATATTTGCTGTCTATCGGAGAAAAAATTATTAGCAATTATAATTGAAAATAATTAATTTTAGGTCTGTCACAAACTTTATTGTTTTAAATTAATTACAGTTGACAGTTAATTAGATCAAATCGGCAATAGGTTAATAATTGTATAACAGAAATTTAAAAAAAATAACATTTTGTCGGTGACATGAGTTAAAGAAATATTTTGTAATTTATTCAGATAAAATCGGGTCAGATAAAGTTATGGGATATTAAGATGTTTTGCTACCATAAAGGTGCAGAAATTCTTTTCAGAGAAATTTTTTCTGGATGCTACCACCACTTTGCACAGTATTGGTGGAAACTAATATTTTTAAGTGTATAATCGAACCTGTGGTCCTAAACAACAATGAAATCAATTTGACCAGAATAAGCCAAGTGTCGAAACTCAGCGTCTCAAAAATCGATTGATGCTTGAAGTATCAAACGAAAATCTGAGTATCTTAGCCAGTCAAAATGTAGAGTGAATACCCCGCTATGACAGAAAACGCTCTTCAGCTCTTTTAAAGTTAAATCTTCAGACTTCAGTACGTCTGAAGATCAACAAACAAAAAAAGTCATGGATAATTAATCCATAAAGAGTTCATAAAAGGACGCAAAACAAAGAAGAGTATGACATCGATCCAGAGATGGCAATAAGCATATAAGAACAATCGTATAAGAACAACAACGGATGGTTTAAGGACCATTGCCATAAAAGAGTTGAACAGAAACAAAAACTGCGAGAAAAAATAGTTAACAAGGTATTTCTTCTCAAGCCCTCAAACTAATTTTCTATCCGCCTGGAAAGCCTTAGCAAAACTCCCAAGGAAAAAGAAACGCTAACACATGAAGAACTGTATCGTTAACATCAACCAACATGCGGCTAGTGGAAATTCGAAAGAATGCTTTGCAAATGCTCGACATCTGACAAAAAATATCCATCCAATATCCTCAGTCAGTTCCAGTCGGTGTGATAGCTGTATAGCGATCACACTTTCAAGATTTACTGAATAGGACGAATGAAGTTCATCTTATTCGAGCAATTGCTCCGTCAAGTGAAGCGATTTTAATACCTTACCGAAGAATAGATAAATTGGAAGCCACCATCAACAAACTGAGAAATTGCACCAGGTATCGATAAAATTTCCTTCGAACTAATTAAAAATGGTGAAGCAGCTCTTGTCTCATTCTGACAATCTGGAACCAGGAATTATTACCTGCTAAATGTAAAACAGCTCTCATTATTCTGCTACATAAGAAGACCCGTTGCTGAATACCACATATAAAATCTCGCTACTGCTGTTTCTTGCTCGACCTATCTCGTTTACGGAATCTATTATCTCTGGCTATTAGTATTGTTCGCGTCCCAACCATTCAATCACAGATCAATATTTTATACCTTAAGTATGATTCTGAAAAAAATGTGGGGAGTACAACATCAGCATTGACCAGCAGCTCTACGTTGATTTCAAACAAGCATGCGATATAGTATCATCCGCGACAACCTTTATTCTACGCTCATATACCTTAGTATTCTAGAGAAACATGTTTCTATATCTGAACTCACAACATCGGGATCAAATTGAAGAATAGTAATCGAAGAGCCAATTTCTGACCCTTTTGATATTACATCAGGTATTCGACAAGATGATGCATTCGCCATCGAAATATTTAATTTGGCGATTAGGTACGCAATAAGACAAAGTTGGATCGACACACAAAACTGGATCTTTAACAATCTAGCCAAGACCTTGCCTATTTAGACGGCTATTTAAACTTGGCTATTTAAATTTGTCAGGGCTCAAATAGGTCCTGAGCAGGTTTGCCTTAGTATGGATCATGCATTGGTAGGACAACCTGATTGAACCCTGATCATGGGTGTAACGCTTTTTCCTACCCTAGGTCCTAATTGGGATAGCCGGGTCAGGTTCTGATTGGGCTACGGACCAAGTCTTGATATATATTTATATATTAAACATATAAATTAAATTAAATTTAATTAAAATAAAATAAAAAAGTTACATGAAAAAAAATAAAACACGGGAAGGGATATTAGCACGGTTGTTGCGGTCTCCACTGAGATTTGGCTTATTGGGAAGGAATGATACCTCTTCATTGCTAACCAAGCAGATTTAGCGACCGTTTAACGTCTGGGCAACTGATATTAAAGAGTTGATGGGATACCCAACAAACATAATGTGCAATATGCAGGAGTTTATGCATATTTCGTGCACTTTTTTATTTTACTAATTTTTAAGCTTTTTTAAAAATATTCTAATCACTAGTGTATATTTTAAATTTAGCTGTTTGAATACTAACATCATAATGTGCATAGAACTATCGGGGATAAATACAAAAATATTTTAGATCTTTTGATACGTTATGTACACGTTACACACGTTATACACTTTCCCAGACTAATGTTTTTGGTAAGGTCATTACGACAATTGAAGATAGTGGTCGTATTTTTAAGTTGTAAATCGAAAATGTATGTGTATGATTGCATTTGTAAATAATGCGTCCATTTGTAATTATACAATTTAAAAGACAAAAAATCAAAAATCATAAAATTTAAGTATTTGACTTATATGTGTAGAAAAGAATATTAATATTCCATAATTTTCTTAATATTATGAAAAAAATAATTTATATATCTATAAACAGACATGAAACAAAACAAACAAAAAATATGGTAATTTTTTTAAATCACCAAAAATAATTATTCAAAGTATCCGTTTGTTTTTTGTGTTTCTTTTCATTACCTTCACAAAAATTTCTTTCGCACTTAATTTTAGATGAAGATAAGATAAAATTCATCAATTTAATATTACGAAAGTAACATTTTATAAAAAGTTTAAAACTATCCATTTTAGAAAATGTTTCAATCTTTACATACTTTCATTCTATTCTTTTGTTTATTATTATTATCATTAACTAAAATCTCGATTAGTTTTTTATTATTCGTGAAACATATGAAATTTGTATGCATATTTGTGTTAAGGCGCTTAACGACATGTGTACGGTATGGCACGCATCATGTACATGACATATGTTATGCACAATTGTTTGCTCTTTTTTCAAAATTGTTTTACGAGATATTAGCATGATTGTTGGGATCTTCAGTTGCGAGTAGATTAGTGGTATTCTTACATGGGTACTGACGGAACCGCGACAATGCGGAGTAGGAAACAGTTCTCATCAAACTCTCCAGCTACCCTACTACTCATGCTCAGACTTTACATGACCTATTATTTATCTGATATTCACTCTAAGCTGACCCTTTAAAAAGTTAAATTGTCGGGCAATTGCAAGAAATGCATTTTTTCTTGGACTAGTAAATAAGTCAAACAAGACAAAAAACACCAATTAACATACAAAAAATAAAAATCACACTGATGAAAATCTAAGGTGTGCAAGCTCAAATTTTTCAAAATAAATTACTACTAATTCAAATTTTAATTTTAACAATTTATTTTTTGTAAATTTCGTAATCAAATATAATTTTTATTGTTAAACTCAACACGTAGTTAATTAAATCAATTGTAATCGTAGGCCTAGCCTATTCATTTTCATGACCTCGACTTGATGAATCAATTCTTTAATTCTTTTAGAAACATAACATCACATTGTTTCTAAAAATTGAGTAACAGCGAAAAACGAAACCTTAAAAAGATTTAACAAAAAAAGGCTCATAACACCGTTACATAAATAGAGAGGACGGATAACCTAAATAAAGTTTAAAAGAAGTTTGATGAAGAAGAACATCACACTTTCATATTTTTTGTTGACACTTTGCCTTTAAAATGAACTATTTAGAGAACTTTACCGATGTCAATCCAGGAACAGATAGACCGTGGTTAACGTTCTGCAACTTAGTTATTTTGGTTTTTATAATACTTAGTCTTCAAATACACAGATCATTTTGCGTGTATATCAGTATTGTTAAACACTAATATGTTCATCAGAAAAATTTAATTTATTTCATCATGTTCTTCCTAGTGTTTTGTCATACTTTCAGTATGATTGCAACGTTTAATGTTCCGGTACAGAAACACTCAATACTAAATAATAGAACACACCCCGTCCCTGAGAACACTTATGAATCTAAAGTTTAAAATGATATTGTTTTTTGTCTCACGCTCTCCAGTGTTAAGGTAACGGAAGGGAAAGTTGGATTAAAGATCATTTTTAAATCAAAAACTTTTTATCGATTTTTATCATATTCAATTGTATAAACATCGAAATAAAAGATTATGTTAAATTAACTTGAATTTCCTATTTCCCGTACTCATAAAGCAAAAACAAACATAAATTATCATAATAGTGTTGAAATTCTGAAAACTTTTAATAATTTTATTTCTTCATATCAATCTTTTATATCTATAAGAAATAAACATAGCTGAATGCTTCAGTGATCAATCAACAATAGTTACTATAAATTAACTTTCACGTCAAACCACTAATTGACTTCTTAATTTACTTTCCTATAAATTTTATTAAAAATAAAAACACAGTAAGATAGAAAAATAATTCATTGATCATCAAAATAATAGTAAACAAAACAAAGATCGAAATTCAAATATGATCTAAAAAAAATTGCTAAGATTTATTTTTTTACAAGAATTATGAAATTTCTTAAGACAAATAAAAGTTGAAAAACTTTTGCTTGCTTCTGCTTTCAATTAATAGTATTTTTTTTTAAATTCATCATAAGTTATATATCTCAATCAAGCAGTGGAAGTTGTTGTTTCAATTAATTGCCTAAAGTTTTCTTCCTCAGATAATTTTATTTATTGAAACCACAAGGTGTGGCAAGGGGTAATAATTGTTCTGATTTTATAAAATTTAAATAGCTTTTATTTGTGTTTCTTCAAAAAAAATTTTAATCAAACAAAACTGTAAAGTTGACTTATAACTTTTGCTAAAAAATTTTACAAAAAAGGTTAACGGATGATCTCTAAACGAAAATAAAATTAAACAAAATCATTTTCCTCGAAGTTTAAATTTCATTTCCTCTTTTTTGCAATTTACGTTTCTTTTGTTAATATTTCATGATCGTGGTATATTGTTAAAAGATTTTTTAAATTAATTATATAATCACAAACGTGATACCGACGTTTTTACAACAACAAAAAAAAAAATTGTAATAGATCTAACAAAATCATGTAAATTTCAATGAAACAGTGTTAAAGTCAATAATTTACACATAAATATCTTTAATATTGATTAGCGGTGTAGCATACTAAACCTTTAATAATACAGGTAATCATCAATATGAATGATTGAATGATTATGAGTCGTCAACTTTATTAAGTATTTGTTATGTTATGTGAACGGTAAAGGTTAAACGTGATAAAAATGGAAACAAAAGAATTTATTTTCAGAATCAGATTATCGCTGTTTTGTTCTATCTAATAAGTTATTGATTTTAAGCTTTTGAAGCATTAATAGCTTCGATACACAATATTTTCAAGTTTGTTGGAAATGTTGTGTTAATCAACACATCATTAAAATTGACCGATGGTTAGAATTAATCGCAACTCTTAGGTAGCCGATGGACGAAAATAGATGTGACAGGTTGATAGAGTGGTTTTTGCTAACGAGACACGCACGATATCACATAATCCAATGATCACAACTAGGTTAAACTTACAAGTTTTTTTCCTGCTATATATATATATGCTACTCAATAAGAAATCGAGATCAACAAACTAAATCTACACCAAATTTGCGAATTTTGGTTAACTACCAACAACAATAATGGCATGGTTAGAGTAATCGATTAATTGGTAGTTTTGCTATTCGTTCGATTGATTGAACAAAGATTTATTTTACAATCGATTAATTTGAAAATATTTGGAAATGAGTAAACAAAACAAAAAAACAACTAAAACTTGAGAAATGTTTCGAACTTTCTGCAAAAATGAGTAAATGACCACATCAAAAACAAATAATATCCGATAACATTAACTGACAAAGAGCTTTATTACTATATTATATCTTTACTATTACTATTGCTCTTTACTATCTTTACTATTTATTACAATATCTTTAAAATCAAAAACTCAAGTAGTGAAACGTCCAGGCTTCATGAGCGTCCAGGAAGATTGCAGGTGGTGGATAGCTAAAGCCCGGTTGCGAGGGAATTGTTTACTAAAGATACGTTCGCTATCAGGGTATATAGTTGCTAACACCTCACTTAAGGATCGAACTCGTCTGTAGTATTGTGATTTAATTCAGAAATACAGGTTTGTTCACTCGATAGGGTTTTAGAGTGTTATCGTGCAAGGCAAAAGAAGGACAAAAGAAACAAAACCAAACAATAATAACGAAAACAACAGAGTACGAGAGACTGCGTTAAAACTTCAACCTCTACTTTGTAAGCTGCTGAGAATTTTTGTATCGTATCCCACTTGGCCCTTAGGCCTAGAAGGCCATTGAAAAGCAAGCTATTAAGACAACAGTAACGTTTGGACACCCGTGCACAAAATTGTACATAACACATGGTGTGCACCATACCGTGCACATGTCGTAAAACGCCTAAGCACATATAGGGACACGCATTTCAGACTTATGTGCACTAAAGTGTTTACAATATGTACATCCACAGGTTTGGAGTAATTTCGTGTTTGTGCTGTTAAATTTTAAGTACATTCCAGACACATACGCACCATACCAGAGTGCAATGTATTATTTAAGTTAAATTAATTAGATACATATTTGGGTAAATAATAAATTTTTAAAATGTAAAACTTTTTCAAAAAAACAAGGCGATTTTTGAAATCGTCATGTTTGAAAAATTAAAATAAAAAAAAACCATATGAAAATATAAATGTTTTAGCATTGTAATATTTTTATAAAGCCTTACTTAGTACCTTTGAAGCAAAATAAATTTTATTAAAATTGGTTGACCCGTTCAAGCACAATTTAACTTTAAAATTTCCTTGTCTCTAAATTTCTCAACTATTGCGAGCTAGTTAAAATGAACCTGAACTAGTTAAAAAATAAACAAAATACGAATTAATTTTTTTTTTTTGCACAATCGATACAATTAAGAAAATCGGAAATGGTCAGGTTAAAATTTTTTATTTTATCGGCGTCTTGATTCGATTTTCTATCTCCCCCTTTCCATCCCCTAAAACCACAGAAACATAATTATTTGGAACCTCACTATATTTTTCGTTAAACATTTATCAAATTTTTAGACTCTGTGAATTTTTTCAATTGGACCAAGCTTTGAATGATGTCCTGGGGTTAAGTCTGGCAAACCAGGCTTGGGCCAGGTCTGACAAATAAGACTTGGGCCAGGTCTATCAAACCAATTTTTTTCCCAGACCTCCTTTAAATGTGTGGAAAGAGGTTATGTAAAGAATAACATATATGAAAATAAATATAAACATAAAATGGCCTGCACATGTTTACAATGCATTGGACTGGTTAATAACGCGTAATCTAATAAACTTATCCTTGGTTCAGTCTAGGCAGTTACAACTGGACCAGACTGAAACCAAAGCTAACTAGCTAAGGCTTGGCTCGCAAATACGTGCCCGAGATTGGTGCGTTGTTTAGTATTGCAGCTCCTACCCGAGGTGTGGAAAGAAAACATGAAAAACGCTATTATTCAATTTTATTCTAAAAACTGTGGGAAATCTACATTTCATTTTTAAGGTACACTGAATTCAAACCCTTTCATATAATGCCTTTCTTGACTAGGTAAAAAAGGTGTTTTCTTATAGGCCTTACATCGTCTTAAAACCCCGTAAAACAAACGAAAACAACTTAATTTTTTTTGTACCCGTCATCTTGAGGGGATAGGTTAGTTTTATACGCATATCAAATTTCAGGCCTATAGGATTTATAGTTTACGAGATAATCACTTTAATGGCTAAAACACATCGTGCTCTCACCAATAATATTCTATTTAAAAAACAGAACTCTAAAAACCAAACAGAATATCACAGAAAAATTCACCACTAATTGTAGTAAAATTGTTGCAAAATCTTTAGAAACTGCTAAATCGTAAAAAATATATAAATAAATATTGCTACTGTTAGTGCCAGTGTTAATTAGAATCCGAAACATCGTTCACAATAATCACGTATTCCACCAACCATTTAATGCAGTACTTTGCGCAAAGACCTTCATTTGTAGCCATACAAAATTCAGACAACTATAAAGAAATAAAACCATCAGAATTCGAATCACATCGTCAATTTGGTTATAAACATATTACCTACTAGGGATTTTTTATGAGTAATTAAAGTCGTGTATGCCAAAGGATTCGAATCATGACACTGATGAGATACATAGTTTCGAATCCCAATCAAAACACGTATAAGAGAAAAATGGAATTTTTCTCTGAGAAAAATCCAAAATATATTTTCGAATTGATCAATTAAAATTACTTCCTTAATTACTAGAGTTATTGCTCACAAAAAATCTCTAATAATTCAAAACTTATTCAAAATTCAAAATGCACGATAGAAAAAGAAAAACAACGATTTTTTATAAGTATTACACCGAAAAAACGACATCGGCAAGCCCGTTGTAAATAAGAAGAAAAACGTGTTCTAGATGGAGTTGTTCAACCTGACCATTTTTGATTTTCCTGAAACTTGGCATACAATTATTATGGACAAAATAAAACATACAAATTATTTAAAAATTTGTTTAAAGCGCGTAGTTTGAGCATAGGGGCACCCCAACAAGGATCCCCCTTTACAAACCGAACACCTTTCTGACCGACACATTTTTGATTTGGCTGAAATTTTTTTATGGGTTTTATTTCGAAAAAAAAGATATGCGTGTTCGAGGAGTGTTTTTTTTTTTGGGAAAATAAAGCGATTGTAAAATTCGAGAGATTCGTGATTTTTGGCTTGAGGAGTTATTTTCAAATATTTATAACTTCGGTTCTATTAAAGATAGAAGATAGATTTAGTTCCGCTCTATTTACCCTAAAAAAGAAAAAATCCTCGATCAAGCATATCTTTTTGTTTACATAGAACCCGTAAAAAAAATTTCAGCTGAATCAAAAATGTCTTAGTCACATTTTATCCTAATCTGTTCATTATGTAAAAGAATGACCCATATATGGAATTTTTTGTCGTCCCGTGCTCGATAAATTAATTTATTTCTAACAATAAAAATCATTTCTCCATTAATTAAAAATTCGTTTTTATAGGAAATGAAACGTAGAAAACGATGGTCATACAAAAAACTCATTTGGTGGGTGGGGCAATGACTATAGATCGATTTGAACATTTTATTTGTTTATAACAATAGGAATTTGTTAATAACTTTATTAATTTTATTTTTTTTTAAACTAGCATCTTTTAACTTTAAAATAAAATAAAACAGAAGTTTCAATCTTTAATAGAACCGAAGTTATGAATTTTTTAAAATAACTCGTCAAGCCAAAAATCACAAAATTCTGGAAATTTAGAATCGCTATACATATTTGAAAAAAAAAAATCCTCGAACACGTATCTTTTTTTTCGATATACAACCCATAAAAAAATTTCAGCTAAATCAAAAATGTGTCGATCAGAAAGGTGTTCGGTTTGTAAAAGAATGACAAAAATGTGTCATTCCTTTACATACCGAACAGATTAGGACAAATCACAAAATGTGACCAAGACATTTTTGATTTAGCTGAATATTTTCTACATAAACAAGAATATATACGTGTTCGAGGATTTTTATTATTTTTTTTGGGGAGGGGGAGAAATCGAGCGGATCTAAATTTCGAGAATTTCGTGATTTTTGGCTTGAAGAGTTATTTTCAAAGATTCATAACTTCGGTTCTGATAAAGATAGACACTTTTTTTCTGTTTTATTTTAAAGTTAAAAGATGGAATTTGAGATAAAACTGTTATCGATAAAAATTAGTAACAAATTCCTATTGTTATAAACAAATAATCTAACAAAATTAAATAGTGTTTAGTATGACCAACGTATTTTAAATTCAATTTTCTATAAAAAACGTATATTTTATTAATGGAGAAATGAGTTTTACTGTTACAAATAAATTAATTTTTTGGCAAACGGCCGTAAAGTTTAACTTTACTGCCGCTAGGAGTTAAAGTCTTACTTTTTTGACTTATAATCAAAGCGGCTGTAAAGTACCGCCTTTTTTATTTTATTTTCACGGTGGCAGTAAAGTTACATTTGTTATTTGTTATTTTCTTCTTTTTTCAAAGAAATTATATAACTATGACAACAAAAAATAACAAATTTCATTGGATTATGAAATTTTGAATTATTTTATAACTATCACAACAAAACATAACAAATAGTTCCAGCCAAAGAACTGCAAACTAACCAGTATATCACTTTGCTAAAGATAATATAAATTGTTTTTGTATTCGCTTCGCAAACCATTTTATGTGCTCTCGTGCCCAGTTATGTTACCTTTTATCTATAATTAATTGTGTTTCACAACTGTTTCAAATATTTATCTAATTTTAATTTTTTAATCTTAAATTCATTTATTTAAAAAAAAGTCATATGTGATGAGAAGGTTATGTCATTATATAAACTAACTTGAATGGTGTAACATTAAATTGATTTAAATTTTCAATCAAATTCAATGGCAGAGATAAAATCTATAGTCAAAATTTAAATTTGGTTAAAGAATTTGTATTAGTTTACACTACAGTAATCCCCCCAACTGCGCGGTTTTTCATTGCGCGATATTCCACTGCGCGATATGAGTTTTCAATTCTAGTTAGTTTTCGCACTGCGCGATTAAAATTTCACACTGTGCAACTTTTAAAAATTTTTTTTAGAATATGTAAGTGAATTTCGTAAAATTAAAATGAAAAAAAAAATGGAATTTACCATATTACCAAAATCTGACCGACGCATTTGTGATTTGACTTAAAATTTGTGATTTGACTTACTTTTTTACGGGTATGATATCGAAAAAAGTCAGACAAGTGCGAATAAAATTCGCTCGTCAAGGGTTCCGTGAATGTAAAAGAACACAATATCAAAAATTATTGACAAAAAGTTGTGTTGTAATGTCCTTATATTTTCCGACCATAGACACATAACAAAATAAATGTTAAATTGTAAATGTCAATAGCAAATTACAATCAAATCTACATTGATCAAAAATGGCAAATAAAATGTTAATTCAGATTAAATATTATCCATAGATATTTTTGGTAACTTAAAAAAGATTCAATTACACCAGCTTGTAAATGGATTAACTTTGATTATTTTTTCGGTCAATCGAGTGTTGAAATTTAGGGGGGTGGAAAGGCTACATACTAAAAATATTTTTTTTTCAATAACACAAAAACTCTGCATTGCAAAATTCTAAAAAAAATTGTAACATTTCTACAAAAAATTGTAACAAATTAAGTGCTCTTTCATATGACCTTTTTTCCCTCCCCACACCCATCCCATAAACACACAGAAATATAATTATTTGAGTCTTCGATATGATTTTCATTTAAAATTTACCAATATTCCTGTCTCTGTGAATATTTTCAAATTTTTCAGTCAGTCATCGTCGGAACGTAGGCGGCGGCACGATCTGAATTTTACCCTTTCTTATCCATAACTCAAAAACTGTGCTGTAGTTTTCATACAAAACTTACCAAATTTCCTAACTCTGTGAAATTTTCCAAATTTTTCTGTCATTTAGTGTCGAAACGTATGGAGGAGGGGGGGCGGTCTGAATTTTGCACTTTTTCGACAATAACTCAAAAACTGGGCACCGCAAAAGTCTAAAAAAAATTGCTTTGTTTTTTAAATTAAGTGCTCTTTCAAGTGACACCCCACTTGACCACATTTTAAATAGTGTTTTTACCACTCCTCATTTCCACCCTCTTAATAAATCTAAGTATGGAAATATGACACTTTTTTATATTGTTTATTAAAAACGTACTAATTTTTTTATCATTCCAAGTATATTTGAAAATTTTCGATCAGATAGGTTCGGAGCTAATCGAGGTAAGAAAACGCGAAAAAAACGTCATTATTCAAAATTATACAAAAAATGGTGAGATGTAAAATTCCAAAATAAATTTTTATGGAATACTGAAATGAAGCCCTTTCATATGATACCCTACTTGAATCTATAAAAAATGTATTTTCTCAAAGGTCTCACATCGCAGCCCTGTAAACCAAACGAAAACCACTTTAGTTTTATTTGTATCCGTCATTTCATGTGGACATATTAGTTTTATACGCATGCCAAATTTCAAGTCCATAGCATTTATAGTTTACGAGATAATCGATATAATGTGAAAAACACGTTTTGCTCTCACCAATAGTGTTCCGTATAAAAAACGGAACCCTAAAAATATACGTGTTTGAGGTTTTTTTTATTTGAAAAATAGAGGCGATCTAAATATCGAGAATTTTGTGATTTTTGGCTTGACGGCTACTTCGGTTCTATTAATGATAGAAGCTTTTATTTTATTTTATTTTAAAGTTAAGAGATGGAATTTTAATAAAAAAATATAGTCAATAAAAGTGATTAAAATATTTCTATTGTTATAAACAAATAAAATGTTAAAATCGATTTTTGGTGATTGCCCTACAAAAATAAAGAGTATTTGATATAACCATCGTATTCTACGTTCAATTTTCAAGAAAAACGTTTTTAATGAAGAATTTAGTTTTACTGTTAGAAATAAATTAATTTATCAAGCGCGGGACAACAAAAATTTATGGAATTTTTTGTCTTTCCGCGCTCGATAAATTAATTCATTTCTAATGCTACTCGAGAGAGCGAGTACACGAGAGAGCAAAATTGCAGGTGTCAGAGAGAAAGTGTCTGACTTATTACTAAACTGTTTAGTGTTTACACAGAGGAATTTGTTAATAATTTTTGTAGATAACACATGTTTTTTTAAAGATCATCTTTTTAAAACAAAATAGAAAAAAATGTCTATCATTACCAGAACCGAAGTTATGAATCTTTGAAAATAAGTCTTCAAGCCAAAAAAACATGAAATCCTCGATTTGAAATCCTCAATTTGAGTTGTTTTTTTAAATGTTATTTGTGTTAATTTATCTTTTAACTTATGAGATGTTTTCTTTTTTAAGAGTTGTTGAAGTAATAAATGTTTTTCAAGCTATATATATTCATTTTTGTTTAAGTAAAACTTTTAATTTATTTTTTTTTATTTTTTTCAAAATTTGGAACCGAACCCCCCATTTTCATACAAAATAGGGTTCACATTTCGCGGTTTTGTATTGCGCGCTGTTTTTCTGGAACGGAACTACCGCGCAGTCGGAGGGATTACTGTAATTTATATTTAGGTGAAATTAAATGTACCATTATTATTATTATTTTAGGTGATTATTTTCTTTCAATAAAAATTAAATTCGTTATATTTTATAACATTTTTTTATTGATAGCCGTTCCTGTATGATCGAGTATCAATTAAAATAATTCAAACTGTGCAACAGTCAAAATTCTTATTCAAACAATAAAAAGTTTGAATAATAAACAAAAAATAACCCAAAATTGTAAATTACCTGCGACGTCGATAATCATATTAATAATAAAAATTCATTGGATTCTATAAGAGAATCACAAAATATAATATTTGCGATTATCAAAACAGATAATTTGCGATATTAAATGTCACAGTAAAATGGAAATATAAATGTAATAACATATCTTCGAATAGGTCTTTGACATTAAATCAAGAAAATAGTAATAAGAATAAAAAAAAAGTAATGCAATCATATCGACAAAGTTACGATTGTATTATTATTTTCAAAATAAAAAAAAAGTCATATAAATCTTATTTCTTGTTTGATTAAAATTCATCAAAAATGGTGATCGCAAGTTTGATTATCTTGTTGATTATTATCACGAACCTACCACTTATACGTATTCTCTTAATGTTTTTAACAAACAATTTATGGTATGTCTTTTATTTTATTGTTTTAATTACAGTTATATTAGGTTTACTTATGCAACTGGTCAATCAATGTTGTTGTTATCAAATAATTTTATGCGTTTCATTCCTTGTCATGATGATCATGATTACAATATTAATGCAGATCGTGTTAATCATATAAATTTCCTGGTTATCTTCCAACTTATAAGTTGGTATTAGATCATTCTTCGTTATTTATTTTTCTGCATCAATTTTATACTGTACTACTACATGACTATAAATCATGACTCTGCACAAAGTACATTAAAAGATAACGGAAATCAAAATAGATAAATATTTCACTATTCTTCCGATTCTATTTCGAATTTTAATTAAACATATTGTAGAAGTAGATGTCCAGACAATCGTCGTTACATTTAAAGTGCACACCAATTGAGTTGCAAGCTGTAAACTACACTAAATACTAAACATTCATAAATATCATTAATTTTTCTACATACGTTGTAAAATATTACTATTTAATACAAAATTATATGTTTAATTTGTTTTTGATAATGACGTAATTCTAAAGTTACAAAAGTTTACTTTAAGCTTTTAAGCATCTTTGTTAAAATATTATAATTAATTAAGTTAATTATTAAAAAAGATTAATATTAAAATTTGAAAAGTTTAATTAGTTATATCTATTTATGTAAACACTCGTTTATTATTAATATTTAATTAATCATTTAATAACGAATTTAATTGGAATTAATTGCTAAACAAATAAGACGGATTGTAAATTTTTTGGAGAAAGTGATTGATTAACGTAAAAAATAGAATCAGCGTCAACTTTTGTATTTTAATTTGTAGCACAAGAATGGTGCAGGTTTGCTAACTTAGCTTTAGGCAAAAGATTAAATTAAGCAAAAAACTAGTTAGTTTTTGTTGTAGAATCAATCATCGATCATGTCGACCATTGTTTTTATGAACTAACAGCTAACTCCTTTATTTTCCACTTTTTTGTTCCGTCCGCAAAGCTTATTTAGTCTCCACTCACCACTGTTGATTTTATTCTTTTTTCAACTTTTGACTAGTGTGGGCTCAATCTAATTGTCATGAAAACCCAATCACATTTAAGGAAATAAAAAGATATGAATTTGCTAAAAATATTTATTTAAGAATTAAAGGTATAGTAAGAGTGTTTTACCGGTTTCAGACATATTTTGAGAGTTCAAGACGAAGTCGAGATTAAAATCGTTTAAATTACTAAAATTTATTTTAGCGGTTTAAAAACAATTTTTCGAATTTTGATTTAAAAAAAGTCACGTCTGCTTTACATCATATTTATATTGTTTCGCAATAGTATACTGTATAACTACTGCCAACACATTTCTCTCTTGCTTGGTGTAGTTGTAATCACTGCGTATGGAACAGCAGTTTGCGCTAGTTTTACACAATGGTTTTTTAACAAATGCACAAAATTTAATGAAAATGCTGTTGATTATATTATTTATTTACCAAATTTATAAATAAATCTTGCAACTCTTTTATTGCATATTGTAACGATCGCCGCTATTTCTATATTAGGAATCAAAATCATCCAAACAATTCATTATCCTGTTCACCATTTCAGGTTTTACTCTATATCAAGATGAAATTCAAAAACTAAACCATCCAAAGAAACTCCGTAAGCCATTTATTAAATACGAAATTGAAGTATTTGGATTTTTGTGTTGGTATGTGTATTGAATTTTGATCGTATGATAGAAATAGCGCGATGAGAGATGTTGTTTTGCTAAAGAAAGGAATGGTAATGATTTTTTCCTTTTTTCTTGTTCAATTGAAAATGTATTTTGAAATCAGGTTATAGAAAACTGAATAATTATTGGACGTAAGGGTGATCAATGTATAACTAAAAGAAAACAGAGATAGGAAATTCCTGCTAATAAAACATCGATCAGTTTGATTATCAAAGATTATCAAAAGCATTATCAAAAGGGATTATCAATTTGATTTAAAAAATTGAGTAGAATCATTAAAAATGTTAAATTAGTGATTCTTCTAAATTAGTGATGAATTAATGTGATGTGAAATAATAAAAAGATTTAAACTAGTAAATAATTTTTTATACATAAAAAAACAAATTTGAATTTTTTATGCAAACAGACAATAACAAATACCATAAAATAAGATAAGACAAAATTATAAACTTAAATGAAATTAAATTATTATTGTTATATGATTGTTAACATTAAATAGAATACAATAAAAGAAAAGATTCAGTATGGCCAGTTGTGATGTCTTTAAGTTATAATAACACAAATTCGGATTACTAAAACAAGATGTCAATATTTTGAATAATAATAACAACAACAGAACAACTAATGTGCAATAGTTTTAAATAAGGAAATATAAGAAAAATAAGGAAAACCTAAATTGCTAATTAAATGGATGATAAAACTTTGCGATCACCGTACAAGGATCGTTTACAAGGCCGTAGAGTTATCACTTTACGACTGCTTGACATTAGATGAAGTGGAAACAGATATTTATTTGGAACTTCAAGAATTTAAAGTCCTGTTATTCGATTTTGATAAGATGCAGCATATAAGCGTTTAGTGCCGTTTTCCATAGAAGCTTTGGTACATAAAAGCGGCAGAGGTACATTTTATTCATTAATTTTGATATTTTGATTTTATTTGTATTATTTTTTTTAAGTTTTTGTTTATTTTGATTCTAATTCTTTAAAACGATTTTGAAGAAACTTAGTATAAAAGATAGTAGTTTGAACTAAAACAACACATTTGCAACTAGAAAACCATAACACTTGTGCCATTTTAGCTTCTTCGTACAGAAGTTTTATTTTCTCTCTTCTATCAAAAATGCTCGGGCCAATGATGTTTATAAAAAGTCGAAACATATATTACATCCAGAATTATCAAATATTATATGAATAAATTACTGGAAACCAGTAACAGCATGCAAGTCTAACGATGCTATTGCAAAAATTATAAAAGCTAAAATTTAGCTCTCTTAAAGTCTATTAGCTGTTTAAAAACTTTAAGATAATACTCTTACAACTTTCCCTACTTGAAGCGTTAATTATCTATAACTTTGTGAAAACGTGACAAAATTTGACGATAATCTTTTAATCATTATTATCTTAATTTTATTACACATATTTTAATATTCAACTTCCACTTCATAAAAAAATCAAAACAAATTGGTCAAAATGAACATTGTGACATAAGATAATAAACATTTAAAAAAACGACAAAGATTAATTTATTTTTAATAAACGAACAAAATTTAAAATGTTTGAAAAAAGGTAGAATAATTAAATAAATTTATCACAATTAAAGTCTGGCGACAATTTAATCATCAAAATATTTTTATTGCCATCAAAACAAAACAAAAACTCGGTATTATTTTAGAGTCAATTTTGGTTGTTGTTTTATATTATAAATTTATGTAGGGTGTGTTAATTTGTATTTATCAAAATAACAAACAATCGACTTTTTAAAAAATCGTGAAAATTAAAGATAATTGGTTTGACAGATCGTAACATTGCATGTGGGTTACTCTTTATCGAAATAAAACTTAAACAACACAACACTTTTATTTTATATTGAAAAAATTCTATTAAATCTAAGATGAGGATTATGATAATAATTTAATTAATATTCACAAAATTAATTAATTATGCATAACGCATTTGTTCAACTTAAAATTGATTAATGATTGTCGTTGATAATGGAATTTAAATTTATGTTTAATTTAATTCAAGATTTAGTTTTATAATTTGATTCAATTAAGCATAATTAAATTAAGTAACCGGTGTGTTTGCTTGATGTAACAAAATTAAGATAAAAAATTTGTTACCGATAATTTTATGAGGATTGTAAATTAACGGACTGTGTCTCCATTTAAAAGTACAATAAACTTAATTTCTTTTTCATATTCTAAATTTAAAAAAAAATTTCATATTTAAAAAACCACATAACTATATATATTTTGGTTTAATGTAAATTACATATCTGGTAAATATTTTATTATTAAAACAATTTTTCTAATAAAAATTAAAGAAACGTAAGAGTTAGAAATATATACATATTAATAATATTAAAATTTTTTTATTTGTAATTCAGTCATGTGAAATGAAAGGGAAACATAAAATAAATATTTAAAGTTAAAAACAATCAACATACTTATTATACGAGTTTATTTTCCAACAATACGTCAAAATATTTCGTTACGACGATCATCATAAATGATCATCGCAATATTATTCAATAACTCTATGTCTACATAATAAAACAACAGACCACAAGAATTTACATAGAAAAAAATGATTTTCTTCTCTAAAAGACAATGACAAACGATGACATTCTTATTATTTGACGGCACGTTTCTTTTAAAATTTCCATTTTAACATAAAATCATCAAATCTTAATGCATGGAGATTACATAGTTTGTTATTTCAAAATATTGTAATCATAAAAATACCGAATAGAGCAAATATTCATGCTGCAGGGTGAGATTCTTGGAATAACACTGATTTTATTTTCATAGTAAATTATTTTGGCTGTAAAATCACAACAATCAATCAAATTTCGTGTAATAACCGAACCTTATCATAAATAAATAAAAAAAAATCTAATTTTTTCTTATTACAGTACATGCATAATTTGAATATCGAAAGCATTTCTAAAGTAACATGAAACTCTTAAAATAATTTCTTAAAACAACACAATCAGAGCATTATTTCTTTATTTTCCTTGATATATTAACAAACAAGTTAAAAACTGTGGAAAAAGTTAGCAATCTTAATTAAAATAAACATAAAATTTAATTAGGGACTTTTGTGAGCAATTAAACGCAATTAACTAAGGGAATCATTTTAATTTTTCCAATTCGACAGTAAATTTGAGTTTCTCTCTATAAACTTTTTAGTTAATTACATCTCTTATTTTAAATTGATTGAAAAAAATCCATCCATAATAACTATGCACTCGAGGTTAGCATGCTGACTTTAATAGAAATTTTCCATCCCATGAAAACACACAAAAAATACCTACTGTAGAAATTTTATGCAAAAATCTTGTGTAACTATCCCCGTGGTGAGCATAAACCTTACTGGCGGTCCACTTAAAAATAGCCCAGTTCTTAACGAAGGATTTTGGATATCTGACGGCCTCTGAGCAATTGCCTTACAAGGTCACAGGGTTTTAACACAAGTCACAGTTCAGAATATTATTTCATTTTTAATCGTGATAAGCACATGATACTTTTCATAAAACAAAATAAAGAACAAAAGATACAGTGGGAGATTATAATGCGCTGGTACGCAACCGGTAGTGTAAGAGACAGGGAGCGCAGCGCAGTTTCGGCGTATAACAGTTTGACAAAAGGTAATAGAAGAAGGAGCCGCAATGGGCAACTTTTACCACCTAAGGTTAAGTCAAGGATCTGGCACACTGAACCACGCAATAAGTGGTACTTGGGATTTCTCGCAGAATGATGTCTTCAGGAGGATTCAAGAAAGAAGGCTCCAGAAGAGAAACCATCGTTCCCCTAGAGCAGAAAATAAGAAGTGGACTCTAGAGTTCACGATGGCGCAAGAAAATGCCGCAAAAAAGACCAGGATAGCCATCTGCACGAGTAGTAGTGAACAGTATCTCTTAAAGTCTGGCACCAGTAGAACCTTTAGAAACCATTAGAAATGTTGACAGGTAACTATACCGGGGCCATGCAAAGTGCAGAGAATTTGACAAGGTCAAATAGCCACCGAGGGATCAAATGCCGGAAGGTTGGGACTACAACATCACGTTTGTAGGTAAACACTACAAACAGGGACACTGTGTGGAAGTCTTCGAAGGCAAGATTTGCATTTACTTGTGGCGAAAAGGGGAACAAAACGTCTCTCTTGCGTTTACTTGTGGCGAAAAGGTGGGTATGACATCCCACAATATTTCTACCGAGAAATATTTTTCGTTGCTGGGAAACCCGGAGTTCGTGTATTGCTTTAGAGCTTGAAGTTGTGAAATGTTGGAGTTAGAGCAAAGGTCAACTTCTAACAGCAGAGATCGATAGAAAATTCAAAGACACTATCTCAGCGGCGGACAACATAATCAGCTACCGATTTGCTAAAGTCATCGTGCATGGGTTCCGGAGGCTAAGCGAGTAAATGGTAACGGAAGAAGTTTAGTTAAGCATACTAAATATGCCCGGTAACATCATAGATAGTACTAAAGAAGAGGAGTAATCAGGAGGAATATTAAATGAGGGGTTAGAGTCACCCACCTTAACGACGTCTGATGGACGAAGCCCACGTGGCTCAGTTGAGTGCCTATTACGTCATAGTAGCGACCAGAAAGAAGAACTTTGTCATCATTGAGGCAAAAGTAGTATGAGACACAAATGCAGTCTCTCTCAAAACTTGCATTGTAATAGAAAAAATATTAAATGTTTTTACCATTGAAGTTTTGTTACCAAGGACCTGGTGGCCATAAATATCGACAGCAGAATTAAGGGCACTCACTGAGAGGCAGTGGAGGCATCATACTACTTCGTTTGAGATGGGACTCAGATCCCTGCCCAGGGTTGGTAGTGTTGTGTTCGACAAAGAAATGGCTTTTTATCATTGGGTGTGACGCTAAAGAACACAAAGAAATGTAGAGTATAGATGTGGCATATCGTTTGGTCTTATGATATAACTCTAATTTTAAGGGATTGGGTGTGAGGAAGGGCTAAAACTTTTTTCGACAATTGTGTGGGTTTTCATTAGAAAATACATATTGCTTATGTTTCAATGCCATTTTAGCTGAATTTGATATATTAAAGTTTATGAAATATATCAACAATATTTTAACAATCCTCTCTTTGCATTTTAGTTTTTCAAAAACTCTTTAAGAATATGGGTTTTGTCTATTTAGCCACTTTTAAATTAGAGCTTACTGAGCTCCGAAAAGAAAAACATTTAAGCTAATAGAAGATCTTAAAAATGTTTTGCCGGTTGCATTTTACGTAAATAATCCTGAAATAAATTAATGATACATCTTCATCATATGCCAGCTAAATTAACTCTAACTTTTAAATGAAATCGTATTACATATACATTTCAAAGGGTTTAATTCAAATCAAATAGGCATGGAACAAATTAATTTCAAAACTTAGCTTTTAAGGTCCAAACAGAATTAATCCGCGCCGTTCCGTTCGTGTTTTTCCGCATTATTCCCTTCGTTTTATAAAACAAAATGCAACTGCTCCGTTTTTAACTATATCCATAAATTTATTTTAGGTAGATTTCATATAAAAATCTACCTATTGCAATGGGCTTCATCTCGGAATTTCGGAAAAATTTTTGTGCCAAACGACTATATATGATAAGCGGAGACGAAAAAATAAAAAAAAAATGTATATATATATATATATACACCCAATTCTGTTTTTACACGGTCTTTTTTTAGACGGTTTTGAAATAACACGGTCTAGAAAAAAAATTTAAATTCGTTTTTACACGGTTTTATTTGAAATAGCACGGTTTAAATTTTGAAGAAAATTCGTATTTTTTTTTTATATACAAAGTTAGGCATGTTTAGTGTTAATTATAATAAATTATAAAGTAACGTCTCTTAATATCTGAAGATACCATGTCCAACTAGGGATTAGGATTAAGTTTGAATAAATTAAATTTCTTTAAGAAGTTTATGAACGTTATCTTTAAAATTTTGAGGATTAAAGCTATCAGGGAAAACCCTTGCTGGTGCGAGACATTCCATAGATGAGAGACTCTGCTGAAAAAATCACGCTGAAAAGCAACACTTCTGATCCTTTTTATATGAAGTGTAAAAGGATGGCCTACAAAATTTACTCTGGTGTTACGCGATAGGTTGCTAGTTCAGGTAAAATTGATTTTATCTCAGTCGAAGTTTGTTCATCCACAATGTATTACAACATTTCTCCTGTGTTGCAAGGAATTTAACTCATTAATAAGAGTTGAGTTGCTAAATAGTTTAACAGTTCTGCGCTGAACAAACTCAATTTACTTCATACTACTAAAATCAGATACACCCCATATGTGAGAACAATACTCCATGCAGGGAGTATAAATGATTTATATATTAAAAGAAGCTGTTCGCTATTGAAAAACTTACGAAATCGTTCCAAAGACCTAAATTTTTGAACAGCGTTCTTAGCTAGGTTAAAAATATGAGAATTTCATTTCATATTGTTTTCAACTTCTATTCCTAGAAGTATGTATGTACAGTTGATCAATTTTCTTTGAAGATTTTTTAACGCTAATCTTAAAGTTTGGAGGAAGAAAATTATTTTATCTTATTATACTCTTATTTGCAGGCTTAGGTAAAATCGATTTGATTTAGATAGAAGCCCGTTTATCCTTAATGTAAAATACCGTCAAATCAGCGACATACCAGGAATCAAGCTCATTAGTAAGATTTGAATTGCTGATCAATTTAACAGCCCTCTGTTGTATAGATTCAATCAAGACCTGTATGGTAACCTCCATATGTGACAACAATAATCCATGTAGGGCGATCGTCTTTCGGCAAAAACCGCATTGTCTTTAAGTATTTTTGACCAGTTAACAAAGAACCTCATATTTTTAAAAGTAATGTTTTTTTCAAATATTTTAGCTACAATCGATTAGTTTGATATGGGTTTGTAATTTGTTGTATCCGTTTTCGTACCTTTTTTGGAACTGACTGTGCCTACACTAACCATTTCCCAAAAAAACTAATATTTCAAATTAGATATATGTCGTTGGAACAGCATGTTTGATTAAGCTTGTGAAACGTACGTTATCGCTTAAACATCTGAAAAGCATATGATCGAATCTGGCATGCCAACTTCATGTAGACGTAAAGCATATTCAAAAATGCCTTACCGATCAAAACATTTCGGTATCCATCGATAGTTTTTCTTCTGAATCTAAATTAATTATTACTGGTATTCTCCAAGGCTCAGTTTTATTCCCCACTCTATTTTTAATTTATATCAACGGCCTGTTGAAAATTATCAGGATGATACACAGTACATTGCACAGGTCAATTGTTCCCGTATCTTCAAAGGTAAAATGAATGAAAAAATAAATCTCGCCCGGAGAAACGTGGTTATAAATGTAAACGAGGACCTTGAAGGAGAAAAGGACCGAGGACCGAGAAAAAGTCGCCGATTGGGGTAAAAAAATTTATTCAATTCTAATTCCACCAAAATGCAGCTATTGATTGTTTTCAGATCATAGACCGAGTTCCCCAATGATACTTCCATTAGTATCTATGACGAACAAATAGCATCCTAAATAGATGTGAAAAATATTTGACTCCGTATAATTTACTCCACATTTATAAGTTCTACATTCGTCCATGTATGGAATGAAATTTTTTTTTCAGTGTAAAGAAGTTTTTCTGAGAGAAAATGAAAAAGGCTTTCAAATTGCTAAATTCCAGTGAATTACAATAATTACTTTGATCTTAATCACTCACCAAATCTCTCAAAATTTTATTTTTTACGCCAAAAAGTGTAAAAGTTTTGTTTATTTAACATTATGCCCGCCGCATATTGCCGCTATCTCATAAGAAAGGGAATTCAGGAAAACTCTTTATGAAAATATTCAATTGTCATTTTTATTGCAACTTATTTATTTTAATATGGAAAAAAATTTCCAAAACTCGTTTTAATTCTATTTATTTATTCAAATGTTTATGAGTACTCTATATGTTTTGTTTTTCCGTCTAGTGCGTACACGAATAAATCAGAAGGTTTTCCTAACGCGTCAGCCACATACAGTTGTTAATCTGAGAAGCACGAGTTCTCCAAATCTAGTCCACATACTTGCAGTAACTGTCCTTGTGCTTTGTTGATCGTCATTGCAAATTCGAGTTGCAATGGAAACTAAACGTTTGAATTCAAATGCCATATCTGTTGGGATAACAGCCGGTCATTGGAACAGCATGCTTGATTGAGCTTGTGAAACGTACGTTATTGCATTAGACATCTGAAAAGCATTTGATCGAATCTGGCATGCCAACTTCATGTAGACGTAAAGCATATTCAAAATTGTCTCACCGATCAAAACATTTCGGTATCCATCGATAGTTTTTCTTCTGAGTCTAAATTAATTATTACTGGTGTTCTCCAAGGCACAGTTTTATTCCTCACTCTATTTTTAATTTATATCAATGACCTGTTGAAAATTATCAGTAACACGACAAATAGTTTTGCAGATGACATACAGTACATTGCACAGGTCATTCGTTCCCCTATCTTCAAAGGTAAAATGAATGAAAAAATAAATCTCGCCCGGAGAAACGTTGTTATAAATGTAAACGAGGACCTTGAAGGAGAAAAGGACCGAGGACCGAGAATAAAGTCGCCGATTGGGGGTAAAAAAATTTATTCAATTCTAATTCCACCAAAAAACCAGCTATTGATTGTTTTCAGATCATAGACCGAGTTCCCCAATGATACTTCCATTAGTATCTATGACGAACAAATAGCATCCTAAATAGATGGTAAAAATATTTCATTCCGTATAATTTACTCCACATTTATAAGTTCTACATTCGTCCATGTATGGAATATTGTTGTCAAGTCTTGTGTGGTGCATCTATTTCGATCTAGGCTCTAGTCTAAATTTAACTTCAAATCTTGATTTCCTACAACATTGTCGTACTGTTGCTGATCTCTGATTTAATTTTTGTTTTTTATCAAATTAACTGTGCATACATGCACAAAAAATTTAATTTGGCTTTTATATAGACTCTTAATAGTTTTTTTGTACATATCATTTTATTTTACCTATTTTTTACAGAAATAAAGGGTATGGAACCAATCCCCTTTTTTTCTATGTGCTGCATGTCTTTTTATGCACGGTTTTTTTTTACACGTCTTTTCCTGGAACGTATCTACCGTGTAAAAACAGAATTGGGTGTATATATATATATATATATATATATATATATATATATATATATATATATATATATATATATATACATAATTGAAGACGCTGTAGGCACTTGGCGAAACATTTTAATATTATTTTAAATATTTTATTTTACTTGTTGTAAGTTTCGCAATAAATACAAATTATAATTATTGTTTTATTTTTATTTTTTATTTAAACAAAATATATATGTATAATTATATTTTTGCTCGATTAATTTCGGTTGTTACACCATTATCAAGAGCTTGAAAAATATATACTAAAGAAAAATGATTAACAAAAATATAAAACAAAACAGTTTTTGAAGCTACTCAAATTCGAAAAAATTAAACATAAAATAATTCAATGAACAAGTAAGAATTTAACAATAAACAATTCAAATTCAAATTAGAAAAAATCTTTATAAAAATTAGTATCAAAATAGCTAATGAAGGCAATACCACTGTGTAAATAAAGTTTATAAAAATTTTTTGAAAAAACATTGAAACATGGGAGATTTTAAATTAAATAAACAAATCTGGGCAAGTTAACGGTGAATAAATTATATCAGTTTGGGCGTTCAATAAATTTTGATTATAAAACTGAGCTTTTCTAATTTCAAAAGATTCCAAAATATTTAGTCTTAAACCTTTGTTTTCAAAATGAAGAATTTTTAGATTACTATTATTACTAAATGTACTATTATGGTTTTCGGATATTAAATGATTAGCAAACGTGGAATTAGAATGTCCCAATCTTAAGGCTCGAAAGTGTTCTGATAAACGTTCAGAAAAACTACGACCAGTTTGTCCGATATAGATTGCATTACAATCATCACAGGACAATTGGTAAACTCCACTGTTTGTAAATTTATTTTGCTGATTTAATTTATTGTTAACCAAAAGACTGTGTAAATTTTTGTTATTATAAAAAGAACAACTTAAATTTGTATGTTTAGTAATAATGTTTCCTAGTTTTGGGCTTATTTTATCATGATAATTAATTTTACAATAATGTTTTAGAATAGGTGGTGAAACTGGATAAATTTGGATATAAGCAAGACGTTTGAGCTTCTTGTGTAGTATTTTATAAACTAAATCAGGATTGAAACCATTGGTGTTTGATATAGTTAAAATTGTATTTAGTTCTTTGTTAAAATTAAAAGAAGAAAGTGGGATTTTAATTAATCTGTCAATTAGCGAATATAGAGCTGAATGTTTAGCATTTCTAGAGTGATTAGAGTTAGAATTTATAATTGTATCTGTACAAGTGGGCTTTCTATAAATATCAAAATCAAATTTATGGTTAACATGGTTGATACTAATATCAAGGAAATTAATAGATTTATCTATTTCTTTCTCAATAGTAAATTTAATTGAAATACATTTGCTATTAAGTATTTGGAGAAAACAGTCTAACTGTCGATCAGTCCCACTCCAAAGACAAATAATATCATCTACATATCTATACCAGAATAAGATATGTTTTGATAAAGGTAGTGATACATCTAATATTTGTTTCTCAAACCAATCCATGAAAATATCAGCGAGGAGGGGAGATAATGGGGAGCCCATAGGTAGACCATCAGAAAATTTGTAATATTTATCATCAAAAACAAAATAATTCTGTGTAACACAAGTTTTATAAAGGAGGCCTAGTTCATTTTGAATTTGAAGTGACGGAACTGAATCATTGATAATTTTTGAAACAATATCATTTAAAACATTAATGGGTATAGAAGTGAACAAACTTGAAACGTCAAAAGAAATTAATTTTGAATTATGGGGAACAATAACATCCTTGATCTTATTTATCAAGTCAATAGAATTTTTAACTGCATATTTAGAATAAAAGCCTGTAATTTCTAAGAAAATTTTGTTAAATTTTTTACATAATTTGTAGGCAGGAGCACTACGATAAGAAACAATAGGTCTTATTGGTAAATTTTCTTTATGTAATTTTGGTAGTCCGTACAGGACAGGTGCTGAAGGGTTCATTTGCTTAAAAATAAATGAAGTATGAGTAGGAATTAAAGAATTACAAAATGATAAACATTCAGTTACAGATAATTTAAATTTTTTGGTTGGATCTGAATGTAAAAGCTCTGCACCACTATCAATGATAAAATCATAAACTTTTTCCATATATAAAGTTTTAGGTAAAATGGTGATGGTATTGCCTTTATCAGCTTTACAAAGGATACTATCATTGGTATTTAATTTTGATTTAATATTTTTGACTAAATGTAACTCTTTATTAAATATACCTATATTATTGTTGTTTGAAGATCTAATTTCTTCAGCACAGATGGCCTTAAGATTATTAATGTTGATATTACATTCTATTGTACTTCTTGATAAAGCTACATCAACATCGATAGCTACATTTAAAAGATTTTTTGAGATGTTCGTGTCCATTGGAGCATATTTTAATCCTTTATTTAAAAGTTGCATTTCATCAGGTGAAAAGATTATATTTGAAAAATTTTCAATTTTATTATAAAATGTATGTGATGGAGGTGGTGGTTCAGGATAATTTATTGTTAACAAGATATTTAGTTTTTTCTTTTGATTCAAATATTTTTTATAAGCAAGTTCACTAATTTCTTCACGTAGACTAATATCTAGAACATCGAATTCAAAAGCATGTAATCTACTTGTTAATTCAGTGTGAGCAATTTTTAAATGTGTACATAAATTATTTCTAGTAGCATATAGATAAATAATTTCAGCTTTAAGCCATGTTTCTTCTGCAATTTTAATGGCTTTTAAAGCTCGTGAATTGGAGAGTGTTGCAGTTATTTTGATATAATTCGGTATAATTTTGAATTTTTTACACTGGGTATTAAACCATAAATGATTTTGTGTTAGTTCCTTTTTCTTTAGTAATCTTTTATAAATAACAGCTAAACTGGCTAAATCTGCCGTTTTAATATACATAATTGAAGACGCTGTAGGCACTTGGCGAAACATTTTAATATTATTTTAAATATTTTATTTTACTTGTTGTAAGTTTCGCAATAAATACAAATTATAATTATTGTTTTATTTTTATTTTTTATTTAAACAAAATATATATGTATAATTATATTTTTGCTCGATTAATTTCGGTTGTTACACCATTATCAAGAGCTTGAAAAATATATACTAAAGAAAAATGATTAACAAAAATATAAAACAAAACAGTTTTTGAAGCTACTCAAATTCGAAAAAATTAAACATAAAATAATTCAATGAACAAGTAAGAATTTAACAATAAACAATTCAAATTCAAATTAGAAAAAATCTTTATAAAAATTAGTATCAAAATAGCTAATGAAGGCAATACCACTGTGTAAATAAAGTTTATAAAAATTTTTTGAAAAAACATTGAAACATGGGAGATTTTAAATTAAATAAACAAATCTGGGCAAGTTAACGGTGAATAAATTATATCAGTTTGGGCGTTCAATAAATTTTGATTATAAAACTGAGCTTTTCTAATTTCAAAAGATTCCAAAATATTTAGTCTTAAACCTTTGTTTTCAAAATGAAGAATTTTTAGATTACTATTATTACTAAATGTACTATTATGGTTTTCGGATATTAAATGATTAGCAAACGTGGAATTAGAATGTCCCAATCTTAAGGCTCGAAAGTGTTCTGATAAACGTTCAGAAAAACTACGACCAGTTTGTCCGATATAGATTGCATTACAATCATCACAGGACAATTGGTAAACTCCACTGTTTGTAAATTTATTTTGCTGATTTAATTTATTGTTAACCAAAAGACTGTGTAAATTTTTGTTATTATAAAAAGAACAACTTAAATTTGTATGTTTAGTAATAATGTTTCCTAGTTTTGGGCTTATTTTATCATGATAATTAATTTTACAATAATGTTTTAGAATAGGTGGTGAAACTGGATAAATTTGGATATAAGCAAGACGTTTGAGCTTCTTGTGTAGTATTTTATAAACTAAATCAGGATTGAAACCATTGGTGTTTGATATAGTTAAAATTGTATTTAGTTCTTTGTTAAAATTAAAAGAAGAAAGTGGGATTTTAATTAATCTGTCAATTAGCGAATATAGAGCTGAATGTTTAGCATTTCTAGAGTGATTAGAGTTAGAATTTATAATTGTATCTGTACAAGTGGGCTTTCTATAAATATCAAAATCAAATTTATGGTTAACATGGTTGATACTAATATCAAGGAAATTAATAGATTTATCTATTTCTTTCTCAATAGTAAATTTAATTGAAATACATTTGCTATTAAGTATTTGGAGAAAACAGTCTAACTGTCGATCAGTCCCACTCCAAAGACAAATAATATCATCTACATATCTATACCAGAATAAGATATGTTTTGATAAAGGTAGTGATACATCTAATATTTGTTTCTCAAACCAATCCATGAAAATATCAGCGAGGAGGGGAGATAATGGGGAGCCCATAGGTAGACCATCAGAAAATTTGTAATATTTATCATCAAAAACAAAATAATTCTGTGTAACACAAGTTTTATAAAGGAGGCCTAGTTCATTTTGAATTTGAAGTGACGGATCTGAATCATTGATAATTTTTGAAACAATATCATTTAAAACATTAATGGGTATAGAAGTGAACAAACTTGAAACGTCAAAAGAAATTAATTTTGAATTATGGGGAACAATAACATCCTTGATCTTATTTATCAAGTCAATAGAATTTTTAACTGCATATTTAGAATAAAAGCCTGTAATTTCTAAGAAAATTTTGTTAAATTTTTTACATAATTTGTAGGCAGGAGCACTACGATAAGAAACAATAGGTCTTATTGGTAAATTTTCTTTATGTAATTTTGGTAGTCCGTACAGGACAGGTGCTGAAGGGTTCATTTGCTTAAAAATAAATGAAGTATGAGTAGGAATTAAAGAATTACAAAATGATAAACATTCAGTTACAGATAATTTAAATTTTTTGGTTGGATCTGAATGTAAAAGCTCTGCACCACTATCAATGATAAAATCATAAACTTTTTCCATATATAAAGTTTTAGGTAAAATGGTGATGGTATTGCCTTTATCAGCTTTACAAAGGATACTATCATTGGTATTTAATTTTGATTTAATATTTTTGACTAAATGTAACTCTTTATTAAATATACCTATATTATTGTTGTTTGAAGATCTAATTTCTTCAGCACAGATGGCCTTAAGATTATTAATGTTGATATTACATTCTATTGTACTTCTTGATAAAGCTACATCAACATCGATAGCTACATTTAAAAGATTTTTTGAGATGTTCGTGTCCATTGGAGCATATTTTAATCCTTTATTTAAAAGTTGCATTTCATCAGGTGAAAAGATTATATTTGAAAAATTTTCAATTTTATTATAAAATGTATGTGATGGAGGTGGTGGTTCAGGATAATTTATTGTTAACAAGATATTTAGTTTTTTCTTTTGATTCAAATATTTTTTATAAGCAAGTTCACTAATTTCTTCACGTAGACTAATATCTAGAACATCGAATTCAAAAGCATGTAATCTACTTGTTAATTCAGTGTGAGCAATTTTTAAATGTGTACATAAATTATTTCTAGTAGCATATAGATAAATAATTTCAGCTTTAAGCCATGTTTCTTCTGCAATTTTAATGGCTTTTAAAGCTCGTGAATTGGAGAGTGTTGCAGTTATTTTGATATAATTCGGTATAATTTTGAATTTTTTACACTGGGTATTAAACCATAAATGATTTTGTGTTAGTTCCTTTTTCTTTAGTAATCTTTTATAAATAACAGCTAAACTGGCTAAATCTGCCGTTTTAATATACATAATTGAAGACGCTGTAGGCACTTGGCGAAACATTTTAATATTATTTTAAATATTTTATTTTACTTGTTGTAAGTTTCGCAATAAATACAAATTATAATTATTGTTTTATTTTTATTTTTTATTTAAACAAAATATATATGTATAATTATATTTTTGCTCGATTAATTTCGGTTGTTACACCATTATCAAGAGCTTGAAAAATATATACTAAAGAAAAATGATTAACAAAAATATAAAACAAAACAGTTTTTGAAGCTACTCAAATTCGAAAAAATTAAACATAAAATAATTCAATGAACAAGTAAGAATTTAACAATAAACAATTCAAATTCAAATTAGAAAAAATCTTTATAAAAATTAGTATCAAAATAGCTAATACCATCACCATTTTACCTAAAACTTTATATATGGAAAAAGTTTATGATTTTATCATTGATAGTGGTGCAGAGCTTTTACATTCAGATCCAACCAAAAAATTTAAATTATCTGTAACTGAATGTTTATCATTTTGTAATTCTTTAATTCCTACTCATACTTCATTTATTTTTAAGCAAATGAACCCTTCAGCACCTGTCCTGTACGGACTACCAAAATTACATAAAGAAAATTTACCAATAAGACCTATTGTTTCTTATCGTAGTGCTCCTGCCTACAAATTATGTAAAAAATTTAACAAAATTTTCTTAGAAATTACAGGCTTTTATTCTAAATATGCAGTTAAAAATTCTATTGACTTGATAAATAAGATCAAGGATGTTATTGTTCCCCATAATTCAAAATTAATTTCTTTTGACGTTTCAAGTTTGTTCACTTCTATACCCATTAATGTTTTAAATGATATTGTTTCAAAAATTATCAATGATTCAGTTCCGTCACTTCAAATTCAAAATGAACTAGGCCTCCTTTATAAAACTTGTGTTACACAGAATTATTTTGTTTTTGATGATAAATATTACAAATTTTCTGATGGTCTACCTATGGGCTCCCCATTATCTCCCCTCCTCGCTGATATTTTCATGGATTGGTTTGAGAAACAAATATTAGATGTATCACTACCTTTATCAAAACATATCTTATTCTGGTATAGATATGTAGATGATATTATTTGTCTTTGGAGTGGGACTGATCGACAGTTAGACTGTTTTCTCCAAATACTTAATAGCAAATGTATTTCAATTAAATTTACTATTGAGAAAGAAATAGATAAATCTATTAATTTCCTTGATATTAGTATCAACCATGTTAACCATAAATTTGATTTTGATATTTATAGAAAGCCCACTTGTACAGATACAATTATAAATTCTAACTCTAATCACTCTAGAAATGCTAAACATTCAGCTCTATATTCGCTAATTGACAGATTAATTAAAATCCCACTTTCTTCTTTTAATTTTAACAAAGAACTAAATACAATTTTAACTATATCAAACACCAATGGTTTCAATCCTGATTTAGTTTATAAAATACTACACAAGAAGCTCAAACGTCTTGCTTATATCCAAATTTATCCAGTTTCACCACCTATTCTAAAACATTATTGTAAAATTAATTATCATGATAAAATAAGCCCAAAACTAGGAAACATTATTACTAAACATACAAATTTAAGTTGTTCTTTTTATAATAACAAAAATTTACACAGTCTTTTGGTTAACAATAAATTAAATCAGCAAAATAAATTTACAAACAGTGGAGTTTACCAATTGTCCTGTGATGATTGTAATGCAATCTATATCGGACAAACTGGTCGTAGTTTTTCTGAACGTTTATCAGAACACTTTCGAGCCTTAAGATTGGGACATTCTAATTCCACGTTTGCTAATCATTTAATATCCGAAAACCATAATAGTACATTTAGTAATAATAGTAATCTAAAAATTCTTCATTTTGAAAACAAAGGTTTAAGACTAAATATTTTGGAATCTTTTGAAATTAGAAAAGCTCAGTTTTATAATCAAAATTTATTGAACGCCCAAACTGATATAATTTATTCACCGTTAACTTGCCCAGATTTGTTTATTTAATTTAAAATCTCCCATGTTTCAATGTTTTTTCAAAAAATTTTTATAAACTTTATTTACACAGTGGTATTGCCTTCATTAGCTATTTTGATACTAATTTTTATAAAGATTTTTTCTAATTTGAATTTGAATTGTTTATTGTTAAATTCTTACTTGTTCATTGAATTATTTTATGTTTAATTTTTTCGAATTTGAGTAGCTTCAAAAACTGTTTTGTTTTATATTTTTGTTAATCATTTTTCTTTAGTATATATTTTTCAAGCTCTTGATAATGGTGTAACAACCGAAATTAATCGAGCAAAAATATAATTATACATATATATTTTGTTTAAATAAAAAATAAAAATAAAACAATAATTATAATTTGTATTTATTGCGAAACTTACAACAAGTAAAATAAAATATTTAAAATAATATTAAAATGTTTCGCCAAGTGCCTACAGCGTCTTCAATTATGTATATTAAAACGGCAGATTTAGCCAGTTTAGCTGTTATTTATAAAAGATTACTAAAGAAAAAGGAACTAACACAAAATCATTTATGGTTTAATACCCAGTGTAAAAAATTCAAAATTATACCGAATTATATCAAAATAACTGCAACACTCTCCAATTCACGAGCTTTAAAAGCCATTAAAATTGCAGAAGAAACATGGCTTAAAGCTGAAATTATTTATCTATATGCTACTAGAAATAATTTATGTACACATTTAAAAATTGCTCACACTGAATTAACAAGTAGATTACATGCTTTTGAATTCGATGTTCTAGATATTAGTCTACGTGAAGAAATTAGTGAACTTGCTTATAAAAAATATTTGAATCAAAAGAAAAAACTAAATATCTTGTTAACAATAAATTATCCTGAACCACCACCTCCATCACATACATTTTATAATAAAATTGAAAATTTTTCAAATATAATCTTTTCACCTGATGAAATGCAACTTTTAAATAAAGGATTAAAATATGCTCCAATGGACACGAACATCTCAAAAAATCTTTTAAATGTAGCTATCGATGTTGATGTAGCTTTATCAAGAAGTACAATAGAATGTAATATCAACATTAATAATCTTAAGGCCATCTGTGCTGAAGAAATTAGATCTTCAAACAACAATAATATAGGTATATTTAATAAAGAGTTACATTTAGTCAAAAATATTAAATCAAAATTAAATACCAATGATAGTATCCTTTGTAAAGCTGATAAAGGCAATACCATCACCATTTTACCTAAAACTTTATATATGGAAAAAGTTTATGATTTTATCATTGATAGTGGTGCAGAGCTTTTACATTCAGATCCAACCAAAAAATTTAAATTATCTGTAACTGAATGTTTATCATTTTGTAATTCTTTAATTCCTACTCATACTTCATTTATTTTTAAGCAAATGAACCCTTCAGCACCTGTCCTGTACGGACTACCAAAATTACATAAAGAAAATTTACCAATAAGACCTATTGTTTCTTATCGTAGTGCTCCTGCCTACAAATTATGTAAAAAATTTAACAAAATTTTCTTAGAAATTACAGGCTTTTATTCTAAATATGCAGTTAAAAATTCTATTGACTTGATAAATAAGATCAAGGATGTTATTGTTCCCCATAATTCAAAATTAATTTCTTTTGACGTTTCAAGTTTGTTCACTTCTATACCCATTAATGTTTTAAATGATATTGTTTCAAAAATTATCAATGATTCAGTTCCGTCACTTCAAATTCAAAATGAACTAGGCCTCCTTTATAAAACTTGTGTTACACAGAATTATTTTGTTTTTGATGATAAATATTACAAATTTTCTGATGGTCTACCTATGGGCTCCCCATTATCTCCCCTCCTCGCTGATATTTTCATGGATTGGTTTGAGAAACAAATATTAGATGTATCACTACCTTTATCAAAACATATCTTATTCTGGTATAGATATGTAGATGATATTATTTGTCTTTGGAGTGGGACTGATCGACAGTTAGACTGTTTTCTCCAAATACTTAATAGCAAATGTATTTCAATTAAATTTACTATTGAGAAAGAAATAGATAAATCTATTAATTTCCTTGATATTAGTATCAACCATGTTAACCATAAATTTGATTTTGATATTTATAGAAAGCCCACTTGTACAGATACAATTATAAATTCTAACTCTAATCACTCTAGAAATGCTAAACATTCAGCTCTATATTCGCTAATTGACAGATTAATTAAAATCCCACTTTCTTCTTTTAATTTTAACAAAGAACTAAATACAATTTTAACTATATCAAACACCAATGGTTTCAATCCTGATTTAGTTTATAAAATACTACACAAGAAGCTCAAACGTCTTGCTTATATCCAAATTTATCCAGTTTCACCACCTATTCTAAAACATTATTGTAAAATTAATTATCATGATAAAATAAGCCCAAAACTAGGAAACATTATTACTAAACATACAAATTTAAGTTGTTCTTTTTATAATAACAAAAATTTACACAGTCTTTTGGTTAACAATAAATTAAATCAGCAAAATAAATTTACAAACAGTGGAGTTTACCAATTGTCCTGTGATGATTGTAATGCAATCTATATCGGACAAACTGGTCGTAGTTTTTCTGAACGTTTATCAGAACACTTTCGAGCCTTAAGATTGGGACATTCTAATTCCACGTTTGCTAATCATTTAATATCCGAAAACCATAATAGTACATTTAGTAATAATAGTAATCTAAAAATTCTTCATTTTGAAAACAAAGGTTTAAGACTAAATATTTTGGAATCTTTTGAAATTAGAAAAGCTCAGTTTTATAATCAAAATTTATTGAACGCCCAAACTGATATAATTTATTCACCGTTAACTTGCCCAGATTTGTTTATTTAATTTAAAATCTCCCATGTTTCAATGTTTTTTCAAAAAATTTTTATAAACTTTATTTACACAGTGGTATTGCCTTCATTAGCTATTTTGATACTAATTTTTATAAAGATTTTTTCTAATTTGAATTTGAATTGTTTATTGTTAAATTCTTACTTGTTCATTGAATTATTTTATGTTTAATTTTTTCGAATTTGAGTAGCTTCAAAAACTGTTTTGTTTTATATTTTTGTTAATCATTTTTCTTTAGTATATATTTTTCAAGCTCTTGATAATGGTGTAACAACCGAAATTAATCGAGCAAAAATATAATTATACATATATATTTTGTTTAAATAAAAAATAAAAATAAAACAATAATTATAATTTGTATTTATTGCGAAACTTACAACAAGTAAAATAAAATATTTAAAATAATATTAAAATGTTTCGCCAAGTGCCTACAGCGTCTTCAATTATGTATATTAAAACGGCAGATTTAGCCAGTTTAGCTGTTATTTATAAAAGATTACTAAAGAAAAAGGAACTAACACAAAATCATTTATGGTTTAATACCCAGTGTAAAAAATTCAAAATTATACCGAATTATATCAAAATAACTGCAACACTCTCCAATTCACGAGCTTTAAAAGCCATTAAAATTGCAGAAGAAACATGGCTTAAAGCTGAAATTATTTATCTATATGCTACTAGAAATAATTTATGTACACATTTAAAAATTGCTCACACTGAATTAACAAGTAGATTACATGCTTTTGAATTCGATGTTCTAGATATTAGTCTACGTGAAGAAATTAGTGAACTTGCTTATAAAAAATATTTGAATCAAAAGAAAAAACTAAATATCTTGTTAACAATAAATTATCCTGAACCACCACCTCCATCACATACATTTTATAATAAAATTGAAAATTTTTCAAATATAATCTTTTCACCTGATGAAATGCAACTTTTAAATAAAGGATTAAAATATGCTCCAATGGACACGAACATCTCAAAAAATCTTTTAAATGTAGCTATCGATGTTGATGTAGCTTTATCAAGAAGTACAATAGAATGTAATATCAACATTAATAATCTTAAGGCCATCTGTGCTGAAGAAATTAGATCTTCAAACAACAATAATATAGGTATATTTAATAAAGAGTTACATTTAGTCAAAAATATTAAATCAAAATTAAATACCAATGATAGTATCCTTTGTAAAGCTGATAAAGGCAATACCATCACCATTTTACCTAAAACTTTATATATGGAAAAAGTTTATGATTTTATCATTGATAGTGGTGCAGAGCTTTTACATTCAGATCCAACCAAAAAATTTAAATTATCTGTAACTGAATGTTTATCATTTTGTAATTCTTTAATTCCTACTCATACTTCATTTATTTTTAAGCAAATGAACCCTTCAGCACCTGTCCTGTACGGACTACCAAAATTACATAAAGAAAATTTACCAATAAGACCTATTGTTTCTTATCGTAGTGCTCCTGCCTACAAATTATGTAAAAAATTTAACAAAATTTTCTTAGAAATTACAGGCTTTTATTCTAAATATGCAGTTAAAAATTCTATTGACTTGATAAATAAGATCAAGGATGTTATTGTTCCCCATAATTCAAAATTAATTTCTTTTGACGTTTCAAGTTTGTTCACTTCTATACCCATTAATGTTTTAAATGATATTGTTTCAAAAATTATCAATGATTCAGTTCCGTCACTTCAAATTCAAAATGAACTAGGCCTCCTTTATAAAACTTGTGTTACACAGAATTATTTTGTTTTTGATGATAAATATTACAAATTTTCTGATGGTCTACCTATGGGCTCCCCATTATCTCCCCTCCTCGCTGATATTTTCATGGATTGGTTTGAGAAACAAATATTAGATGTATCACTACCTTTATCAAAACATATCTTATTCTGGTATAGATATGTAGATGATATTATTTGTCTTTGGAGTGGGACTGATCGACAGTTAGACTGTTTTCTCCAAATACTTAATAGCAAATGTATTTCAATTAAATTTACTATTGAGAAAGAAATAGATAAATCTATTAATTTCCTTGATATTAGTATCAACCATGTTAACCATAAATTTGATTTTGATATTTATAGAAAGCCCACTTGTACAGATACAATTATAAATTCTAACTCTAATCACTCTAGAAATGCTAAACATTCAGCTCTATATTCGCTAATTGACAGATTAATTAAAATCCCACTTTCTTCTTTTAATTTTAACAAAGAACTAAATACAATTTTAACTATATCAAACACCAATGGTTTCAATCCTGATTTAGTTTATAAAATACTACACAAGAAGCTCAAACGTCTTGCTTATATCCAAATTTATCCAGTTTCACCACCTATTCTAAAACATTATTGTAAAATTAATTATCATGATAAAATAAGCCCAAAACTAGGAAACATTATTACTAAACATACAAATTTAAGTTGTTCTTTTTATAATAACAAAAATTTACACAGTCTTTTGGTTAACAATAAATTAAATCAGCAAAATAAATTTACAAACAGTGGAGTTTACCAATTGTCCTGTGATGATTGTAATGCAATCTATATCGGACAAACTGGTCGTAGTTTTTCTGAACGTTTATCAGAACACTTTCGAGCCTTAAGATTGGGACATTCTAATTCCACGTTTGCTAATCATTTAATATCCGAAAACCATAATAGTACATTTAGTAATAATAGTAATCTAAAAATTCTTCATTTTGAAAACAAAGGTTTAAGACTAAATATTTTGGAATCTTTTGAAATTAGAAAAGCTCAGTTTTATAATCAAAATTTATTGAACGCCCAAACTGATATAATTTATTCACCGTTAACTTGCCCAGATTTGTTTATTTAATTTAAAATCTCCCATGTTTCAATGTTTTTTCAAAAAATTTTTATAAACTTTATTTACACAGTGGTATTGCCTTCATTAGCTATTTTGATACTAATTTTTATAAAGATTTTTTCTAATTTGAATTTGAATTGTTTATTGTTAAATTCTTACTTGTTCATTGAATTATTTTATGTTTAATTTTTTCGAATTTGAGTAGCTTCAAAAACTGTTTTGTTTTATATTTTTGTTAATCATTTTTCTTTAGTATATATTTTTCAAGCTCTTGATAATGGTGTAACAACCGAAATTAATCGAGCAAAAATATAATTATACATATATATTTTGTTTAAATAAAAAATAAAAATAAAACAATAATTATAATTTGTATTTATTGCGAAACTTACAACAAGTAAAATAAAATATTTAAAATAATATTAAAATGTTTCGCCAAGTGCCTACAGCGTCTTCAATTATGTATATTAAAACGGCAGATTTAGCCAGTTTAGCTGTTATTTATAAAAGATTACTAAAGAAAAAGGAACTAACACAAAATCATTTATGGTTTAATACCCAGTGTAAAAAATTCAAAATTATACCGAATTATATCAAAATAACTGCAACACTCTCCAATTCACGAGCTTTAAAAGCCATTAAAATTGCAGAAGAAACATGGCTTAAAGCTGAAATTATTTATCTATATGCTACTAGAAATAATTTATGTACACATTTAAAAATTGCTCACACTGAATTAACAAGTAGATTACATGCTTTTGAATTCGATGTTCTAGATATTAGTCTACGTGAAGAAATTAGTGAACTTGCTTATAAAAAATATTTGAATCAAAAGAAAAAACTAAATATCTTGTTAACAATAAATTATCCTGAACCACCACCTCCATCACATACATTTTATAATAAAATTGAAAATTTTTCAAATATAATCTTTTCACCTGATGAAATGCAACTTTTAAATAAAGGATTAAAATATGCTCCAATGGACACGAACATCTCAAAAAATCTTTTAAATGTAGCTATCGATGTTGATGTAGCTTTATCAAGAAGTACAATAGAATGTAATATCAACATTAATAATCTTAAGGCCATCTGTGCTGAAGAAATTAGATCTTCAAACAACAATAATATAGGTATATTTAATAAAGAGTTACATTTAGTCAAAAATATTAAATCAAAATTAAATACCAATGATAGTATCCTTTGTAAAGCTGATAAAGGCAATACCATCACCATTTTACCTAAAACTTTATATATGGAAAAAGTTTATGATTTTATCATTGATAGTGGTGCAGAGCTTTTACATTCAGATCCAACCAAAAATTTAAATTATCTGTAACTGAATGTTTATCATTTTGTAATTCTTTAATTCCTACTCATACTTCATTTATTTTTAAGCAAATGAACCCTTCAGCACCTGTCCTGTACGGACTACCAAAATTACATAAAGAAAATTTACCAATAAGACCTATTGTTTCTTATCGTAGTGCTCCTGCCTACAAATTATGTAAAAAATTTAACAAAATTTTCTTAGAAATTACAGGCTTTTATTCTAAATATGCAGTTAAAAATTCTATTGACTTGATAAATAAGATCAAGGATGTTATTGTTCCCCATAATTCAAAATTAATTTCTTTTGACGTTTCAAGTTTGTTCACTTCTATACCCATTAATGTTTTAAATGATATTGTTTCAAAAATTATCAATGATTCAGTTCCGTCACTTCAAATTCAAAATGAACTAGGCCTCCTTTATAAAACTTGTGTTACACAGAATTATTTTGTTTTTGATGATAAATATTACAAATTTTCTGATGGTCTACCTATGGGCTCCCCATTATCTCCCCTCCTCGCTGATATTTTCATGGATTGGTTTGAGAAACAAATATTAGATGTATCACTACCTTTATCAAAACATATCTTATTCTGGTATAGATATGTAGATGATATTATTTGTCTTTGGAGTGGGACTGATCGACAGTTAGACTGTTTTCTCCAAATACTTAATAGCAAATGTATTTCAATTAAATTTACTATTGAGAAAGAAATAGATAAATCTATTAATTTCCTTGATATTAGTATCAACCATGTTAACCATAAATTTGATTTTGATATTTATAGAAAGCCCACTTGTACAGATACAATTATAAATTCTAACTCTAATCACTCTAGAAATGCTAAACATTCAGCTCTATATTCGCTAATTGACAGATTAATTAAAATCCCACTTTCTTCTTTTAATTTTAACAAAGAACTAAATACAATTTTAACTATATCAAACACCAATGGTTTCAATCCTGATTTAGTTTATAAAATACTACACAAGAAGCTCAAACGTCTTGCTTATATCCAAATTTATCCAGTTTCACCACCTATTCTAAAACATTATTGTAAAATTAATTATCATGATAAAATAAGCCCAAAACTAGGAAACATTATTACTAAACATACAAATTTAAGTTGTTCTTTTTATAATAACAAAAATTTACACAGTCTTTTGGTTAACAATAAATTAAATCAGCAAAATAAATTTACAAACAGTGGAGTTTACCAATTGTCCTGTGATGATTGTAATGCAATCTATATCGGACAAACTGGTCGTAGTTTTTCTGAACGTTTATCAGAACACTTTCGAGCCTTAAGATTGGGACATTCTAATTCCACGTTTGCTAATCATTTAATATCCGAAAACCATAATAGTACATTTAGTAATAATAGTAATCTAAAAATTCTTCATTTTGAAAACAAAGGTTTAAGACTAAATATTTTGGAATCTTTTGAAATTAGAAAAGCTCAGTTTTATAATCAAAATTTATTGAACGCCCAAACTGATATAATTTATTCACCGTTAACTTGCCCAGATTTGTTTATTTAATTTAAAATCTCCCATGTTTCAATGTTTTTTCAAAAAATTTTTATAAACTTTATTTACACAGTGGTATTGCCTTCATTAGCTATTTTGATACTAATTTTTATAAAGATTTTTTCTAATTTGAATTTGAATTGTTTATTGTTAAATTCTTACTTGTTCATTGAATTATTTTATGTTTAATTTTTTCGAATTTGAGTAGCTTCAAAAACTGTTTTGTTTTATATTTTTGTTAATCATTTTTCTTTAGTATATATTTTTCAAGCTCTTGATAATGGTGTAACAACCGAAATTAATCGAGCAAAAATATAATTATACATATATATTTTGTTTAAATAAAAAATAAAAATAAAACAATAATTATAATTTGTATTTATTGCGAAACTTACAACAAGTAAAATAAAATATTTAAAATAATATATATATATATATATATATATATATATATATATATATATATATATATATATATATATATATATATATATATATATATATATACGATATGAGATATAACGAAAACGACCGGCACTCTCACGGTCGCATTTGTTGAGGTAGATAAAAAAAATTTTCTGTGCATGTGTGTTCTATTAATATCTCGGACGAGTTCGTGAATCAGCAAAATCTAACCCGTGGTTAAGAAACTAGAGCCTTTTTTCTGAAAAAAATTGATTTTTTAAAACCGTTATAACGGCCGTTTGGATACTAATACTTTAAAAAAATTAACAAATTTAGAATCTTTGGAATCTTTTTTATCAATTTGTTTTAAAAATAGACCTCTGCAGTTAGAGGTTTCTGAGTGAGCGGCTCCAACAAAAAAGTTTGCAAAAAAATTTTTTTTTTTAAACAACTGGCACTCTCACGGTCGCATTTGAAAAGCCAGATCAAAACATCTTTTCTAAAAATGTGCGTTTTATTATTATCTTGGACATATTCGTAAATCAGCCCAATCCAACACATGATTAAGAAACTAGACGCTTTATACTAAAAAAAAGTTTGTGTTTTAGATCCGTTATAACGGCCGTTAGGATTCTAATATTTTTAAAAACTTCATAAATTTAGAATCTTTGAAACCTTTTTAATCAGTTTCTTTCAAAAAAAAGACCTCTGCAGTTGGAGGTTTCTGAGTGAGTGGCTCTAACAAAAAAGCTTGTAAAACACAAAATGCGTTTGAAACAACCGGCACTCCCACGGTCGCATTTGTGGAGCCAGATCAAAAAACCTTTTCGAAAAATGTGTATTTTATTAATATCTTGGACAAGTTCGTAAATCAGAAAAATCTGACACATGGTTAAGGAACTAGAGGCTTTATACTAGAAAAAAAATTCGTTTTTTTAATCCGTTATAACGGCCGTTTGGATACTAATATTTTTGAAATCTTCATAAATTTAGAATCTGGGGAAACATTTTAATCCGTTTCTTATAAATATAAACCTCTGCAGTTAGAGGTTTTTGACTTGTTCGCTTCAACAAAAAAGTTTGCAACAATCCCCAACTACAATTTCCAAAAACCTTATAACAGTCAATGTCAACCTTATAACAGTCAAAAAAATAAAAAGATTTGAATAGAAGAAATTAATAAACTATTTTGATATTTTGCAGTAATTGCACGACATATGATATAGAGTAGGTTTGTGTCATAAATTGTCACACACATGTTCTGTGGTAGATTTGATATTTGTTTGTTGCAAAATTGGATAGATATAATTTTGCTTATAGGTAGCTAATTTTCTTTTTAAAATTCGTTCGATATCTGTTTGAAACTAGTTTGTTTTGTTTAAACTAATCTGATTGGCACACAAAACTGTCTGATCTCGAAATCTACCTATTTCTAGCGGATATACGTGCCGCTTGGACTTTTTTATTTATATTCATATTTTTATTTATTATTTTATAAAATTTGTTGAAATCGGTTCATTTATATAAATATTGGAAAAATAGACAATATTTGAGGTTATGTCTTCCGTAAAAGGTTAAACTTGTGCATTGTGTTTTAATTTTCATTTTGAAAAGACGGACGGAAAAGGTGGACGGAACAGATCTATTTTGTTTGAACCTTAATTCTGAACTGCTTGTTATTGTTTTTATATTTACATTTATGTGTGTGTTTGTATTAGAGTTTGATGGAAGACGAATTTTACAAAAAATTTTAATTTCATAAAATTGATTTACATAAAAAAACATCAAATTTTTTGGCTGAAAGTACGCGCACAATTGATTTACAACATATTTTTTTGACGCACATCACTTGTTTTTGGCTGAAAGAACTTCACAGTAGTTTGACAATACTGGGTTCGAAAGAGTTTTTGGTCAAGATTCAAAATCAAAAAAAATGCTGATGTGTTTACAGACCAATGTGCGTCTACCATAAAAATGCAGTTAAACTTATGTCGTTTTCTTTTTGACAAAAAATGATCTAAGAGCAAAAAAAGTAGCTGTCAGATCACTTTATTATGCATTTTGTATTCTTTTTGTACACAAAAGATGGCTCTTTTTTTGCCCTAAAAAAATATTCTGAATCTAGATTTTTTCGTAGATCAAGTTCTAAATACATACAATAGTGTAATATACATTTATACAACTGTCAAAATTAATAAACAAATAAGACGCCATTTACTTTAGTTATTGTTTAAATAAAAGTTTTGTTTAAATCGTGCTTTAAATTAAAAATTAATAAAAAATTATTTAGAGTTAATTAATTAATTCAATTAATTACAAAAACATTCAATGACAGTTCACAAACACAACTACAAATTTAGATTAATTTTTTTCATATTCTTTTTGTGAAAAAAAATCACATTTTCTGTTCTGGCAAAAAGAAAACAACATTAGTAAATTAATTATGTAATCAAACAAAAATGTTAAATTGAGTTATTTTCTAAATGCATTAACGAAATGTACAAATTTTACCGCAAAATTGACACCAACACTAAATTCTTAAAAGAGATATCGATTTACAATAATGAAGTAAAGTGGGTTAGCATTGATATTAACTGAATATTAATTTACAAAATTATTCCCAAATTTCATGAATTAATATTAAACTTGAATAAGTATCATAAAAAATTGTTGTCATTCTTAAAAAATTACAATATTGATAGTCAGCGTGGGATTTGATTGGATTATAAATAAATTAATAAAAACAAATATGTAAAGATTTTGATAATATTTAGCAGATTTAAAAGACAAGTAGAACAACTTTAACCGTGATCGAATTGTTTGTTTTATTTTTTAAATATATGTTAAGAGATTAACCGCCATTTATATCGAATTAGAACTGTCTATCACTTTCAATTATGAATTTATGAGTTGGTGTAGAATTTATTTTGGCGACATGTTTTATAAGGAAATGGTTGCATAAAAATATATTTAGAATTTATTGCGTGAGAAACAATAACCTTTTTTCTTATAGACTAAGAGCCCGCGACGGCCAGACCTTCGTTATTTTATAAAAGCTGAAAGTTTCTTTGCGCATACCCTCTACTGAGGTAGGAACGATTAGCGACATATGAAGTTTGGATCATGGTGGCTTTGGCAGGGAGCAGGTAACAAAGTTTCGTGAAAGTATTAAAGGTAATTTTTTTATATATTCTTCGGGGAGTATTAGAAGTCACGTCACCCATTGCCAGACACTTACTATCGTGGTTACCCCCTGCCAGACACCTTTAAACTTTAACAAATTGATAATGTTTAAGGGTGTCTCGCAGGGGATTACGACGATAGTAAGTGTCTGGCAATGGGTGACGTGACTTCTAATACTACCCCGAAGAATATATAAAAAAATTACCTTTTATACTTTCACGAATCTTTGGAGGCCCCTTTGTTACCTGCTCCCTGCCAAAGCCACCATGATCCAAACTTCATATGCCGCTAATCGTTCCTACCTGAGTAGGGGGTATGCGCAGAAAAACTTTCAGCTTTTATAAAATGACGAAGATCTGGTAGTCGCGGGCTCTCGGTCTATTACTATTCACATCGAGGTCGTTTTACGATAAAAGACATCACATCACACTCGTATGTTAATATTAAATTTATCACAACCTGAAATGTTAATGTACATACTTCATTTTTAATTTCTATTTAAAGATGTATCAGAAGAAAAGTAATCCTTGTTTATAGTTTTGTAACAATTAAGTAAACAAAAGTGAATAGTAAATCATTAGTTCTACCATAAATAACATACTGTGAGATCAATTAACTTCACAAACATTTTAATTGAATCATTAGCAATCGTTAATGTAAACTCTCCATTAAAAATGAAAAGTAATAAATAAATAACAAAATCATTAACATTTCACATCTTTAAACATCATTTTCCACAGCAAATATATATAAAATATTACAGAATTTCTAAAACGAAAGCAAAATTTATGTATTAGAGATCATAAGAGATCGCGACATAGTCAGTTTATTTGATCGTATTTCATTTTCGGTTGGATAGTGAAAGTTGATCGTAATTTTATTTTGTATTGATAATAATAATTTTTATAATTCTTTTTTTGTTATTGTTGTTTTTCTCGTTTATCAATAGGAAAATAGAAAGTCCAGCAAAGAGGAAAATTATGATTGTAGATAGACTTGTAGGTCATAAATAGAATTAATATGACTTTATTTAAGTACATGTTTTTGTAAAATTTATTATGTTTTAAAAAATTTTTAATCTTATTTTTTAAAAAATAGAAGGATGATTGAATAGGTTGACAGATTCATTAATTTATTTTCCACTTTTAGTGTCCGTAAAACGTTCGATAAGAGATGATATGTCCAAGTTATTTGCCTTGCTATCTATTTTTTTTTTTTTGATTTTTGATAAAATGCGTTGTGCAGTAGGAATGATATACGTCGCAACAACTCATAAAAATTAAAAACCCTTTAAGATCAAGGTTCAACAATATACGTTCTAAGATGTTGATGGACGCAACTTTTTTTGTTTTTTTATGTTTTCTTTTAAGAATCGATAACTAAACAATAATTCATATCGCGTATTAAAATGTGGTATAGACCAGTGTTTCTCAACTGATTTCATGCTATTGACCAATATATATTTTAAGATTCTATTGCGGACCTTGCGAAATATTTCATATTAGATGGGTGAAAGTGCAGGTTGTATCTTGCTCACACTTACATGCATAATGTAATTTAAAACAACAGAGATGAACGGAAGAATGTGTAAACCAAAAAAAGAAAAAAACGAATTTAAGGTGTAATAACCAGAGTTTAAAATGCTTCTTATAATACTTATTTACTCGGTTCTTTTAAAGCGCATAAGATATGATATAATAATATATCATTCCCAAATACAGGAACAAAACTAAAAAAATCGTTCTCACTCCTAATTCGAAAGAATAGTAATTTATTGTGTAAATATAGCGAGCGAGTTACGCGGAAGCATTGCGAATTTGCGACAGAATAAAATTCATTAAACACGAAGCCAAGAAAAAAATATATTTTTATTTACTCCTTTCGATTTGATTTGATTTTTTTTTTATTCCGTATCCAGAAAGGAAAATGAATGCTTTTTCATCATCCTTTTTTTTTATTTTTATTTTATTATATTATTGGACAAACCATTCTGAAAAATGGTACAATTGTACAAACAAATACTAATGAAATTAATGGTACAAAAAAACATAAATAAAACTCAGTGTTTTATTTATTCGGTTTGCTGGTTTTACCATTGAATTTTAAAATAATTTAATTTAATTTAAATAATGTTATCCTGTCAGAAAGTTAAAATGTTGTATTGGGATCATGGTAAATACATTTTATTCTCTCACAAATTTGTAAACTTTTGCTCGAAAAATAAAATGTATCATTAAGTACTGACCCAATAAAATACTAATATTGTGTTCCGCAGCAATCACGCAACAGAATAAAATTAACACCTGCTTATTTTATTCTATTAAGACTAATAACGCACACAATTATTGTTGTAAAAAACAAAAATAAACCTATACATATTTGTAGTTACCGAAAGAATAAATTTGTTTTTTCAAATACTCACACATTTAATTTTCGCTTCAAATTTGATGCTTTCCTTCTTATTAAAAATAAAAATAGATTATTTTTCTGAATGGTTTGTCTAATTATGCAAGTATTGATAATTGATATTAAAATAAATAAAAATATAACGAAAAAAAAAACTGAAACGACTTAAGTTGAATTTTTATCAGGGTACCGAGCCGAACCTGAACCCTGAACCCGCTCCGGAGCAAGATTTTTTTTAAATTATGTGAACCCGAACCCGAACCCAATCAAAAACGCGGTTCAGGTTCAATTTTTAATGTAGAAAAATTAGGAAGTTTGCGTACGAAATTTTATATTTCGCAAATTTTTTTTTGTTTTATAATAATTTACATTTAGAACCTGAAACGGAATCACAAACAACTGGAGACTCTACGAATGAAAATGCTAACAACACAATTTTAATATCTAAGTCCGATGATAATGATGGAGCAGACATGCTAGAAGAGCATGGAAAAGAATTTGTCATCAAAATATGTCAACAAGGAATCCACACTTGTTATTGTACTAAAAAACCAATCCGAAGTTTATGACACCAATCCCAGAATTTCTAAAGAAAAAAAAATTAGAATTCTGGGAACAAAAAAAAATTGATACACCCTTATTGTTTAAGGCTGCTCAGGTTATATTAGCTGTCCCGACAACAGAAGTCAGTGTTGTGAGAGCTTTTTCTGCATAGCAAAAATTGTCAATTTTCTTGTTAATATCAAAATGATAATAATTTGAACGAAACGGAAAAAGACAGTAGCAATTACTTTAAAAAACTGCATTATCGATCAATATTTTAAAATTCGTAAAAAGAAATATTTATGATTTTTATGAATTCATGAATAAAAAAAACAATAAATTTAATGATATTTAATAAAAATTAAAAAAAACAATAAAAAAAAAGTACCACTCCAGGAATTGAAATCTCGACCTATGGCACCTCAGTCGACCGCGATATTCATATTGTATTTTGAAACGTTACCACCGAATAGAGATATTTTATATTTAAACACATTTTGCGTGATTATACTCGAATATTTAAATTGTTCCCCAAACAAAATCGCACAACGCGAAGGAATCGGCGAAAATATATAAAAAAAAAATAGTTTTTCCACATTTCCTGAAAAACGGTATTTTTCATGTCATGGAAAAATAATGGAACCACCTCGGAATTGGTATGAAGAATACAATTTAAATCCTCCAAATTGAATTAGCTGTTTTTGAGAAATTGGTGAAAAAATACATAAAAAAAACTTACAACCAAACACAGAATCTTCTTATTTTATGAAGTCGGTTAAAAAGTATTAATTTTCTTTTTCTGGATGCTGAGTGAAAGAACATAATAAAATCAACCCCAAACTTACGAGTAATAACGATAATAAAAACATATAGTACATTTGACTGTTTTTCAGTAAGTGAAACTTTGTTCACGTAAACGTACACAGTTGAAAAAGTTACTGCAATTTTTAATACAAGCTTTGCTATATGGCTTATGTAAAGCAAGTTATTATTTAATTCCAAATGTTGAATTAAAACTAATTTTAATGCAAAATCACAAATTTTAATGCAAAATCACAAATTTTAGTACAACTATAACATCATAATTTATTTTTTATAGAAATAGTAGAAGTTTGAAAACAACTTGCTACGCTAGAAGTTTGAAAACAAGACACATTCGTTGATCATGTGCCGCACTGTTTTCCTCAATGACAAAAGCGCAGATATAGAGTTAAATGAAGTTTCGTTTCTTCGAGCAAGCAATAGCACGGAATATTCCATAACTAAGATTTTACTAAACTAAGGGATAAGGTTTAATATTCGCCAAACAGATAATACTACAACTATAATCGCTAAAGATTATTTCCTAAAATTTCAAACATTTTTTTCATTTAAAAAATTTCTTGTGCAGGCAAAATATTTGTGGACAAACTGGAAGTGCATGTAAAAATATCAAACATTGATGTTGTTAAAATGAAAAATTTAGCCTCATTTTTTGGTAGAATAAAATATTTGTTTGCTCAAAATGTATTAAAAACAAACAAAAACTTAACGTATAAAACATTACATGCTTTATCCATTCTCCTTCAGATCAAACTATTTATTGTAAAATATTGTTATAATTTAAAATTGAAAAGGGCAAACAACCCAATAATTTATTTTTAGTTGTTTTAATGTTGGTGGAATTTATTTGTCTGAAAAAAAACTGATACATTTCAATCACAATGTTGTTTGGTTTAAATATCATTAAAGCATTTTGTTTTTTTTTTGCATTTTTGTGAAATTATATTGTTTGTTTATATTGATACGAAATAAGAGAAAAAGTTATACCTACAGGCAACATTAAATCTAATTAAAGTTTATTTGTCAATGTATATATGTTTGGCATGGTAAGTTATCCGATCCCTCTTTACGTGCAAATTAGAATTTTTTTTAACGATATCATTAAAATTGTAGGAGATTTTGATCCACTTCTCTTCGATGAGATGAAGATAACTTTTAGACAAACAACATCAAAAATGCTTTTGGTTTGTGTTATAACATTTTATTTGTTTGTAGAGTGTAGGAGCAAAACAAATTATCGATTGAATAATATCAGTTTATTGTTAGTGATTGATTGATACAAAAGAAAAAACAAATGTGGGTAGAATGTGTTTGTGGCAAGGAAAGTTCTTTATAAAAATACCGCAACTGTTTAAGTTCTTGATAAAAATACCGCAACCACCACTAAGTGCAATAGAAGATAAATTCACTTCACCACACCCAGTGGCGTAGATAGCATGGGTGGCACCCGGGGCGGATATTGTGGTGTCACCCCAAAAATAAAACTGTCAATAATAATAAAAAGCAGATAAACGTAATTTATTATTTTTTTAATTAATACAAATGAGCATTATTATTAATAAGCTACATTGGGTCATTGTTGCCCGCAAGTAATTTTTAATTAATTTTAATTTGCTGAAACTCCTCTCACACGAAGTCACTAATACGCAAATAGTCATAAATAACTTTAGTACGACCGTAAGATTCGGAAGAAATTCTGAAAAATCCCATTCTACGATGAATTTCAAAAAGTCTAGGTACGCCCAGTTAGAAACTGTAATATTGGCCGCTTTTAAATACCTCCTTAACCTTGGTATCTCTATGAGGAGTTCTGTTGCCGATACCTCATCATAAAAACTGGTAAATTTTGATGCAGATAATTTCAACACTTCACTGATCGCCAAAAGCTAAGTGTTTGTCTACACAACCTCGAACAATGAAGCTAAATCTTGAACTGACTTAAGTCTAGTTCGGAGTTCAACACTGAATCGGTCAAGACATTCCAGTATGTCCTTTTTAAGATGAGCTCTCAGTGTCAGTTCAACATCAGGGGCCAACTCACCAGCCATTGGTTCTTTACGTTTTTACGATGAATTCGGCTTTCCATTAGAATGTCATAGTCCTCCGATTTTTTCGCAGCAAGAATTATTGCCTCTTCTACAATGTGACTTCGTTACGAATTGACTCTATTTTTGTAACTAATTGATCAATATTCAAGCCCTTGCTTTGCAATCCAGTCTGAGCACCGATATTATTTCCCTTAGAATATCATTCCAAAACAAAAGACAGCAAAGAAACGTAAAATCACATGCTGCATGGACAAGGTTCTGTGCAGCGCCTCTAGTGTCTACATTTTCTTGTTGATCACTTAACTTCTCAATTGCAGCCACAATCCCATCACAATTTTCGGCCAATACTTTTACTGCAGCATAATGAGCACTCCAACGCGTTGTTAAGAGTCTTTTAACAGTTGCTTTGTTGTGTTTAACAAGCACTTCCCAGCGGCTAGTCGAAGCATAAAAACATGTAAAAATGGCTTCCATTATTCCGAAAAACATATACACAAGCTACATTTTGTGCAAATGAGTGCTGGCTACATAAATTAATTGAATGATCTATGCAGCCGCAAAAATTGCTGTGTTATTTTTTGCTTTAATAATAGCTTGCACTCCTCCATGTATACTACTCATAACTGCTGCATTATCATAACCTTGGGAATAACAATTCATAACATCTATACCGTCACTTTCAAGATTTTTGCACTGACATGCTGACATGTCCTATTTCCAATCGAAATGCAGTTGTCTCAATCTCACCGTGCGGGCAGATATGGCGAATCGAACTACGAGATTGATTCAACAACTGTACAATTATAAGCCGACAATCACATGAAATATTTATGTGAAAATAAAATATAGTTCAATTAATCTCAAATACTTAAATTTTAAAATGAAAAATTCATGATATAAGGCCAAAGAAATATGTTTTCATGGAAATAGTTATTAACTTTATCTAACTACTGTTATATTGGATATAACACTTTATATTTTAAATAAACCTCATTTTGTTGTTAGGAAAATGTTATCGTGTAGTTGTCCCAATCACAGTGAAATTGTTTGTAAATCTTTTTTCTTTGCATGAATAATAAACTGCCAACTTCGAGATGAGGTTGTCATTACTTCAAATTTTTTTTCAGTGTAAGAATTTCATCGCTTAAATCAGTGGCTTTTTTCCATGTAAAGGAAAAAATCCAAGTAATACTTCCTTGATTTCCACTTTTATACCATCAATTTTCACATAACGAATCACTTCTGACATTTGATCAATATGTGAATTGTCAGGTGTGCTATCAAACATAATTCCAAAATATTTAACCGATTTAATTTCGTTGACAAGCTTAAACGTGGTTCGCTAAAACATTTATGAACTCATTTTGTATATCTGGTGACAAATATGATACTTTTGATGATTTACCATGCTCCAAATTCAAAATGTGTTCTTTTAACACTACATCATACTTTGACAATAGATTGACTAGTCCTAAAAAATTGCCTTTATTTGAAGAACTTTGTCCTTCATCATGTCAACGAAATGTTGGGTTTTGTTTAGATAAAAACAAAGTTATATAAAATAACCTGGATAAAAGATGTTTCCACTTCTGTTTTTCATTATATATTAATTGCAAGGCATCGTTTTATGAAGTCTTAACCTCATTTCCAAAGTTGCCACTTTTAAAAATTCCCCAGATGTTCATTTGAAGTTTCGTGGTCGGTTACTTTGGGATTTAGTTTCCACCACTTCTGAAATCCAGTCGTAGATTTTGTATTTTTACTATTGGTGACAGCTAATATACGACAGTAGAAGCAGTACAGGTTATTATTTAAAGGAGAATAAACCATCCACGACCGCAGAATTTTTCACCATAAGGCATCACTTTATAATACCGTTCTTTAGAAAGATGGCGAAAATCACTTTTTATGTCCAACCCGTGTCTAGATACAGTAGCAAACGACCCTTCTCTATTTTGAAGATGGAGAAGGGACAATTTTTTATGATTTCAATGCGAACATTATCAGAGGCGAGTATATTCCAATGTGATACATCTCTTAAGTCCTGAAGTGATTCACCCAACAAATACTGTCTTCGATAGTAGAAGCATTAGCAGCATTATCACTGTTATTTTCAGTATTTCTTTCTAATTCGTCTTCATCATAGATTATCATTATTAATTCTGTATTGTCGCTGTTACTTTCCGAAGATGAGCCAATATTCTCTGAAGCATTCGTTGCATCAACGTGAGAATCAGTTTCTTTTGATGAACCTTGGATATCTTAGGGTTTTGTAACATATTTATAGATGAATGTGGATATGTGGATATGCTCTGAACTGCATCTATTTTAGTCTGTTTGGTCTTTCTCTGCTGGAACCCATATTTTCTTTAAGAAGTATGAACTCCTCGTGGCATGTTTATTTTTTGGGATATTTGCTAAACGAAATCTAAAAAAATATTTTTAATTATAGTAGGCATCAGCAAAGCATTAATTCTAAATATATTTGTAGGATACATATATGTCTAGTTCATAAAAAGTACACTGTGTTAACGACTAAATACACCGCCAAGAAAATTAATTTATTTAAATTTCTTTATAACAACTTATATTAAATAATATTTGGTAAAATGGAATATACAAATCATATACCTAATATTATAAGGAACTATTTAAAAAAATATAAGTATAAAATCCTAAAAGATATTTTATATAAAGAATTGAAACCAAAATTATATACCCAATTAGAATCATGCTCAATAATTTACAAAACTAAATGTGATTTTTGTGAAAAATTTTACATCGGGAAAACCGGAAAATGTTTTAAAGATTTATTTAAGAAATACCTTCCTAAGAAGAAAAATAAACAAAAATTTAAAGTTTATTTTTGCAAACCATTTACATAGTTAATAACAATAGCTACACCGCTTTTAAAAAAAATTATTCCTAAAAGAATCACTTGAAGAGTTTGAAATTTACAAGGGATTTAAAACCCAACAAAATGTAATTTTAAATGATAAACTTTCATTTAATTAAAATATATAAATATATAAAACTGAAAACCAACCAGTATGAGTATGCATCTACCTATAAAAATTTGCAAAACTGCAGTAATTGCATAACTGCCATTTTATTCCACAGTAATTATTTTTGTGTCCATTGAAAAACGATCTATTCCAATTTATTCCTTGAATTTCAAGATAAAGGAAAAAAAAATTATTTTGAGATCATTTACAAACACGGTGATTTGATTGTTTATTAGTTTCCTTAGGTGTTTGCAATTAATTTGTTTGAAATGAAAAACATATATTAGGTTGTAAAGTTAAGCTAATATTTTAGAAATAATTTTGGAATAGAGACATTGTAACTCAAGAGTGCCACCCTATCCACAAAGGGTGCCACATTATCGAGGTAAACCACTTTTCCTATACAATATTCAGCATATGTGTTTTCAGACCTGGTCGTTAAAGAATCATTCTTCCATACTAACTAATATACCGTAAAAAAAGTCAATATGGTATCTATAGGAATATTCAAAGCGATTGAATAATTGTGGTGATGGTATTCAATGCTCAACATGTTGATTCGATTAATATTGTTAAAATTTTATTTCACGTAATAACTCAAAAATTTCAGAAAGTAGAATAGACTCTTTTTGAACCAATAACACATTTATAGGACACATTTATAAGTTATCACAATTTATAAATTAAAATTATATGGATAACCTGGAGCCAAATTCTGTAATTGTGAAGCGGTGAAGTGATAAGTTTTTTAATGAAAAAAAACGAAGAAATTTTTATCACTTCACCGCTTCACAGTTACAGAATTTGGCTGCTGGTTAAAATGGTTTCTAAGTGATTTATCGTTGAAAACATTGTGATGGTTTATTTAAGTTTTTTACGGTCGGGTGTCACCCCAAAACGGGTGACACCCGGGGCGGAATGCAATGCTTCGTAAATTAGGTGCTCTTTCAAACGAAGCCTCAATCGTTTGGGTCAAACAAGCTTTTTTAAATGAAGTATTTAATGGATGTAATCTCACTATTTTTCAGAACACAATATTTATATGTAGACCTAGAAGTTCATCAATCCATCAATTATTATTTTACAATTAAAAAATATATATTTCTCGTTCTTGTTATAGAACTATTATGGAAAACATGCTTTCAAAGCAATTTTTAAATTATCTAAAGATTAATTACCATCAATTAACACTAAAACCTAAGAACATTAAGTTAAGTTTTCGAAAATCTCTTTCCATAAAAATTAAAAGAAAAAATAATATCAAATAGCAATAAAATAATTCAATAAATTTCCTGAAGCATTTTTTTTTCTTCTTCTCATTATTATACTTAATAACAATCTTATAAATTTCCTATATCTTCTTTAATTTCAATTTCGTCTCGCATTTAAATAAATAAATGAGAAAAACAAAATGAAATTAAAAGATCGCGAAAAATGTCGCGACTTAAACAACAAAATGAAATTAAAACGATTGATACGAAACCAAAAATAAAAAAAGCAACAAAGAGTTAGATCGAATTGGTTTTTACCAGAAAGCTTAACGATAATAATGTTAAATATTACAATGTAATGCTGCGACAGAATCAACAAAAACAAACTACAAAATATTCTTAAACAAAAATTATGAAGTAAACCATATACTTATAAGCACACCCTTGTAAGAAAAAACACAGAATTCCTCTGTCTTTAAAACAAAACAAAAAATAAATTCAATAATTTAAAGATTAAATTGTTTTGTTGGTATGTTGATTACAATACGGCCTTGAAATGTCGTAAGGTGTTTTATTTTCTTTACTTTTTGTTATTGTTATTTTCAATATTGTTTTTATTTCATTTAAACTCTTAAAGTTTATTTGTTATCTTTTTAATTTGTACGTTTTCATATTTTCGCACATGCCAAACACCAAGTCATTTTCTTACCTTTAAAGAAATCTGGTTTTTTATGTTTTTTTTTTAAATCTGTCGATTTCTTGATTATTTATTTTTAAGTTTCGTTTCTTGTAATTTGTTATTATTATTACATTTTTGAAGGTTGGTTAATTGTTTGGTTTTCATTTTTTTAAGTAATTTCAGTGTGTATCTTTATATAGTCGAATGCATTTGTTGGTTGGTTTGAGTTATGGTTTTTCTTTTTGAAATAGAAGAAACAATGAAAAATTTAATTCGAATTTTCTCTAGTGTCATTGAAATTTAATATTTCAAAATAATTCATATTTAGAAATCGTGACAAATAATTATATATGTACATGTGTTAAGATTGTTGATAGTCATGTCAAATACCGTTTACATTATTATTAATTACATGCAAATAGAAACATATCAAATTATAAATAAATTACCATATTATCTATACCATTTTACTTTTAATATGAGAATTGTAAATTGGTAACTAATGGTATAAAACTCACCAACTTCGTTCGCACAAAGGACTTTAAATTGACGTTAAATAATGCAGATTAGAGTCTTTGGATCTAGCTATTTATTTGAAAGCGATTATCATTAAATATGTGGATGATAGAGAGACTTCAACCCTAAAAATCACTATTGTCTATTATTAACCATAATAATTCCAAAGAAAGCTCTATTTCTTTGTCTCATGAAAACATAAACATCTAAGAAATAAATCAGTCAGATTTAAACCGTGTAGAAGTTATACAGATTTCTATCAACACAATTCATTTCAGCAAAGAGCAATCTAATTAGAAAAATTCACCTCTTTATTTTATCGCCTTGGTTTTCAGCGGACGTTTATTTCAATTAATAGGAGGGATGTCTGAAAATCACTTTTTGAAATAAACATCACGAAAAAAATTTTTTTTGTTGCAAATTTTTGCGAAAAAATGTATAAAAATAGTACATTATTTAATTAGGAGCTAAAGTGATACTTTTTGTGTTGAGTCTATAGTTTGACAATTATAGACGAAATACAAAAAGTCACTTTAGCTCCGAATTAAATACACTATTTTTTCGGAAAACGTTTAAATTTTTTATAAATATGAACTTAATACATCAAACTTTTTATAAATATGAATTTGTATCGTCATAATTACTTCCAAAAAAAAGAAAAAACATTTAAATTTGTATGAATAAAATTTTTTTATCAAAGCAGCCTTTTCAAAATTTCATAATATGAGAATCAACTTATTTTTTGTTGTCATGGTTATACAATATGTTTGAAAAAATAACAAACTAACAAATAACAAATGCTACTTTACAGCCTCCGTAATATAAAATAAAAATGGCGTTACTTTTGCTGTCGCTAGACGTTACTTTTGTTGTCAGGCTAAAAAGTAAGACTTTAGCTAACTCCCTAGCGGCAGTAAAGTTAAACTTTATAGCCGTTTGCCCAAAAACGATATTTTTTAATTGAATTTAGTTATTTGCAAATAATTGTTTATAATATAATTGACTCCTTTTGTATAGCTGAAACCTCAACGAAAAAAATAAGCTTTGGAACGTTTTATTCTATTCCTAATAGTTTTTGCACAATTTCATTTTGCACTTAATGTCTGAAAAAAAGTTGTTAACTTTGGGCAGGCCGCAAGGTTTGAGTTTTTATTCGATCGCAATCTACTTTACGGCAATCGAAAGGGTGAAATGTCAGCTTTAATTAACATTTATGTCGCCTATACCCATATGCAATATTAACAACAATTACAGCGGTTCAAAAAGGGGCGAAAACTACTTAGTTGCAAAATTAAATTTCTCAACGAATTTTCAATTTAACGAGATGCGGTTTTAAAATTTGCAAAGTGCTTAGAAAACCGAAGATTTTAAAAAATAGACTTCTCTAACATGATTTGCGACCGAGTTAGAGGGGGTCAATTATATTATAAACAATTATTTGCCAATAACTATAAATTCAATTGAAAAATATCATTTTAGACTTTTTTTCGCAGTTTTTCACATAAATTTGCAACAAAAAATTTTTTTTTTTAAATTTTAAGTTATTGAAAAACATTTAAGGAACAAGAACGTTCCATGGCACCAGTATCCTTAAGTGCACCATTTACGAATTATATCGCTTACAAGGAAGCAAAAAAAAATCCGAAGAAGCCGAATTTGTTGAATAACTCCAGTCCCCAGGTTCCGGGCGAGTGGACTCGGCAGGTCCATTATGTGAGTACCCTCCCACAGAGATTAAAAAAACTTCTGACCTGTAACCGACAACAACACGTACAATACGTAATTTATGGGCTTATAAAAGAAATATAATTATTAGACATTTTATTATGTTAAAGGAATATTCTATCAATATCAACAAATCTGCTGGCCCCGACGGTATTCCACCCCTCATTCTTAAAAACTTTGGTAGACAACTAGCTCCAATTTTAACAAAAAATTTCTATTTATCTTATAAAACCGGAATATTTCCCGATTCTTGGAAGCTGGCCAGCGTTCAACCCATATCAAAGGAAGGCAGTAAGACAGACCCTAACAATTATAAACCAATTGCAACTCTGTCGGTTTTGGCTAAAATATTTGAAAAATATGTTAACTACAATTTGATAGATTATTTGGAGATGTCGCGAATTATTGATGATAAGCAGTATGGTTTTCGTAGAAGTCATGCAACAGGTGATCTGTTAGCCTACGTATCCCATCTCTGGAACAAATCCCTGAAAAACCATGGTGAAACATTCAGCATTTCACTTGACATTTCTAAAGCATTTGATAAAGTGTGGCAATCTCATAGCTAAATTAAAATCTTATGGCATATACTGTCTCATGGATTCATAGTTTTCTTACAGGTCGCTAATTTCATGTTAATTTAGATGGTATCACATCCAATATTTTCACAACCAATGCTGGGGATCCCCAAGGTTCTGCACTCTCACCAACCTTGTTTCTTCTATACATTAATGATTTACTTATTTCCACAGTGCACCCAATCCATAGTTTTGCTGATGACAGCACATTGCATGCATCACATGCATCTCCCAAATTTCGATCTCATACTGCAGTCACCACTGATATAGACCCACCACTAACTGCTAATTGATTCTATCAACAAAGACCTGGATCGTATAATGGAATGGGGTGATCGTTATCTTGTTTTATTTAATCCAACCAAAACCAAACTTTGCCGTCTTTCACGAATAGAGCGACATAAAAATTTCCCTATTAAGATAAACCATGAGGAACTGCGTGAGGTTGAATCAGTTAGACTTCTTGGAGTAGATATTCAAAATAACCTGAAATGGAATAAACATGTGTTCAACCTCGCTAAATCTGCAATGCAAAAATTAGGATTCTTGAGTCGATGTAAAAAGTATTTCAATCCTGAGCAAATTTTGCTAATCTTCAAGTCCTTTATTCGTCCATGTATGGAATACTGCTGTCATGTTTGGGGAGGTGCTTGTCAGTCAACAATAAAATGTCTAGACTCTGTACAGAGAAAAGCAATACAAGCAATTGGTAATACAGAACTAACGGACCAACTTGATTCACTCCAGCACAGAAGAAATGTGGCTATAAATACAACTATAAATATACTATAAATATAACTTTAGCGAATTCTCCTCTAAGGAAATTCAAAACATCCTTCTATCGTGTGCGCAGTATAATCGACAAACAAGAGCTGCCGAGTTATCCCATCCATTTGTTGTACAAATACATCGTTGTAGAACTGTGTCCTTCCAGAACGACTATTTTAATTGAGTGGCCAAATTGTGGAACTCAATGCCTTCTTCTATATTTCCCGATGAATTTTCCCCTCAGGCATTTAAACAAAATGTTCATCATCATTTAAAACAATTAGTATAGTTATCCCCATTCCTTTCATTTTCCTCATCTCCTTCCTTTATAGTTTACATGGTATCTTCGGATATTCAAAGAGTCTAAATAATGAATATTTCTTATTTAGTGTGCTAAACATGTCTAACTAATTAATAAAAAAAAAATTATTTTAATTCATGAATATGTGAAGGAATCAAATAAAGAAATTTGCGACTTTTTAGATTAAAATCAAATTTCTAATAAATATATTGGATACAAAAATAATAATTCTAAGTTGATGACAGAGATAAGTGTGTTTATTTATAAAATATAAGAAAATTAATGAGGCATAATTTAAAATTTCTCCATAGATCACAACCATCAATATAGGCATTGGTTTATTTCAAATAAATTTCAAATAAGTTTTAAAATAACTATTTGAAAATGAAATAAAAATTTTATTTTCTTGCTCAGATTTAAAACTTTTCAAACTTATAATTATCAAAGTAATTATTTTTAATAGTTCTTACAACTTTTAATGCGAATCCGTTGATCGTTTGATGATCAAAAGGAGTTGTAATAACAATAATCATAAAACCGCGCAACAATATTACTACCGTATTCAGTTAGTTATCATTTTTTTTATACGAGTACTTATTTGTGATTAATTTTTATCTTTGTTTTTCTATAAGAAATTGTTTTTTACTTCACCACAATTTTAAATTGTGTGAAGTAATGCAATCTATCGTGAAAAAAAAAAATCTTACATACCCCAAATTTTGTTTTTTCTTTTGTTTTGGACCATCCTCTATCCAAATAGCCAATAAAAATTTTGGTGTACGTCTGTGTGTGGGTGGGTGGGTGGGTGAGTTTTCTGCATAGGATCTTGATGAAACTTTGGCAAATGATACAGGTTCACTTGAAAATAGAAGATCTGGATTCATTTTAAATTTGGACAAAATGGCGGGGGGTCTCCCGAACACCTCTAAGTTTAAATCTTGAATAACTTCTGATCCCGAGCTATGATCTTATTGAAACTTAGTATATAAGGTTTTAATACTGTTTCCAATACTTCTGCATACCAACTTCCGGTTTGTCACTTCCGGTTAAAAAGTTTTTTTTTCAGGTGTTTATCCCTACTGTAGCCTACAATTACCAATCGATTTTCATGAAACGTTGCGAAAAGCTTTTAAATAACATGAGAAAGATTTTATCAGCTTTTGGAGCACATTGGATAAAGGGTTGGGGGGTCCACCATACAACAGGTGGTTTTTTCCACAAAGTTTTTATGTTTGTTGGGAGCATAAAACATTCATTCGTGAATGAATTTTGATGACACTTTGGGAAAAGATGCAAACATGTATGACAAAGAACTGATTAGTTTTTGAGCGATAGTGAACAAAGTGGTGGGGGGTCCCTGGAGCACCTGTTTTTTTGAAAGCTCTATAACTTCTGTACCCGATAAGCGAATTGGATGAAACTTGGTACATGAGTATGTAGTACGATTTAAAATAGTTCTGCATCCCAACTTCCGGTTTTTCACTTCCGGTAAAAAAAATTTTTTTGTACTTTTTTGAAGTTTTTTCAGTGTCTTTATGCACACTACAGCCTACAATAATGAAGTGATTATAATAAAACTTATGGAATAGGGTTTCAATTAGTGTGAAAAGATAATTATCATGTTTTGGGACACATTGATCAAAGTGGTGGGGGGTCTACCATACAAATGCTGACTTTTCACACTTTGTTTTTTAAGTTTGTTGGGAGCATACAGATTTCATTCATTATTCAATTTTAATGACACTTTGGAAAAAGATGGAAACTTAAGTAACAAAGAACTGATTAGTTTTTGGATAATATTGGAATAAGTGGTGGGGGTCCTCCCGAACACCTGTTTAATGTGTCACACTTTTTTCAATGTTTGTTGGGAGCACACAGCATCCGTCCGTGAACGAATTTTGATGACACTTTGGAAAAAGATGCAAACATGTATGGCAAAGAACTGATTAGTTTTTGAGCGATAGTGAACAAAGTGGTAGGGGGTCCCTGGAGCACCTGTTTTTTTGAAAGCTCTATAACTTCTGTGCGTGATAAGCGAATTGGATGAAACTTGGTACATGAGTATGTAGTACGGTTTACAATAGTTCCGCATCCCAACTTCCGGTTTTTCACTTCCGGTAAAAAAATTTTTTTTTTACTTTTTTGAAGTTTTTTCAGTGTCTTTATGCACACTACAGCCTACAATAATGAAGTGATTATGATGAAACTTATGGAATAGGGTTCCAATTAGTGTGAAAAGATAATTATCATGTTTTGGGACACATTGATCAAAGTGGTGGGGGGTCTACCATACAAATGCTGACTTTTCACACTTTGTTTTTTAAGTTTGTTGGGAGCATACAGACTTCATTCATTATTCAATTCTAATGACACTTTGGAAAAAGATGGAAACTTAAGTAACAAAGAACTGATTAGTTTTTGGATAATATTGGAATAAGTGGTGGGGGTCCTCCCGAACACCTGTTTAATGTGTCACACTTTTTTCAATGTTTGTTGGGAGCACACAGCATTCGTCCGTGAACGAATTTTGATGACACTTTGGAAAAAGATGCAAACATGTATGGCAAAGAACTGATTAGTTTTTGAGCGATAGTGAACAAAGTGGTGGGGGGTCCCTGGAGCACCTGTTTTTTTGAAAGCTCTATAACTTCTGTACCTGATAAGCGAATTGGATGAAACTTGGTACATGAGTATGTAGTACGGTTTAAAATAGTTCTGCATCCCAACTTCCGGTTTTTCACTTCCGGTAAAAAAATTTTTTTGTACTTTTTTGAAGTTTTTTCTGTTTCTTTATGCACACTACAGCCCACAATAATGAAGTGATTATGATGAAACTTATGGAATAGGGTTCCAATTAGTGTGAAAAGATAATTATCATGTTTTGGGACACATTGATCAAAGTGGTGGGGGGTCTACCATACAAATGCTGACTTTTCACACTTTGTTTTTTAAGTTTGTTGGGAGCATACAGACTTCATTCATTAATCAATTCTAATGACACTTTGGAAAAAGATGGAAACTTAAATGACAAGGAACTGATTATTTTTTGGACAATATTGGGATAAGGGGTACGGGGTCTCCCGAACACCTGTTTACTGTGTCAGCATTTTTTCAATGTTTGTTGGGAGCACACAGCATTCGTTCGTGAACCAATTTTGATGACACTTTGGAAAAAGATGCAAACATGTATGGCAAAGAACTGATTAGTTTTTGAGCGATAGTGAACAAAGTGGTGGGGGTCCCTGGAGCACCTGTTTTTTTGAAAGCTCTATAACATCTGTACCTGATAATCGAATTGGATGAAACTTTGTACATAAGCATTTAGTATGATTTGCAAAAATTCTGCATCCCAACTTCCGGTTTTTTTCTTCCGGTAAAAAAAATTTTTTTTTAATTGTTGGCAGTTTTTTCAGTATCTTTATGCACACTACAGCCTACAATAATGAAGTGATTATGATAAAACTTATGGAATAGGGTTTCAATTAGTGTAAGAAGATAATTATCATCTTTTGGGACACATTAATCTAAGTGGCGGGGGATCTACCATACAACTGCTGACTTTTCACACTTGGTTTTTAAAGTTTGTTGGGAGCATACAGATTTCATTCATTAATCAATTTTAATGGCACTTTGAAAAAGATAAAGACTTTATTGACAAAGAATTGACTGATTTTCTGACAATATTGGGATAAGTGGTGGGGTCCTCCCGAACACCTGTTTATTGTTTCAATGTTTGTTGGAAGCATACAACATTCGTTCGTTAAGTAATTTTGATTACACTTTGCAAAAAGATGCAAATATGTATGGCAAGGAACTGATTAGTTTTTTTAGTGATAGTGAACAAAGTGGTAGGGGGTCCTCCAAGCACCTGTTATTTTGGAAGCTCAATAGCTTCTGTACCTGATAATCGAGTTGGATGAAATTTGGTACATACACATTTAGTACGGTTTACAACAGTTCTGCATCCTAACTTCCGCTTTGTCACTTCTGATAAAATTTTTTTTACTTTTTCTCGTACAACAGAATTTATGTTTGTTGGGATACTACTGCCTGCTTTAATATTTTTATTATTAGAACTACGAAGTCCATAATATTGGTTAGCTTTTAATTAAAGTATTTTATGGATATTAGCTCATTATATATCCAGAACACTATGTTTCCAGAGCTGTGGTGAAGTCAGCCTATGCATCAGCGTCGCAATATTTTTTTAATGATAAAATTTTTTTCAAAATAGATCTTGGCAAAAATATCTTGTTTCTTTTAACAGTTTCTAATGTGAGATCACTTTTTGATTGTACATATTTTCAATTATTCGTCGATATGACCATTATTACAATAATAATAGCATTAAGACATAAATGTTGTGGATGGATTAAAAGAAAACTTGATACAAATTATAAGTAACGATGTGTTGAAAATAATATTTCCGTATTGTTCGATGAGTCTATAATTGTAGTGTTGGCCTTCTTTTGAAACTAATTGTGTAATAGGAATCCAGAAATTTTCGTAGGTTAGAACAACTGTTATATGACACACATTTTGGTTTTTTAATTGAGCAACAAATAGAATGTAAGTTAATAATTCTCAATTCTATTAGAATTATCTTAGAAAGTATCTCCATTCTACATATTTAGGTTTGATTATTTATAGATTGCGTAAAGGGCCCAATGTAAACATTGCGTAAAGGGCCCAATAATATCAAAATAAGAGGATATGGGCATATAATAATATGGAAATTTGAGAGTCTGAGACAATGAAACTATAAGTATACGAGAATATGAGATTATGAGAAAATAAGAATATGAGAATATTAGATTATAAGAAACTGAGAATTTTTATAAGAATATGAGAATATGGTAATATTAGAATATAAGAATATGAGAATATTAGAATATAAGAATATTAGAATATGAGAATAAGAGATAATATGAGCAAATATGAGAATACTAGAATAAAAGACGATATAAGACCATGAATATAAGAAAACGAAAAGATGAAAATATAACAATATCAGAATAATAATATTATTGAACGAGAACACAAGAAAATGAGAATCGGGAATATGGGCAATGGGCATATGAGAATATAGAAATATGAGAATATGAGTATATAAGAATATGAGCATATGAGAATACGCGAATAAGAAACCATGAGAAAAAGAAGATATGAGAATACGAAAATATAACAATATCAGAATGAGAATATAAGCGTTGCTGTGGTTTAGTTTTCTGTGTTTATACCATTTTAAACAAATCCTTTTCAATTTAACAATTTATTTACTATAGGTTTATTTAAAGCTGAATTTATTTTCACAATTGTTCTTGGTAATTTATACACTAATTTGGCATTCATAAACTATCCAAAAAGCCCACACTATTTATTAAATTATTATGTAAAGAAAATTGTGGGTAGTTATTACAACTCGAAAGCACGTTAGAAAATAAAGTGAAGTTGCTGTTCATTACCTTTGCCGCCAACTAAAAATTGTAAAGAAAATCCGTTGATTTGGATTTTTGATTTTGATTTTTTTGAATATATTAATTAATTAGTTTATCGTATAGGTGCTTGAACATGATTGAGTTTAAGCAAGGTTCGCAAATGGTTCATGTCATTAGTATAAGTGATCGTGTGATCGTTTATATTTGTACAGATTAATTATTTAGATTTAAATACATTAACGTCTACAAGGCCTATAGGCATATGGGAATAATGGAATATGAGAATACTAAGATAGGCGATTACAAAATATTAGAATATGACAATTTGAAAACTAATATAAAATTTTAAGATAGAAAAATCATTCAAAAACATTAAAATATGTGATTTTTCTAGTTGCGATACTCCATATAGGAGCGTAGGCGATTCATTTATTTGTATATGTTAATGTTTAATATGCCCAACAAGAAAATATGAGAAAATCAGAGTATGGGTATATGAAGTTACGCAAATAATAAAATACGAATATACGATATATGGTCACATAGAAATATGCAAATTTGAGAACACTAGAAAAATTCAAAATGAAAAAGTAAAAAATAAAAGAATATCAAAATATTTAACAATGATATATCTTTGAATGTACTAAAGATGCAGTGTTCCGATGTTTATTTTGTTTTGCCCTCAAAAACTTTTTGTCTTCCAAAATAAAATGCATATAAATAAAAACACGCTCTCAAAGAGTTAAATTTATTATTCTTTTGTTTTGCCCTCACATATTTCAATTTTATTTTAAAAATAAATTTTTGTTAGTGATAGATTTTACTTTGTTTTATTTTATTTCGCTCAAAAGAAAAGAGGAATAAAAGCAAGTTTTTTTTCTGACTATCCGTTATGCATATTTTACTTCTTTTTTGCTTTATTTTGGTTAGTTTTCGTCCTGTGTCGTTGTTTAATAAGAAAGATTTTAGAAATTGATATGATTGAGTTAGTTATAGTTTTAGATAATGATTTCATGTTTTTATAATTTATTATTTTTACATAATTTATTAATGAACAATTTTTAATATGTTGTTAATAAATGTAATTATAACGTTAAAAAAATTATTTTTGTCATTATTTATTGGTCCAATTTATTTTTTCTCCATTATTATTTTTATTAATTACTTAATTTGTAATATATTTTATTTCTTTTTATTCATACACGTTTTAATTCATACACAAAACACACGTTATTTGTTTATTAAAACCGTCAAGAAACATAAACCACGTTCGATTTGACTGAAAGAATTGCACTATCTGATGCATATGTAATAACTCTATGGCAGTGGTTCAGCTACCGGAACCCCTAAAATTTTCCAACCGTATTCTCGGACCCACTTGCTAAAATAATAAAATTATATAAATGATAAACACTACGCATATGATATTTTTCATATATAAATCTACACTGAAATAAAAAAATCGGTCACGACAACGTTTTTTGTGTCAACCTTCCAGTGTTTCCTGTCACAATAAACCTCAAATTCAGATATCATATCTTCAAAATCGACATATGAAGACACATGACAAAAGCCAAGTGAAATGTCAAAGTGACAACAAAAATTCGGTTGGTACAAAAGAAGTTGGAGTGACCGAATTTTTTCTTTCAGTCTATGTTCATTTTCTGAAATATCAATATCTCCCAGTTATGGCATTCAAAACCTGGTATAGTTTTCTGGAAATTCTGCTTTGAATGAAAAACGTTTCTGAATTTTTTTAATTAATATATACCAATATGAAAAAGACGAAGTAAAAATCATTGAAGTTTTTTTAATATTTTTTCCCTGTTGTTACTAACTGAAATACTAACCTAGATATTTGAATTTTGGAATTATTTAAGCTTTCATAATATTTAGCTCAACTCTTTGATTGAAGACACGAAAGGAATTGATATTAGTTTATTTTTAAGCAGGTAATTTCCCACCAAAAACCAGGATTTTGGTGAAATAAAAATACTCTGAAGTCGAAACAAAACAAATCATAGCAGCATGAAACAAACAAAAGTATGTGGAACACGAGCTATATTGAAGTGGATATGGTAAAGTTTTTTGATTTGAATAAATCAGGATTAGTGATTGCAAATTACCCGATTTCAAATTACCCGGTTACTCGATTAGTATTTTCCAAATTACCCGGATTACCCGGATAACCCGGGTAGTTATAAAAAAATTAAAAGATGAAAAACAATAAAAAAACCTCACAGTAGTAAACTAAAAATTGATCATTTTTTAATTGTAAAATAATATTTCAAAAATATCAAAGCATTTAGGGTAGCTGTACTCATCCAATTTCGTATTTTTTTTTTAAATTCCTGCAATAGAAAAAAACCCGCTCCGATAAAATGGATGTTGGCTTCACGGTCAATAACGATTGATTTAAATTTTCTATCATTTTTTTCGGTTTCTTTTATTTACATACAACATTTTCAGCTCTTTATCAACTGTAGTACCACTGTTATCTATAGTAGATCTTGTGTAGACAGCAATACATTTTTGTAGTTGTAAATTTTCAATATTATAATTAGCCGCATCATTATCCGATTTGATTTTTCATTGCTGACGTATTTCCCCATTTAGTTGAAATTATTCGTGCGCATCCAACTATGTGGCACCGAGATTTATCTGACATTTTCTTGAACTGGTCCCAAACTTTCGATGACACTTATTTTAATTGTTAGCTTAAATCTTAAATAAAAACTTATCATAATATATTTACCGTTTCTATTTTAAACTAATATAAACAAATAACCAATGAAGATCCTTAATTTTTATGACTTAATTTTAATTTTAATAAGAACTAAAATTCCATAAATTTTACTATGTGTTCTTCGTCGTTTTTCTGTTGTTTTCGTAATCCAAACAATAATAATTAACTAACGGACAGTTTAATGTTTACGGATGTGGTTGGTTTAATGTTTATGGACATATTGCAATTTGTATGGTTAGAATAGAATCATTTGTCAACAACTAGCATAAAGAATAATTCAAATTTGCAAAAAGAGAATGAGCTGAATTTTATTTTGTAAATTTTATTGAGAAAAAACTGGACCTTTTGTTGTTCGGGTACTCGACCAAAATATCCGGATATTAAATACCCGAAAAATCTTCCTAAATACCCGGGTATCCGGGTACCCGGATACCAAGATTGCAAACACTAATCAGGATTAACGCTGTCTAACTATATATAAGATTGGATACCTAAGAAGTTTTGAGGATTTGTTTGATTTCAATACCTAAAAACCCGTGTTGAAATGTTGGTCGGAAATTTAATGCCCGTAAAGTTCATCAAAAGATTTGTTACACAGTTTTAAATGATTTATAACTTCGTTTGCAATATTGTTTTGTCATAATCCGCAACAAGAACTTCTTCAAGCAAATGGAAAATTTGAAAAATTTCTCTAGCAACCATGACTAATCGAAATTGGAAGTTTGGAAGCGGTCACTCCAAATCATGCATAAAAATATTTAACTTGCTCAGGGGCGTGAATATGGCTGTGATGTATGCCAGCTGAACTATAATTTCACTATTTCTGAACTATATAGCATTTCTATCAGCTAAACTACTAACTTGATTAGTACGAAATTGGATTCGAGAACTGAAAGAAAAAGTTCAATCATTAGGTTGTTATAGTGATTAAGCGGTCACGATGACATCTAATTCGATTGTTGTGTCTTCAATTTGGTTGTTGTATCTTCGCACACGATTTAGCAAACTTCTACGCGATCATCAATTCACCTTAAAACTTTGTTAAATAGAAAAGCAGTACGATAACTTCCAAGTTCCAAGCACCTATCGCTAAAGAAACGATGGCTAAATGCACGACCACTAGAGCACTAGAAAGAAACGATGGCTTCATGCACGACCTCTACCAAAACCACATATAAACGCATAAATATTTGTAAATTCAATTCAAATTGCAAAATTCATATTTGTTTCTGTGATTTATTTAGAATTTCTTTTGTTATTAAATTACTTTTGCGCACATTTAAAAAAAAAATACAATAAATAAAAAACATTTTATTAACCAAATTCTTTAAATTATTTTCATTTATCGCTTCATGTAACTTCGTAAAATTGGAACTGCAGACCCCCAGATACTCCAACTCGCACCCCTAAGGGGTTCGAGCGCCCCAGGTTAAGAACCACTGCTCTATGGCATTGTTGTTTTTTTTCGGTAAACTCTGTTATTTTTTCTATCATATAGAACGCACTTATTTTCTTACAAATTATAAGCATAAAGAAAAGAAAATAAAAACCAAAACTTATTATAAAAAAATTTCTGAGAGGACTATATTTATATTTTTTCAAATAATTATCTCTTAATAAATTTTTTTCTTGTAATTTTGAATTTTGCTCACAAAAAGTTTTTTCGTAAAATCTTTTTTTTATCTTAAGAGCAAGGGCGAAAGACAAAAAATAAAAATTAAACCCGCGTGGTTTTATTTTAAAATAAGTGCGGGCGCCCGTAAAAAATAAAAATATGATCACTGTAAATATGAGATTTACAGTGAGAGTGAGATTTACAGTGATTTAATATGAGATACGTGTCTGCGAAAGGAATTGAACTCGTTGTGTAGCACTGATGAGGTTAGGAGTTCGAATAACGTAAAAGAGAAAAATAGAGTTTTTTCTGAGATATTTCTAACCAGACCTTTGTATTGGAAAAATTCAAATTAATTCCTTAGTTACTTCAGTTTAATTGCTCACAAAAATCCTGAATAGAAGATAATAATAATATAATAATAATAATAAAATATTTATTTTGAAATAATTTTTAAATATACTTTTATTTAATTTCAGAACTTCTTTTAGAACTAAAAAATTTATACGAGACTACGAGAATAAAATGAACTGAGAATATCAATAAGAATAATAGGATATACAAATATATAATATATAATAGTTTTATACATAATTAGAATAGAGTAATATCAACAGTGTAAGTTAATATTTGAATAAAACTTATTGAACCAAAAAAAAATCGAAAAAAACCTTATAGATAATTTGAAATAAAGTCAATCAAAATAATTATAAAAACTAAAACCTAAGTTTATAGATTTTTATTCTAAACTCGGCGAACTCAGTCCACCCAAATTGTTTTTCATTAAAACGGCTGTTCCAACTAACCAAAACTCAGTCAACATGGTTGAAAAATTTGATGAATTTAATATAATTAATACAGGTTGAGTAATGGTTTTGGACAATAAGCAATCCCTTATGGAGCATCAATGATACAAACAAACAAAATACTAAAAGTATAAATAATATTACAATTTTTTTTCTTTTTAGCAAACCAATAGAAAACACGCAATCGACCCTTACAGTTCGATTCTATCCACTTAACTGTATTCAATTTCATAAAAAATTTCTGTCTATTTTTATATCCAACAAACACATTCGTTAAGTTCTCAACAATTTCTTGTAACAAAAATTTTACCAAATAATAATACAACAAAAAATTATTACTGTACTACATATATGGTGGGAGGACAAGTCTGGATGAAATAAAGACTTCAAGTCGAACCACTTTAAATAAATAAAAAAAATTACAATATTAATTTATATTTCTCTTAGAAAAATACCAAAACCTACACTGAAGTGTTTATTGCAAGAAATTATAAATATGTTATAAGAAGGAAAAGAATTGATCAAACAATAATGCATAATTGCACAATTTGAATTGAAAAAAAAAATTAAATAACAAAAAAGTTATTAATAATAAGAAAATTAAATACACCTGATAAGTTATTTAAAGAAATTAAAATAAATAAATAAAAATTATAAAAAGAGTTGAACAGAAATTTATACAAGATAAGTTGGATATATTGTCGGAGACCTTAAAATAACATAAAAATAATAATATTGATAGATTTTCTTAATTGATTAAACCGCCGACGTCGACCGTTTACAAACTAACGATTAAGTCTTATATCACTTAAAATAGTTTTTATACGGTTACACATTAATTGCTACCGATTTTTGGTTCGAATAATAATTCAAGTTTAACGAATTTAGTTTTTGTCTTACAATTATTTCCGTGTCAAAATTTATAACAAATTTTACATTCCAGAACATATTTGGGAGTGATGTTGATTTAATTTATATTTATATGTGTGTTTGTTATTTTAATATAATTGTTCAAAATTTATGCTTTTCTGTTTGATTCGTTTCGTAATGTAAAGATATAATCTTTGATACTGGACAGTTATTTCAAACTAATTTTATGATGCATGAAGTCTTACATAACATGTTAGCTGGACGAAAATATTTAGGTAATTATTATTTCTACATATTTTTAAGTTGATATCTGAAAATTCTAAACTTTTTTGCTGTTGTGGGTTTGACTAATAAGATCGATTGAGAATAGGTAGATGTAGGAGTGCAAGCATTATTGAAACTTGCGAGATACCGGACTAGCATTTTTGCGAGATACCGGACTAGCATAATGAATACCCCATTATGATCCAGGCTGGATAAGAATGTACTAAGGAAAGTCTTAATAGAATACTTCCATTTCATCCCTTTATCAGAAATTAGATGGTCTGAGTTCCATTCTCTTGCCCTTATCCGCCGCTTATCAAAAGAAAAAAGAAAAAAAGAAACAAAACTAAAGAGAATAAGAAATATAATGGCAACAAACTCTAAGCGATAATGATTCTGTTCTTTTCGTCAATGTAAAGCAATGAATCATCATAAATAAAGTTACTAAACAACTAAAGTTACTATACAACTATATGATACTCAGAAGCTCCATGAAAGTTAATAAGCTCTTAAATTACTAAATAATTTACTTCAAATAAGTTAAAGCTTATACTGAATTGTCAATTCAGAACCAATGGAACTGTTATACTTAGTTACGTTAAATAAACACTTTTATTACCTTCATATTGAGTTTAATTGTGTGGTAGAGGTACAAAATTGTCTACTTTAACGAAATTTCCGAACGAAATTTATTCTACATAAATGAGTCAAAATCTGAATAAAATTTCAGTCGAATTCAGTCTCAATGTGGAGGATCTGAATATTTCTGTCAAATAGATCTGGCGTTGTTATCTATTAAGTTGTTTTTCGACGAAAAAACTTCTACTGAATGATATATCGAAATCTCTATAGCAAAATCCAAATGGCAGAATATACAGAAAAATTAGTTCAAACGACTTTATACATGAAAGATACCGGAAATAAAATAAAATTTTTTTTTGTAATTGTGATTTGTTTGAAAATTAATTTCTGTCACGAAAGTGACGATAAAGTAACAAAAATCAGTTAATATATAATCACTACCAGGTGTTAGGATGTGAAAGTTGAAATCAAAGATCACAAATAAGCGAATATTTGTGAAAAAAATGTTGGAGAAAATAAAAAAAACGACATCACAAACATTTTGCTACGGTTCTAACATAATTCTATAATTTATGTACAGAAAAATTATATGACTGAAAATACGATAAAAGAAAGATAACACAGAGAAATAATTTGTTACATAAAATTTTAAAAATACCGACAACAAATGTAAGCAATAAACGTCAATATCGTTTTCGTAACAAACCTTCTGCTTATACTGGTAATTAAGAACGATGGGTTAAGAAATAAAAAAAACTGATGGAACAAGCGGCAAAAGACGGCGAAAGGGAAGCGACAAAAAACTGCAAGCACTTTTTAAAAACTGATCTTTTAATATTATGTCACTAAGGAGGAGTAGAGAAATAGTCGTCAGTTGCCAGTCAGCTGGATTCGTTAGCGTTTGGTGCGGGTGGGGCTCCAGTTTTGTAAAAAAAACATGTATACCTTGCCACTACTTTCTAAAACCTGAAAATTATATGTATTTGAACTTATTATCATCCTTTCTGAATGTGCTTTCGTTTGACAAAATGGTTTGTTTCAGAGTTTCGCCTCCGGTTTCCAATCAATTCGAATGGTCGTACTATAGTTTTTTCTCTCTATACTCTCTTCTAATCTAATTTTGTGTAATTTGTTAAGTTATAAATTCAAGAAAACGTAAAAATAAAATAAGCAACTTATTTGAGATCAAAATACACCTGCATTTAAAAAAACAATTGGTAAATTTAAAGTTTCATAAACAACATCCTCTTCAAATTCACAATGTCATAATAATCACGTTCATAATTATGATTAATTCGTCACGCAATAAAATAAAACAAAAATATAAATAAAATAATTATAAAGCAACTGTTACACCTTTTAATTAGCGGTTTCTGAAAAATTTAATGATTGAAGGTTACGGTGTAATTTTATTTTTTTAAATTCGTGTAAATGATTATTTTGTCTCTCTTTGACGTTTTCGCTTATATATATTTATCGTTTATATAGCAGCATAAACTGTCTTTAAGCATCTTTCTCTTGTATAGAGTTTAGCTTAAACCCTTAATATAATCGAAAAATATTAAATGGGTGATCCGCTCAGCACATATATGTAGAGTGATTTTCCCATTTATAAGGAATATTAACTTTAACGGACTTTTGGTTAACTAGAAAACTAAGGTATTGATGGATATTATTATGTATTTTATTTAAACTTTTAACTCTAAACACTGTTACCTGGATTAGAATCGAACCCAGAGTATCAGTCTATTTAAACCATTAGCATAGATCTATAACCTGTCATGGTGATGGTTTGCTCTGCATCTCCCGATATTAAAGAACAAGGTTTTTTATGAACTTGAACTCATAAATATTGCTAAGTCCTTCATACCAAACTTTTATGCAACATCAAACCCAACTTTTTACCAAAGTTAGTATTTCATCAATTCATTTAGTTTTAATTGTCAAGTAAGGCTTACTTGCAGACCAGGGTATAGTGGATTATTGAAGATGTTCAAGAAAGTCATAAAAACGCTGTTTGTATCAATTTCAAAAAAACGCCAAAAACGATGTTGACTTTTAATTTAAGGGGACTTTTTGTTTCATGATTGAAAAAAAATTACACTTTTGAATTTTTGTTTGTGAAAAGACTATTATGTTTATTGATTTCATTCCATTTTGGCATTTTTATATTAAGAATATAAAAAAAGTTTTGCTATTTTAGTACATCTTCACCACTGAACAGTGCTTCTTCTAAAAGATGCCTTTTACACGGCTCCACAGTTGTTGCGCTTCCTGTCACAGATCGAGTAAAGATTCTAACGAGATTTTATTCATAAGACTAAATAAGGGAACAAAACCTGAGACTAAACCTAAAGAACTTTTTATTGTTAGTATTTTTGTTACTTAATCGACATTTTTCTGTTTTCTGCATAGTTTCATTTCAGTTTTCTGCATAGGATCTTGATGAAACTTTGGCAAATGATACAGGTTCACTTGAAAATGGAAGATCTGGATTCATTTCAAATTTGGACAAAATGGCGGGGGGTCTCCCGAACACCTCTAAGTTTAAATCTTGAATAACTTCTGATACCGGGCTATGATCTTATTGAAACTTAGTATATAAGGTTTTAGTACTGTTTCCAATATTTCTGCATACCAACTTCCGGTTTGTCACTTCCAGTTAAAAAGTTTTTTTTTCAGGTGTTTATCCCTACTGTAGCCTACAATTACCGATTGATTTTCATGAAACGTTGCGAAAAGCTTTTAAATAACATGAAAAATATTTTATTAGCTTTTGGAGCACATTGGATAAAGGGTTGGGAGGTCCACCATACAACAGGCGGTTTTTTCCACAAAGTTTTTATGTTTGTTGGGAGCATAAAACATTCATTCGTGAATGAATTTTGATGACACTTTGGAAAAAGACGCAAACATGTATGACAAAGAACTGATTAGTTTTTGAGCGATATTGAACAAAGTGGTGGGGGGTCCCTGGGGCACCTGTTTTTTTGAAAGCTCTATAACTTGTGTACCTGATAAGCGAATTGGATGAAACTTGGTACATGAGTATGTAGTACGGTTTACAATAGTTCTGCATCCCAACTTCCGGTTTTTCACTTCCGGTAAAAAAAATTTTTTTGTACTTTTTTGAAGTTTTTTCAGTGTCTTTATGCACACTACAGCCTACAATAATGAAGTGATTATGATGAAACTTATGGAATAGGGTTCCAATTAGTGTCACAAGATAATTATCTTGTTTTGGGACACATTGATCAAAGTGGTGGGGGGGTCTACCATACAAATGCTGACTTTTCACACTTTGTTTTTTAAGTTTGTTGGGAGCATACAGACTTTATTCATTAATTTATTTTAATGACACTTTGGAAAAAGATGGAGACTTAAGTAACAAAGAACTGATTAGTTTTTGGATAATTTTGGAATAAGTGGTGGGGGTCCTCCCGAACACCTGTTTAATGTGTCACACTTTTTTCAATGTTTGTTGGGAGCACACAGCATTCGTTCGTGAACGAATTTTGATGACATTTTGGAAAAAGATGCAAACATGTATGGCAAAGAACTGATTAGTTTGTGAGCGATAGTGAACAAAGTTTTGGGGGGTCCCTGGGGCACCTGTTTTTTTGAAAGCTCTATAGCTTCTGTACCTGATAAGCGAATTGGATGAAACTTGGTACATGAGTATGTAGTACGGTTTAAAATAGTTCTGCATCCCAACTTCCGGTTTTTCACTTCCGGTAAAAAAAAAATTTTTTGTACTTTTTTTAAGTTTTTTCAGTGTCTTTATGCACACTACAGCCTACAATAATAAAGTGATTATGATGAAACTTATGGAATAGGGTTCCAATTAGTGTAAGAAGATAATTATCATCTTTTGGGACACATTGATCAAAGTGGCGGGGGGTCTACCATACAACTGCTGACTTTTCACACTTTGTTTTTAAAGTTTGTTGGGAGCATACAGACTTCATTCATTAATCAATTCTAATGACACTTTGGAAAAAGATGGAAACTTAAATGACAAGGAACTGATTAGTTTTTGGACAATATTGGGATAAGTGGTGGGGGTCTCCCGAACACTTGTTTACTGTGTCATCATTTTTTCAATGTTTGTTGGGAGCACACAGCATTCGTTCGTGAACCAATTTTGATGACACTTTGGAAAAAAATGCACACATGTATGGCAAAGAACTGATTAGTTTTTGAGCGATAGTGAACAAAGTGGTGGGGGGTGTCCCATACACCTGTTTTTTTTTTAAGCTCAATAACATCTGTACCTGATAATCGAATTGGATGAAACTTATAAGCATTTAGTATGATTTACAAAAATTCTGCATCCCAACTTCCGGTTCTTTACTTCCGGTAAAAAAGAATTTTTTTTAATTGTTGGCAGTTGTTTCAGTATCTTTATGCACACTACAGCCTACAATAATGAAGTGATTATGAAAAAACTTATGGAAAGGTTTCAATTAGTGTAAGAAGATAATTATCATCTTTTGGGACACATTGATCAAAGTGGCGGGGGATCCACCATACAACTGCTGACTTTTCACACTTGGTTTTTAAAGTTTGTTGGGAGCATACAGATTTCATTCATTAATCAATTTTAATGGCACTTTGAAAAAAGATAAAGACTTTATTGACAAAGAATTGACTAGTTTTTGGACAATATTGGGATAAGTGATGGGGTCCTCTCGAACACCTGTTTATTGTTTCAATGTTTGTTGGAAGCATACAACATTCGTTCGCTAAGTAATTTTGCTTACACTTTGCAAAAAGATGCAAATATGTATGGCAAGGAACTGATTAGTTTTTTGTAGCGATAGTGAACAAAGTAGTAGGGGATCCTCCAAGCACCTGTTATTTTGGAAGCTCAATAACTTCTGTATCTGATAATCGAGTTGGATGAAATTTGGTACATACACATTTAGTACGGTTTACAACAGTTCTGCATCCTAACTTCCGCTTTGTCACTTCCGATAAAATTTTTGTTTACTTTTTCTCGTACAACAGAATTTATGTTTGTTGGTATACTACTGCCTGCTTTAATATTTTTATTATTAGAACTACGAAGTCCATAATATTGGTTAGCTTTTAATTAAAGTATTTTATGGATATTAGCTCATTATATATCCAGAACACTATGTTTCCAGAGCTGTGGTGAAGTCAGCCTATGCATCAGCGTCGCAATATTTTTTTTTAGGGTAATCGTTTATTAAGAGTATATCGGTTATCATTTTGATGTTGCTAATTCTATAATCTTTATCGCTTAAGTAGAATACTTTTTTTATGAAGGAATGGGCAACATTCAACTTCATATTGTAAGGATGATTTGAAATGTAATTTAGCATCCGATTTGATAATTAGCAACATCAAAATGATAACTGATAGACTCTTAAAAACAATTGCCCTAAAAAAATGATATCAAAGTTAATTGCAAAGACCTTTTTACACATATAGGAAAATAAATATTACGATCTCGTCGGTTCCTAACCAGCAACAGAAAACAGTATTTGGTGCATTACCATATATAACCAATTTTTCGGAAAAAATAAAACACCACCTTTGTTCTAGAAAACATAGCACCCGTATTGCAAGTAAAATCACCAATAAACTATCTTCTTCATTTACAAAATTAAAAGACAAAATCACAATTGAAAAAAGAAATTGACTTGTATACAAAGTAGAATGTAACTGCAAGAAAATATACATTGGCGAAACGTCAAAAACCTTAGTAACTAGAACTAATCAAAATAAGTGTGATGTTAAAGTCACCAGAAAAACAACAACCAATGCACATTTTCGGTCGGCGAGCAAAGCATGCTTTTGAATGCAAAGATTCATTTGATTTCGATAATCCCACCGTCTTAGAATATGGAGACAATAAATTCAAAAGAACTTTTAAGGAAGCTTGCTATATATGGAATCAGAACAATACCGTATATTATAAGGTCGATACAAATAAATTGCACGACAATTACATAGGGATCATTAATAAGACAATAGTAGATTGTATTACTAGTGCGAATGCGTTTTCCAAACAAGAGTTAGTTTGCCGCACGACCGCAGGAAGTGCGCAAATAACTTGCGTTTGGAAAACGCATTCGCACTAGTAATACACACTATTTTTTGTAACAAGTGCGTAAAATTTATAAATATTTATTTAATTGTTCATTTAATCATTTATTTAACAAAGTTATAAACAAATTTAAGCTTTTTAGATAATTAAAGTGCGCCATCTTCGTTGTAATAGTTTAAGTTATTCGAGCTCGGAAATATTTATAAAATATATATTCGAAAATATATATTCGAACAAACACATATAGTACCCCACCAACTAGCTGTCAAAATTATGAACTTTAAAAACCTAAAGTAATTGTTTTTTCTTGCAATTCAAATGATGCAATGTGTTTAAGTTGTTTTTACTATATGGTAAGTCATTTAAATTATTATTTTGATATTTTAGTGCTATAAAAATATTATATATAGATAGATATATGGATAGATTTAACTACAAATCTCACATGCAGGCGGCGTGCGTGCCAGGCATACAAAATATTTTGTGGTCATATGTGCGGAAAAGTAGTTTTTTCTTTTATTCTATTCTAGTACAAAATTGAATATTTTTATGCATGTGTTACAAAAAATTATTAACACACACATAATCACAGTGGGATAAATTTCAGTAAATAAAAGTCTAAAAATCTAAATTTGGTTTAAAAAAGACTTCTCTGTCTTTTTGAAGAAACGAGTTTGGCATTGATATCTCTCTTTTCTGTTTACCTTTATAGTTGAATGTGTTGAGTAAAAGTGGACAACACTTTAATAAGCAGGTGTTCTGGAAAAACGGCAAATCTATGGTATTAGGTTATTATTTTTAGTGACTTGATCATAGTCTGATCAGAAAAACATATTTTCCTACTCCTATCACAGTAAATTATAAATTACATCACACTATCCATGACATGTAAATTGATTATTTCAAATAGCGTGCGGTAAGTAAAAAAAAGCGTGCGGTAATGGATTTTCATATATATATATTACCGCACGCTTCTAATAAAAAGAAAAATTTTTATTTAAAGAAAAATTTGATTTTTAAAAATTAAATATTTCAATTCATTTTGACACAGAATAATGCAAAGCCTACCACAATTTGTAAACTATTTGCATTTAATTTATAATTAGTAGTTCATTTTTTCAAGTAATTATATGCGTTTGTGAATTCAAACAAAGTCGTAGGAAAAGTATATAACAAATCTCGAGTTGTAAAGCATTTTCCATGCTGTGAAGATACTGCACTCGACGCTACGCGTCTCGTGCGCAAAATTTTCCCTCGCATGTAAAATGCTATTTACAACTCTAGATATGTAATATACTATTTTCTACTCCTATCACAGTAAATTATAAATTACATCACACTATCCATGACATGTAAATTGATTATTCCAAATAGCGTGCGGTAAGTAAAAACAAGCGTGCGGTAATGGATTTTCATATATATATTACCGCACGCTTTTAATAAAATGAAAAATTTTTATTTAAAGAAAAATTTGATTTTTAAAAATTAAATATTTCAATTCATTTTGACACAGAATAATGCAAAGCCTACCACAATTTGTGGCATTTAATTTATAATTAGTAGTTCATTTTTTCAAGTAATTATATGCGTTTGGGCATTAAAACCAAGTCGTAGAAAAAGAATATAACAAATATCGAGTTGTAAAGCATTTTCCATGCTCGTGAAGATACTGCACTCGACGTTACGCGTCTCGTGCGCAATATTTTCACTCGCATGTAAAATGCTATTTACAACTCTAGATATATAATATACTATTTTAAATAATTGTTTTAAAAGGAAAAAATTTTGTTGGTATGATAAGTCATATTAATTATTTTAATAATGGTATAATGTTTATTGTCGTTTTAAATATTTTAAATTTTGTGAGTTGACTATTTACATCATATGTAAGTGTGAAAAAAGATACAATTTTAATTTCAATTTAGTTCTAAGTAATGTTATCTCCAATCTCGTTTTGTTTTATGTACCTATAATTGCTTTATCATTTTGTTTGGTGTTTAACTGCATTTTGTTGTTTTTAGACACTGAAGATGACCCGAAAGGTTGAAACGTTTGTTGATGTATAATAATAAAAAACAAAAATAAAAATTCAAATACATATATAAAAATAGTCTATAAAAAAGCCATAAAGAGGAGTATATTTTTTCAAACAAAAACATTGCTTAAATGTTATATTTTATTATTTCTTATCGTTAATTTTATTTTGTTTTGTCATTGTGTTTATTTAATTGTCTTTTTTAAACGTGCAAATTTGTATTTATGTATTTATTTTCGTTTGTATTATTTGTATTTATTTTCGTTTTATTTGACGACATATTGCATTAAAGTCATCACTATCCATAACTTTGATTCCTTTCAAGAAGAATCGAATATTATACATAGATTTGAGACAGCGAATTTGTAAAATAAACACAAAATTACAACAACACCACATAATCAGCTGATATTCATAGAAATTATGTAATGTTTAAATGAAACAGAGATGGAAACCAAAGTTTTTTTTCAGTTGGTTCGGTTTTGGTTTAATAACAAATTTTAATTATGGTTTTTGGTTCGGTTTTGGTTTCTTGATATTTCAAAACTTGGTTTTGGTTTGGTTTTGGTTCGGTTTTGGTTCAAATTCAGAATTTAGATTCACATTTTTATTCTTAACTAATTCTCGATATTCAAATAAAAGCAGCTTTATTCAACTAATAAGTCGCATTAAATTGACTGTTTTTGTGAATTTCATTAAATTCGAAAATAAACGAATAATTTTACGCTTTATTCCGCTTACTAAACTAAAAACCTAAGAATTGTCAAAACAAAAAATACCTGTAATTTAAATTTGAATACAAAAATATAGTAGCCGTGGAAAAATAATGTAGTAGTTTCAAAAAGAAATTAATAAATTTTTCCAATTTATGTGGGTACTAGACCAAATTTTGTACTATAAAACCGAACCGTGAACCAAACAGAAAAAACATTGGTTTATAGTTCGGTTCAACTATTATTTAAAAAACTGGTTTGGTTTTGGTTTGGTTTTGGTTCGGTAAAATTTCGTTGGTTCAGTGGTTTTGGTTTGGTTCAAACGAACCGGTTTCCGTCTCTGAAATGAAATAAGGAAAAGTTTCTCTTTAAAAGAAATTAAAAAGAATAAATTTCGTAAGAGTAGTGTCTGTACTTAAAAACAACGAAGGAATATTAGTATATACAGGTATTAAGATAGTTATATTTAATCAATGCAATATTAATGACTTATGCATAAAGTATGCTTTAAAATGTTAAATACATTTTTTTTTGTTGTGTTTTAGGTGTCTGTTAAAAATTATTATGAGCTTAAAACAAAAACGCGTATTTGGTAAATTTCATATAAATCTCCTTCACTATAAATATCCTTCACTGTTTTTTTGTGGACATTGCAATATGTGTACACAACAACAAATAAAATGCGTTCTGAAGTGTTGACGGACGCAACATTTTTTTTATGAAAATGTATATTATAACACAAACTGGGTTTGCACCCAAAAGTTTTCAACGTACATTCTTTTTAAAAAATGTCAAAAATCTATATTTATCTATGCTGTTATGTTTCTTCTATAGAACAATTTTCTGGATCTGATTCCTGCCGCAGTATATTTTTATTAATTTAACTTCATTGAAGTAAAATTAAATCTATTCCGTTTCAACCAATTAATTGTAATGAAGATTTTATCTTGTAATTAATAACCTTATTATAAATACCATTTACAAACTTTACTATTAAATGTATAAATTATTCCTAAAAAAATAGAATGTTCTATGAAAGTTTTGAAATTCTAGCTTTTTTCATAATACATATTACATATTTTGTGACTAATTGAAAATCAAAAAAAAATTACCATTCAATATTTTATTGAAAAAAATTCAATTCCATTTAAAAACATAAAACTATTCTGAAAAAAGATATTTATTCCATCTTAAAAAATTAAAACAAATGATACAACAACCAACAGAAAAAATGAAAAAAGAAACCAACAACCAAAAGTATAAAAAACAGAATAGCTACGAAACATTTCTTCTAAAAAACTCAAGAAAATATTGTAGATATCATAATAATCCCCCGAATGCATTCTAACTTTAACTTGACCGTTTAATTGACCGTTCACCCTGTGCTAAAAAACAATAGCAATAATTTAAAAAAACTACATTATCGATAAATTTAAATAAATTTAAAAAATTGTCCGCAGCCTTAAGCTATGTTTAAGTCTTTTGTGATGCACATGTCAACTCATATTGAAAGAGAAATAAATACTCAAATAGTAGTTTTTGTTTTTCCTTATTTTATTTCACAGGCACAAAATTTTGGAAAAAAATGATTAAATGATTTTTAGCATTGCCTGTCAAAAAAATAATTAATTTTCTTGTTGATATCGAAATGATAATAATTTTAACGAAACGGGAAAATACAATAGCAATTACTTTAAAAAACTTCATTATCAATCAATTTAAAATACGTAAAACGAAATTTTTATGATTTTTATGTATTTATGAATAAAAAAAACAATAATTTTAATGTTATTTAAAAAAAATTAAAAATAAACAATAAAACAGGTACCAGGAATTGAACTCGGTTCTTATATTGCAATTTGAGCGTTACGCTCGTAGTAGAGGGATAGATCACGGCTTTTATATTACGGATAACATGGTAAAATATTTTTTCATCGTTTAAGTTCCAGAGTACGAAATGATTCAATTCTCGAATCAAAAATTAAAATTTTCTGCTTTTTGTTCATTCGTGAATCAAAATTTGATTTAATTCGTGAGCGAAATCTCATAATGAGATCTTTAAAAATTTTTTTAATTCTTTTAATCTTTATTCTCTAAAATAGAATTCATTTAATTTATTATTTATTTATTTGTATTTGTTTTTTATTAATTTTTCTTATTTTGTTTTATTTTTAATTTATTTTGTACTTCTTTTTTTCTAATTTTCTTTTCTGTTATTTCTTTTTTCGTTCAATGATGACGTGCTGGCCCAGGGTTCCGGTGCCCTTGCCCCGGTAACAGTGAATGGTGCACCGCTACAACGGACGCTGTACCAAAGAATCTTCGTTTGCATTTAATATAGACAGTTTGTAACATGTTCCCCAAGTTGCTTTTGGCAACAAGCCCCAAGTTGCTTTTGACTGGCTATGCAAATGTATCCAGAGGTTGAAACACGGTTATCATTTTTTCGAACTGTCGCAGTCAGTTTACGATTTAGAGCTGTATATAGCTGTGTATAGAGCTAAATATACCTAAATTCGATGGATTTTATCACTGGTACTTGGCGAAACATGATCAATACTTTTTTGTAAATAAATTTTTTGTTAACTCTGCGAAATAACAACAAGGAATTTTATTTACAAAAAAGTACTAAATTTAGCTGTTCAGAACAGATATGTTTAGTAAAAACTGTTTCATTTGTTTTTGTCCCAAAGCGTTTCCTGACGATTTTATCGCAAAAATGAAGCGGTTGAAGTTATTGCTGATGTTAAAAGTCGAAATTGAAACTTGACCGTTTCTGATTTTCTTGAAACTTGTATGGACAAAATAAAAAATACAAATTACTTTAGAATTTTTTTAACGTACATAGTTTGAGCATAGGGGGCACCCTAACATGCATCAAAAATGAAAATTTTGACAATCCGAGGTAACTTTGAAATAAAATTGCTCAAGAACGGCTATACCGATTTCAACAAACTATTTTCTGTTCGTTAGGTGATTAGGTCTTTAGAAAAAATTCTAATTTTTTATCATTTTTCGAACAATTTTTATTAACAAAAAATATTAACCACTGAAGTTCGAAAAAATGATGAAAAATTAGAATTTTAGTCAGACTAAAAATCTATAGCTATTTTAATATTTAAATTTTAAAATTAATTTCAAAATCGTTTAATTACTTTTTTCTAAATCACCAATCAAACAAAAAAAATCGGTTTGGTAAAATTTTCATTTTTCATGCATGTTGGAGTACCCTGTACGCTTCAACTGTGCGCTTAAAATTTTTTTATATTAAGTAGAATTTTTTATTTTGTCCATAATACTTATATGCTAAGTTCCAGGAAAATCAAAAATGGTGAAGTTTTCACAACTCGGTCTAGAGAACATGTTTTTCTTTTGCTACTTCTACTATATTTCAATTAAATAAATATTTAAATTACAAATTGAGTTTAATAATAACAATTGTTGATGGAGAGGTTTTTTTGTGAGCAATTAAGCTTAAGTATATATTGGAAATCACTTGAATTTTGCAATTCGAAATCATTTTTCATTTTCTCTTAGAAAAACTCCTTTAGAAAAGTGTTTGTGTGTCTCGTGCCGGGATTCGAACTCATCAGAGTAATTAGATTTAATTACTTCGTTCCCAAAGAACTGATTATCACAATTATGAAAAAATTTCAAAATCTTACGCCCTCTGCAATTCTGATGTTCGGAGCGAACAAAATTAAACGCATTTGCTCCATAACAAACAGCCTTCTTTTACCAACTTTGCATATATTAAACCCTTAACACACATTAAAGTCTCGATATCTCGACGTCTTAGTACTTTTCCTTTTATTTTTTCATAGTAAAACATGAAGAAAAAGATCTATGTAGATATATTATCGGTTTTCGATTCAGAGCTATTCATTGTCGATAAATTCGCGAATTCGCGAACGAATTTAAATTTTCAAAATTTTTGATTCAGATCGCGAATTGTATATTTATTATTGGCAGAATAATCGAAGGGTAGCGAAAATCCGAAATTCTACGTCCACGCCGTGCTACCTGGGTAACGCTAACAGAATTAGGTTGGTGTAGTTGAGAGGGGCAGAGTAAATACTGCTTATACTCAATGATTCTGCACCATGGCGAGTCATTGGCGCCATAAAACCAATGCAACTCAAGCGTCTGTTCTCCATGTTAGGGGCGGCTTGGAGCGGGCGTCTGTCTTGGATCAAGCGGCTCGCTATATAAATGTGTAGAAAGCGTCTGTTCTCCATGTTAGGGGCGGCTTTCAGCGGGCGTCTGTCTTGGATCAAGCGGCTCGCTTAGGGTGTTTCATTTTACAAGGCAAAAAATAAAATGTAAAATTTTTGCAGACTTTGCTGACGCCCTGAGTCTCAGTGATATAAAAGACATATATGCCAAATTTCAAGAAGATTGGATAATATTTAGAGGTTGCACACTTTGATCAGTTTTATAAAAGTAGGCAAAAAATACGATTTTTCAATGTTAATTATTTTTATTGGGAAAACTAGAAATCACAAAGTTAAAATAATATTAAAACTAGACACGATTAATAAGATTAATAGGTAGTATGATGGGCAAAACATGTGTTATATTAATCAACTTTGAACAACGCAATCCCTACTTTTGTTCGCTTGGGGACGACTTTTCTGTGATGCTCGACTACCCTCAACAACAATTGTTTTTTGTTCGTCCCTGTATGATTTGTTAAACTTTTTTATCAGAGCAATTCCTTTTTCTGCGGTTTCATTGACCACCTTGAGAGCATTCACATGGCTTCTTAGAGAATCACTGCAGTATCCTGTCACGTCGTGGATCCCAAACAATTCAAAAAACGACTTTGTTTTATTAGTAACGAAATGGCTCAGGTCTTTTCCTTCTAAAACTAGGTTTTTACCATCTAATCGTTTCATTTCATTTTTCTTTACAGGTTCGGTTTCTAAAATTTTAGTCATAATTTCTTTATCAGCCTGAGTAATGCGTTCGTCCAAAAAAGCCAATCCTACGTTTGTTTCTGACAGATACCAAAGCTGTCTCTTAGCAACTGTGAGAGCACCTTTTTGACGTCTACATCTGGGTATGTGCTCAGAAGCTGTAGCATATCCAAATCATTCTTTGGAGCCCATCGACTTGCAATCGCTTCGTGCCAAAAGCGAACATATATGAGGCTGATAAAATGTGCAACTCGTTTCATTCCTTTCAATTTTCGTTGAGGAATATTCGACTGTTTAGTGAAGAGGACTATTCTAAGTGCGTATATTGCCTTTGACATCCACCTCGCCTGCTGCAGAGCCCCTGGGATCCTGATACAAAGCACTTCAATATTAGAAATTTCACTAGTTTGAGATAAAAGTGATCAATGTGTGCAACCCCTAAATATTATCCAATCTTCTTGAAATTTTGCATTCATATCTTTTACATCACTGAAACTTGGGGCGTAAGTAAAGTCATATGAAAATCACATCTTTGGAAAAATGAAACACCCTAGCCGCTCGCTATATAAACGTGTAAAAAGGTTGTTTCTGGTGACCTTAAGATGCAGAACGAACCCATTCACGAAAATTTGGGTTGGGCGAAGGGCTAACACCCCATTTCCGTAAAAAAATTACTGTCATGAATTCTGTACACAGGCCTCGGAATATCTCGGATTCATTATTGGAACGACCTCGGAAACTGTACTCGGACTACGATTTAAAAATAGGAACCTGGAACGTGCTAAGCCTTAGAAGACCAGGAGATCTCCTAAAACTAACCCAACAAGTCGAGAGCTACACACTGGATATAGTGGCATTACAAGAACTAAGATGGCCAGGCAGTGGAATCCATGAAACAGCGAAAGGATACACTCTGTATTATTGCGGTCATCAAAACGGAGGAGAATTTGGAGTTGGCTTTCTTATACACCGTCGCGTGAATCAGCATGTTATCGACTTCTGCCCAATTAATATGCGGTTATGCACACTGAGAATCCGCACGAAAAAATTCAATGTAACGATCGTCAATGTTCATGCACCTACTGAAGATAAAGCAGATGATATTAAAGACCTGTTCTTCCTAGAACTCGAGGAAGTCATCAATAACATCCCGCGGCACGATATAAAAATCGTGGTAGGTGACTTTAATGCTCAAATCGGTAGGATTGCAGAACTTAAAACACATATCGGCCCTAACAGCTTGCATCATACCAGCAACAATAACGGTTTTCGCGCAGCCGAGCTGGCTATGATGTATGATCTAGTAATTTCCAGCACTTTCTTCCCTCACAAGAGAATTCACAAGGCAACGTGGAAATCAAATAACGGAAAATCAAATCGATCACGTCATGATCTCTAAGAGACACTCTACAAGTATAACTGACGTTCGATCATACAGAGGTGCTGATATGGACACCGATCATATGCTTGTCATCTTTAAGTACAAGTGCAAGTTGTCATCTACATTTAACAGACAAGCAAAAAAGACCGTACGCTGGAATGTCGAAGCATTTAAACATCCGGAAACGCTGAATAGATATCAGGAAATAATAACACAAAACATAGAAGAGCATGACATCTCTTCTGAGATGCCATTAAACATACAAGAAGAATGGCAAACGCTTCAATCAATCATTATAGCCGCAGCACAAACTACAATCGGAAAATGACCACCGAAATCACACAACGAATGGTTTGACGACGAGTGCCGCCAATCCGTTGAAAATAAACAAAAACTGCGAGAAAAATGGTTAACAAGGAACACCCGAAGCTCCCAAGCTGATTATCTATGCGCCAGGAAAGCCTCAGCAAAACTTCTACGTAAAAAAAAACGCGAACACATGAAGAGTTGCATCGAAAACATCAACCAACATGCGGCCAACGGAAATTCAAAAGAGTGCTTTGCCAATGCACGGAATCTGACAAAAGATTTCCACCCAAGATCTACAGCCATCAAAAATGAAAATAATGAACTTACAACAAGTGAACGTGATGTGCTGGCAGTGTGGCGATCCCACTTTCAAGACCTACTCAATAGGACAAACGAAGCTCATCCTATTCAAGCAATTGCTCCGTCAAGTGAGGAGATTTTTGTCCCTTACCCAGCAATAGAAGAAGTGGAAGCTGCCATTAAAAAACTGAAAAATGGCAAATCACCAGGTTTTGATGGAATTCCCGCAGAACTTCTGAAAAATGGAGGAGCAGCTCTGGTCTCAAGTATATACGATCTGATTCTTGCAATCTGGGACCAAGAAGAACTACCTGCTGAATGGAAAACAGCTCTCATTGTTCCGCTACATAAGAAAGGTGACCGTCTAAAGTGTGAAAATTATCGTGGCATCGCACTGTTGAACACTGCATATAAAATACTAACTAATGTTGTACTTGCTCGACTCATCCCGTTCGCCGAATCTATCATCGGTGACTATCAGTGTGGTTTTCGTCCCAACCTCTCAACCACAGATCAATGTTTTACATTAAGGATGATTCTGGAAAAATGTTGGGAGTACAACATCAGCATTCACCAGCTCTACGTTGATTTCAGGTAAGCATATGACAGTATCATCCGCGACAACCTCTGGTCCGCACTCATATGCCTTGGTATTCCAGAGAAACTTGTTTCTCTATGCAAGCTCACAACATCGGGATCAAATTGTAGAATAGTAATCGAAGGGTCTGTTTCTGATCCTTTCGATATAACATCAGGTGTTCGACAAGGTGATGCACTCGCGCCCATACTATTTAATTTGGCGCTGGAGTACGCGATAAAAAAAAGCCGAATTGAGACACAAAACTGCATATATAACAAATCTAGTCAGGTTCTTGGCTATGCAGATGATATTGTTTTTTTTGAATTTTAATTTATATAATTTTTGATTTGTTTTTAGCTAAATAATTTTTTTTTGTTAGCCAATTAATAAGTTTCTTTACAATTTTTCTGTGATTCGTAATATAAGAGATTTCCAAGTGTAATTGTTTGTCTTAGATTCAGATTTCATATAGTTTTTTGAGCTTTCCGGTGTAAAGTAATATTATAATTTCGTATAAAATTCCAAATTTCGTCACATGTTAACGTTGTATAAATACCAGAGTTTACAATTTTATTTTTTCGAGCACTCATTTCACTCCTCAAAATAGTATTCACAAATAAAAATGTTTCTAATTTCAATATCGCTCTTCCTCAAAGAGTACTGCGAGAAAGAGTTTTGCGATTTCACTCCTTTGGAGTTTTTCTTTTCTTTTTCTTTTTATTCATTTGGTTTACAAAAGAAGAATATTAGTATCTTTTCGTCATCCTTTTTATATATTTTTATAATAATACTTAGAAAGTTGAACCAAATATTCACAAAAATTATTTATGTTTTACGTTGGAAAGCACCAATTTTCAAGCAAAAATTAAATCTGTGAGTATTTGAAAGAAAATATTTATTTCAATTTAGGAGTAAGAACGATATTTTATTATTTTCACTCCTGTTTTTGGGAGTGTTATATTTTTATTAAGTTACTCGCTCTGGAAGAACGGAGTAAAGGAGTGATATAAGGAGCGTTTCAAACTCTGATAAATACTAATACATATATATTAATATTTTAATATTATTATTATTTTTTATATAAAAAATATTACTTTTCATTATTATTTTACTAAATATTTTTTATTATTTTTGTTTTTTTGTTTACATTTTTGTTTCAAATGCCGTTAAAACACAGAAAACAAAAATTGAGTGGTTTTGTAGTTAAAGTTTATACGACACATTCGATTACTTTTGCACGCAAATCAGTTTAGCAAAGAAAGCTACCTATATTTTTAGTTGCTTCTAGCACATAGATGTTTTTTGATATGGAACTGAAGTTATTCTCAACCTAACGATTTCTACAGCCATGCAATCATTGTCAAGATATTTTGTAAACACTTTCTAGGATACTTCAAAACAGCACAAACGAAACTATTATGGTAAGACTTGAGTATCCTTCCCAAATTCTACATAACGAATTTTCTCACAAACTATAAGTCAAGGTATACTAAAAAAAATTTAAATATTAATCTATTGTGAATGGACATAGATAAGGAGAAAGTAAAACAAAAATTTTCTTAAAGAATCGAGTTTGGTGTCACATGATGTAAAAAAAAAATCGGAATATTTAAAAAAATGTTTGCTAAGTTTTGACTTATTACCCAAAAACGTGTGTTTTCGTGTCTTTCTATCTTCAAAACGTGTCTCTCTATCTTCAAAAATAAACAATAAAATTGAATTTGCATGTTTTAAAGAAAGATAACAAAACTAAACAAAAATATTTTTGTCCTTGACGAGTCATATAAAGGGTGGGTTTTTCTATTCCATTCCCTGTAACTATTTAAAAAATTCATCTTCCTCACGTTATTCAACTGTCTCTACTAATACTAAGATAATAAAACCGTTTGAATTTTTTTGACTTGTTTTAAATGAATTGTAACAGTTAAAATGTGATGAAAATTTGCCCCGCGGATAACATGTCAAAAATATAACATTCTAATTTAAGCCAATTTTCGAAACAATAAATCACAATTGATTTAAATATAAACTCAATCAAACATTTAATTGAAGAAAGAATTAGGTTTTGCACATTGCAGTTAAATTATTATTTTACCTAAAAAATATTTCATGTTAATATTAACAACAAGCCTAAAGGTGTAATAACTAATAAGTAACGAGTAATGTTATATTTCATTAATTTGGTAATTGAAACTAATTCTTGGGATAGAAAACAAGCAACGTGAACAAGTGAAAAAATATTTTTCTAGGTCATCTTATTTGTACATAATTGTAATTGATTTAATTTCAAATAGTGGAAAATTAAAATTGAAGCAGAAAAATTATATGATTGATTTTATTGAAAGATAAAATAACATTATTCTTAATAAGTTACATCGACAGGTAAGGTAATAACATAAAACATAGCCGTCGAGAAAATCTTTATTGACATCGTTATTAAGAACGTATATGGTGTACATTGAAATTTCAACAAATGACCGTTGCTTTCACATATTTTACATTTGTCGCTTAGAATTGCATAGTTTTGTAGAACTATTATAGACTACACAATGGACGTAAATGGTGAATACTCATCAGAGCTAACAGACAGAGATTTATTTATACTTTGATTAATTTAAAATAGTGAATCGTCTTATGGAATAACCAAAACAGACCAAATATCAACGAAATCGTTACCGTACGTATTTGTAACTTTGATGGCGCAGTAATTCCGTCAAACTCATAGCAATTTTGTATCCACAGAAAATCAATAAAACTAATTCAACTCTTATAATACATATTATTATTCATAACTTAACAATAATAATTTATATAAATCTCGTGCCTAGCTATTATTCAACAGCATTCCACCATATAATTATATCATAGACAAATTATTCGTCGACAAGAAACAAAAAGAAAACTTATATTCATTCTATTATTCCATTTGCATTCAACGTTTGTTATAAATAAAATTATTCAAGAGATCAAGATGATCAACATAAAAATCAACAATTTAATAATCGTTTTAAAATGCTTACTTTTTATTATTGCTAAATAATTGAAAATTCCAATCAGTTAAACTAACTACTTTTTAGTTTATCTTTATAAAATATTTGTTATTTATTTAATTTATATTCCTTTATCGTTCATAAATTTATGTCAAAATGGTTGATGATCAGCAATGATCGTCAAATTTTTATCATCATTTTGTAAGTGACCTCAAGAACATTATTCATTCAAACGAGAACGAAGAAGTGTGCTATGGTTTGCTAATTCAATTTTCATCTGGACGTTGTAAGTTCTGGTATTAAATACCTTTACATCAAACCATGTTTAAATAACTAAGAACTTGTTGTACCACGTTGGCATATCTATACGTTAGAAATGATTAGACAAAAAATTGACAAGACAGGAAAATAGAAAAAAAAATGTTAGAAATTCTAATGAATTTCAATTAGGATTAAAGTCAACTGTGATTATTTGATTAAGAAAAATGATTTATGATTCTTAGAAGATGAAATTGAATAAATTAAGGTAAGCTTTTACTATGATATATGACAAAATGTATTTTATTTGCATGAATTGGGAGTGTTAATCCGTAATGAATCTATAGACTACACACAATATGTTATTTAGTAATTTCTTACGATACGTAAATTTCGGTTTATCAATTTGATAGAACTAATATCGAATCAAATGTTTACACTTTACCAATTCTCAGTATTCAATTTAGCTATTATTGATAGTTTCGATATCCAAAGACGAATGTTGTTTTAGCAAAGATTAAAACTGCATAATCACAGATCATTCTGAAGTTGGTTTTGAATTAAACTTGCACATATATGTACAAACTGTGGAGACCAAAAATTACAACAAAACAATAAAAAAAATAAAATTAATCTGTTCATAAAACAGGTGAACACATAGTAACCAAACAGATTAATTGATTTTGCGAACCATAGAAAAATTTTTAATTTAGATATTAGAACACTGCTATATAATAAGGATGAATAAAAGAGCTGAAAAATATGTTAATAAAAAAAGGTATGTTAAAAGTAGTTGGTTAAGAAAAAAACATTGAATATAGTTTGTAAAACGACAATTGTTGCAAGGAATTGTTGAAATTTTTTGACTTAGAAAGAGACTTCTAATTTTCTAATTTATTGTTAGACATTTACACTATCATCTGACAAGGATTTCATTTGAAATCATAATTTACAATTATTTTACAAAATTTTATTTATAGATATAAAACAGACACGAACATATAATTAATTTTTTTTCCTTGGTTTCTTTTTAATTTCTTTTTTTTTTCATTATTATTAAAAGCACAAAAACCAATATTTTACATTTTCATCTTAATTACATTTTAATTTTAACATAAATCTTGGTTTGAACAATTCAATTTAAATTTTAAATTGCTACTCACTGAATACCAAAATATTTTTAGTATTTATAATATTTAAAACAAAGCAAAAAAAAGAGAGAGTGATTGTTTGTTGATTGCAATTTGCGTGAACTCTCCCGTTTCGTTTTATTTAGCAAAGAGATAAAAGAAAACAATTAATATTAATAAAAAATAAAAAAACTATTATACCTTTGATGTTTTTTACAGGAAGTCCGAAGATTATGTATACTGATTGCTTGGTAATAAACAATGTTAATGAAAAAATGTAATGTAGCCGTATTATACATGAAAATGGAAATGTTTGGTGGTTGAACATGAATTTAGTTTCTACTATTAGTTTGTTGTTCTAGAGTTGGTGTAGATTTTCTTATAAAATGCTACCTGTCAAATATCACCTAATTTGGCGGTCATAACAAATTATAATAAAATCAAAAATTTAAACTTTTTCAGAATTCTAAAAATATAACATAAACACAAACATAAACATAAACACAATAACATAAAAACAAAAATACAAATTGATAAATATGGAGGGGCTGAAATCTCACAGCTCTGAGATATCAAGACTTCGGTCTGGGTTAAGGATTTTGATATAGTTTTCGACAAAAAACTTTTATGAGGACATGGTTTTTAGTGTTGGACAGCGATGTATATCAAAGACAACTCTGTTAAAATACAAGTATTTTTTATCTCTGTTTAGAAATTTATTACAAAACTAACACGAAACATCAATACGTTGCCGGAAAATTATAACAGATCATAAGTTAACATAATTTAGTGAAAAGATGATACACTCAGCAAACTACTCAAAAACCTCTTCATTTAGCGTTTCGAGAAAACATTACAAAATCACAAATTCATATTTCTTTCAAAATTCCAAAAATATTGTAAAAATTTAATAAAAACAAACTTTTTTCAAAAGAATAAAATAAATATTTTAAATATATTTCAAAAATTTTAAAAATCAAGGATTAAAATTTTTTCAAAAATTCTAAAAATATTGCAAAAATTATAACAAAATCAAAAATTGAAACTTTTTTCAAAATTCCAAAAATATTCCAAAAATTAGAATAAAATTAAATATTTAAATTTTTTCTAAATTCCAACAATATTTCAAAAATTTTTAAAAATTCAAGCTATTTCCAAAATTCTAAACATATTGCAAAAAAAATTACAATATCAAAAATTGAAACATTTTTCAATATTTCAAAAATTATAATAAAATCAAAAATTTAAAATTTTTCAAAATTCTAAAAATATTCCAAAAATTCTTACAAAATAAAAATTGAAACTTTTTTCAAAATTCTAAATATATACATAAAATTCAAAAATTCCATTTTTTTTTCAAGATTCTAAAATTATTGCAAAAATTATAACAAAATCAAATATTAAAACTTTTTCCAAAATTCTAAGAATATTGCAAAAATTATTACAAAATGAAACATACAAACTTTTTTCAAAATTCCAAAAATATTTCAAAACCTTAAAAGTTTTTTGCCGAAAACTAAAATCCTTAACCCAGACCGAAGTCTTGATATCTCAGAGCTGTGAGATTTCAGCCCCTCCATCTTTTAAACTTTCTATTATTCTAATAATATAACTATTATTCTATTATTCTGAATATAAAATTGAAACTTTTTTCAAAATTCCAAAAATTAAAAATTTTTCAAAATTTAAAAATATTCAAAAAAAATTTAATCTTTTTCAAAATTCTAAAAATATATTTATAAAAATCCAAAAATTCTAGTTTTTTACAAAATTCTAAAAATATTGCAAAAATTATAACAAAATCAAAAATTGAAACTGTTTTCAAAATTCCAAAAATATTCCAAAAATTAAAATAAAATCAAAAATTTAAAATTTTTCTAAATTCCAATAATATTCCAAAAATTCTTAAAAATTCAAACTTTTTCCAAAATTCTAAAAATATTGCGAAAATTATTACAAAATCAAAAATACAAACTTTTTTCAAAATTCCAAAAATATTTCAAAAACTATAACAAATTCAAAATTTTCTATGTCCAATTTCATTTTCAATTACATTTACGTCATAAAAACAGCAAATTTTTTTTTTCCAAAAAATTGGCTAAAAAAATAAATGTAACCATTTTTTGACACACTTGACATTATTTTTATGACAAACTTATAATGCCATAATTCTCAATAATAATAATAAAATTTCATGTCATACAAATAATTAGTTTTATGTTTTTCCAAAAAATTAGGTAAAAAATAAATACAAATCTTTCGTTTGACACACTTGACAATGTTTTTTTGACAAACTTATAATGCATTGATTGCATATTTATACCGACGAATTATTCTATACCTACTATCGACAATCAAATTAAATTTTAGTGTGCTTTTTAAAATATTTAGCACTCATCTTCAACAAAATTTATTATAACTATGTATTTGTGACGTCATTCATATGAAAAATGTTTTTCCTTAATTAAGGTCCTAAACGACTTTTCCCAAGGACCTATATCGTTTTTTCACACCAAAAAATGGTAGTATGCCAATCTTCAGAAAAAATTGCATTGCCGTTTTCGAGAAAAAATTTACAAATACACAATTATTGCTCGTTTAATAAGTAAGATATTGAATGCATTGATTGTCTTACTTCAAGTTTTGTTAGCGGTAGTGGAGGGGGTTTGTCTTGTTCAACCATATTTAGTCATGAAAGTTCGAGACGGCCAGAAGGTCGTTCTTGACATAAGCATCTATTTATAGAACCAGTGATATACCATGTTATTATGTTTAGAGACCGACACCTGTCAATTTAATTGTTTTCAGAAATTTTTTAATGTTTTCGTGGAAAATGCAATTTCTTGGAGATAATTAAATTGTGGCATCCACTTTGAAAAGTTCTGTTTTAATGTGTATTCTACGTTCACTCAATCTGATTCCCATTGCCGTTTGTCCACATAAATGTAACACTATTGTTGCTTGCCATCCTTCGAGGATTATGGAAGCTTTTTCTTGCTTAGTTATTGTGGTGTCATATAATTGAAAAAGAAAGAAATATATGACTGTTGCCAGAGGTCACAAGAAAAAAAATTTGATGTGCGACAAATTGAAGAAGTTGAATTATTCATATATTAAGGTACAAAAACGGTTGATTTAGAGTCTGAAACGAATAATACAAAAGGCGGTTATTCCCTCGGGTGTGCAAATTCACTTGGTAGACCACGATTACAGTAGGACATAGAATTATATTCACTCCACACAAAACAATTAATCATGTTGATCGTCATGAGCTATCACATTATCGTATCAAAAAAATATTATGACTGAACCTAAAGCGTTCTGCTTCAAGTATCTCGTGTGATTTTTTTTATTAGCATTTATTGAAAATAGATCGTTCGTTGTTGGGTGAGTTAGTTGATCTTTTATCTGTTCACTAATTTGAGGTTAATTCAAACTGAAAGGAAGTTTGATTAATTTTATTTATTTATTTTATTGGTTTTGTATTTTGTTTAATTTGTTACGCTTCTTATTTTCATTTATTATTTACATTCAGATTTTAATCTATTTATCTAGTTTTTGTTCGATTTTATGGTTTATATTTCATATTAACAATAATAATACGATAATGGATCTGAGTGAACTGTTTTTATAATACGGTAAAAAATAAATACGCAAGAATATTCTAGTTAGATCACCAGTTAATGAATAACAATATAAAATTCTATAAAATTCTTTGGATTATTTTTGATCAGTTTAAAAAATAATGTTTATGAATCACCTAAACCCTATCTACCAATTTGTTTTTATTTCAATAATTTTCATTTCATTTTTATCTAGCTATCCTATAAATTCCAAGCTTTAATCCAACACGATGACTATGTTTTCTTTGTAATCATTATCTCATCTCTATACTTATTCTTCTTTTTAATTTATTTAATTTATTTATTTAATTTTTTTATTTGTAATAGAAGTTAATGTTTTTTTTAAAGACTCACCATTTTTTGTTGGTGTTGTTGTATCATTTTTTATGGGTGTAGTTAATAATGTTGCTGGTTCATCTTCCAGTATCATAGCTGGTACAGCTGTTACTACTTTATAACCTGGTAGATGACCTTAAAAGAAAAATATAAATTTACACATAATTTATTTTATTTTATTGTTATTCATTAAGACAAAATTTATGGATTAAACGATTAACCTTTAGATTTAATGCACAGAAAATATGTAGCGATTTAATAGTTTTATAATTTTTTCTACAATTTATTATTATAAAATAACAAATCTGATCTCAAATTGTAAATAATTAGTTTTTTTTTTATTTTAGCTGTGTTTTGATGGAAGAAAATATAAATTACGTAGCTGAAAAATTCATGAATTTTCTTTTATAATCTATTTGTTTGATATTTTTTATGAAAAAGTGTTGTGTAAAAGGAATTACAATATGTGTCACAAGTTGTTGTAACAACATAGAATAGAATTCTTTTAAATCCTTGGTCTCACAACAACATTTGTTCTTCAATATTCGTTGATGAACGCAACTTTAATAAACTAAACTAAACTAATAAATCCTATCAACTGATAAAATAAGGCACAGCAGCCAAATTCTGTAATTGTGAAGCGGTGAAGTGATAAGTTTTTTAATGAAAAGAAACGAAGAAATTTTTATCACTTCACCGCTTCACAGTTACAGAATTTGGCTGCAGGTCAAGCGCGATATTTCATGATAAAATAAAGAAAACCTTTTTTTTTAAATTGAAACAAAACTAAAATGGGGTTGCCAATAATCCAGCTAGTGGTAACGCACTCGCTTCCTCAATTATTAAAGTCCACATACATATATAGTTGTATAGAGAGCATAATTGCTTCGAACAAGCAATAAAAGTTATTAATACTTTTCAACTTATCGTTGTACAATTAAATCATCTATGATATGAATCGAAGTGAAAGTCACTTAAGTCGAAATATATTTTAAAAAATGTTTTTGTTTTCGTATTTTCAACTACAAAAAAAGCATCAAAAATCAAAACCGAGAAAAAAACACAACTTAAGCCTTAAGGTATCCTCCAATGAACATGATCGTAAATATATAATTAATTTTTTTGTTTTTCATTTCTTCTTCTTCAAATTATTATCATCGTTACGGTTTTGATCGATGTGATGTGATTCAAATTTTTTAAAATAAAATATAGTTGACGAAGAGAAATGATGATCAAACAATTAAATATTAGGGTATTTTTTTAATTTTTTTTTCGGTCCCTCATTTTCATAGGCTCATTTTTTAGCATTGAACCTACAAAAAATACTTCCGAAATTACATCTTTCTAGATCAAACCTGTGAACGGTGCAAAAGAAGTATGTTTCCCATATACATAACTAACATGGCAAAAACGACGTTTTTGCTCAAAATGAATAGCTGTTAGAAAATAATTGTTTTTCAATTTCTGCAGCAGCAGTTTGCAGTGAATTAAATTTACTAAATGACCTACATGAAAATACCATATCGCAACTACAATTTGTTATTTAGCGAAAATGATTTTACACTAGTAAAAAAGCATTTTCACAGGGATTAAGCCTGTATGAACATCGGTTTTTTGTATGGTACTGTAGAAAATAGACCATTAGTAAAATGTAGAAACAAGTGACGAAAACACTGTTTTTTGTCAGTGAAAATTCACGAGAGGCGTTAGCGTGGAGTGGCGCAGTTTCACGAACGTAAAACGTTTTCATCTCGCGTATAGGGAAATGCAACTTTTTCTACGATAGTAAATATTTAATAGAATATTATTTAATTAGGAGCTAAAGTGCTACTTTTTGTGTTGAGCCTATAGTTTGGCAATTACAGACGAAACACAAAAAGTCACCTTAGCTCCGAATTAAATACACTATTTTTTCGGCAAACGTTCAAGTGTTTTATAAATACGAAATTAATATAATACATCAACATTTTTTAAATATGATTTATTATCGTCATAATTACGTCCAAAAAGTAAAACTTTAAATTTGTATAACATATTTAAAAAATAATTTTTTTTATCAAAGCAACCTTTTAATTCAAAATTTCATAAACCAATCAAAATATTTGTTATTTTTTGTTGTCATATTTACACAATAATTCAAAATTTCATAACGTAACCCAAATATTTTCTTATTTTTGTTGTTATAGTTATAAAATTTGTTTGAAAAATTAACACATATTTTGGTCTTGTTCAACATATTTTTATTAATTCATGATCGCATGTTATGTTACTTTGTTTCTTTTACTTCCGCCGTAAGAAAATAAAAATATGAAACTTACTTTACTGCCGCCGTAAAAAAATGGAGTTATATGTCAAAAAGGTAAGACTTTAGCTTCCAAGCGGCCTTCTTCCAAGCGGCTTTAGAGTTAAATTTAATAGTCGTTTGCCGAAAATAGTATATTATTTAGCTAAAGTGATACTCTTTGTGTTAAGTCTATAGTTTTTTATATCTTTTAATTTTTATAAATATGGTTTGTTATCGTCATAGCTACTTCCAAAAAATAAAAAAAACATTTAAATTTGTATAAATAAAATTTTTTTATCAAAGCAGCCTTTCAATTCAAAAATTCATAATCCAATCAAATAGTTGTTATTTTTGTTGTCATTGTTATAGAATAATTCAAAATTTCATCAACCAATTTAAATACATACAAGTTATTTTGTTGTTGTCATAGTTATACAATAATTCCACGTTTCATAATCCAATCAAAATATTTGTTATTTTTTGTTGTCATAGTAATACAATTCGTTTGAAAAAAATAACAAATATCGTAAAAATATGGAAAGAAATTGCGAATTTTTCTGACGCCGTAAAAATATGAAATTACTAATAGTCCAGTAACTTTGTCGCCTGAGAGTATGGGGTAGTATGCGTCAAATCCGGTAGTTCTGATTTTTTGCAGGCTTGTTTATGATGTTGGCCTAATGAATAATCCAAGTTTGTGACCTCGAGCGCCGAAAGCAACTTTGTCAAAAATCGAAGGGCGATTATATCTCTAAAGGACTAGTTTTTACTTTATACTTTCTTAGGAAGGTTTTAAAGTGAACTAAATTTGCTACAATATGATACTAGAATTGTCTCTGTAGACCCAATAGTTTCCGAGCTCACAAACTTGGATTATTCATTAGGCCAACATCATAAACAAGTCTGCAAAAAATCAGAACTACCGGATTTGACGCATACTGTGATGTATAAAGTTACTGGACTATAACTGCCATCGTAAAAAAAATAAAAATGGCGTTACTTTATAGCCGCTTTGATTATACATAAAAAAGTAAACTGCCCTAGCGGCAGTAAAAAATTATTAAAAGTCATTATTAAATTACTAAAATTACTTAATTACTTAATAACTTATTAAAGTAATTATTAAATTAGGAATCGACAACACAACATTCTAATTTAATATTCTATTTTTTCGTGGTTGCTTTGATTTAAAAAAACTTTTCTAAAATTACATGAAAATACACAATGGTTAAATACCATATTTTTACGTTTTTCCAACCTTACTTCGAATTGGTCTCAATCTCAATTCGGTAAACGCAGTTCCCAACCTCCTTCTGAGTTCGATCACTGATTAGTAAACAAACACACCAGGTTTTATTAAGCATTCAACTCCTTAATTGTTCCACAACAACAAGAAAACAATACAGTAAACAATATTCGTAACTAGAATATTCTTTCAACAGCTTCGAAACTCCAACGGTTTATTGTAGAAATTTCCAGTAACACAACGTTCAAAATAATACACAAAATATTTCTGCTCAATTAACACTTAAAACTTTATTCACTAATTTAAAAAATTATTACTTCTTCTATTTACACGGTTTTATATACATGATATAAAGTTTCGTTTAGAATTACCTAATTTACATCCCACTTATTCCATAGCGCAGCTTTACACTAACGCGATCTAAAATAAAAACTAAACTATTTTGCAGGAGAAACCTCCTTATATACGATTTTATATTATTTTCGAATATTCGGGGTCACTTTTTAGAAACCTTGAGAATATATTAGAATATTCGATTAGTTTACGATGTGTGATTTGATTGATAAAATCATTTATTTCATGTTGTTGTTGTATTCCTTTAACCTTTTTTTTATTTAGAAAAGAATGTAACCTTGAAATTTATTTAAACGTTTGAAATAAGGGAAATTGAAGTTGAATAGAACTTTGTTGTGTATTTCATTACGTTTATGTAGAATCGTAACATTACAATAGTGTTACATTACCTAAGCCTGTTCGTCCCGAACAGGATCTAAATTTTTTTCTTTTTCCTAACTCTTTTCTTTTTCCTATTTCTAATATTGCTTAGAATTACGTCCTGTGCCTTTCTAAGTCCTTGGCCAATACTTTGTTCACAAGGAGTATTTCACACGGCCGTATCTCTGAACCATCCCAATTTTTGTTTTTACCTGCGACTCGTTTCAGTTTAACTGCTACGGTGCTGCTCCATCGTCCTCCCTAACTTGCACCCGTTCTTCGACTGGACGCTGCATAGATGCGACGATATTGATATTGCTCTTTGCCTTCTTATATCTCCACATTCCCTCGAAAGATGACCCAACTTGCCACATAACCAGCATCGAATTCTAACACTTCGGGCACTCTCTCTTAGTCTTGTAATTGTTGTCAGCAACCAACTCCATCCAGAGTTCCATTGGAGAACAACTGGAGAACAATTTCATAGATTCCCAATCTCCATCCATTTTAATTGTTCCACAACAACAGGAAAACAATACAACAAACAATATTCCTAACAAGAATATTCTTACAACAGCTTCGAAACTTCAACTATTTATTGTAGAAATTTCCAGTTACACAACGTTCAAAATAATACACAAAATATTTCTACTCAATTAACACTTAAAACTGTATTCACTAGTTTAAAAACTACTTACTAACGCGGTCTAAAATAAAAACTAAACAATTTTGCAAGAGAAACCGCCTTATATACGATTGTACGTTATTTTCGAATATTCGAGGTCACTTTTTAGAAACCTTGAGAAAATATTAAAATATTCGATTAGTTTACGATATGTTTATTTGATTGATAATAGCTATTTATGTATTAAGGGCGTAAAGTTTGTCTTTTCCGCTTGAGAGTGAAATTGTTGCTCGAGACGTTAGCCGAGAGAAACAATCACTCGAATTGCATACAAGATTTTTTGTACGAGTAAGATTCTGTATTATTTGCATAACTAAAAATACATATATTTATACAAAATAGCAAAACATTTTTAGAAAACTATTTTATCCAAGTAGTTTTTCAAAATAATAGTAATAATAGGTGAAAAACACGTGAAATCAGCAAGGTCTGGAAATTAGGTTTTAATTTTGTACATTTAGGTATTGGAATTCGTTTACATCAATAAAAAAAAATTCTGCTTTTTAGTTTTTTTTTAACCCCGTCTTAAGATACAGGGTGTTGAAAAATCAAGAAATTGCTCGAACCTGGTGTATCGAAATGGCTCTACAGTCAAAATTACTGAACTAATTTTAATGTTATATAGCTCAAAATGTAGGTATTGAACAGAGCTAATCAAAATAATAATTCACATTATATGACATTGAACACTTTCTTTTAGAAAAATAACAGTAAAAAATTCAAATCCGATTTTCTAGAAAAGCGTATTTTTTAAATTTTTGATTTTTAAATATGTGAACTATATGTTACTAACATTTTATAAAAAATTCAGGAGAGGAAATTTTTTTGTTTTTTTTATTAATTTCGTTGCAACACACCTTAAAATATTTCTTCATAAAAAAAGTGGAGTTAAAAAATGAATAGTTTTTTTGGATTTACATATATGTTTTTATAATAAATTTTTAGTTTTAACTCAAAATAAATATTTTACACATATTTTATCATTTACTTAATTTTACATTACTAAATTCCGTAGAGTTAGGATAACGTCTAGCTAAGATTGATCCATCATTTGTAGGAATATATGAGTGATATCCTCGTGTTCCAGGAATTATTTTTAAATTGGCGCACCTATCAGCTAGTTGATTTTGCTCTGTTTAATACCTACATTTTGAGCTATATAACATTACAATCAGTTCAGTAGTTTTGATTGTAGAGCCATTTCAATACACCAGGGTCGAGCAATTTTTTGATTTTTCATCACCCTGTATCTTAAGACAGGGTAAAAAAAAATCTAAAAACGGAGAAAATTTTTTTTTACTGTTGTCAATGAATTGTAATACCTATATATAATTAAAACCTCATTTCCAAAATTGCATGTTTTTTGTTGTTTTCACGTGTTTTTTACCAATAATAGCTTTTATGTTTTTACTGATTTATTATAAGTCGTTTAGACCTTAGTTACCGAAATAATAATAACATTCATAATTTCCAAGGGAATTATAAGAGGGAGTTATGGATTTATAAAAGTCCTAATTTTTATTATAAATTTTTGTTTTGTTTATTTATAAACAACATTATTTACATAAAGCCATAGTAAAGCCATAGAAAAATAACTAACTTGATCAATTAAAACGCAAAATCATGCTATCAAAATACTTGATAAAAATAAATGTTTTAGTTTAATAAATGTTTTACGTAGTAAAAAACAAAATTAATTAGGTATCACGTGAATTATTATTTGTCAATTACCTTGTGAAACTTACTAAACGTTTCCCTCGGTAATTAACATCCTTATAACTCCCTTGATACATAAATAACTATTAGGCATTGTTATTTCAATTTTAGGCATTGTTATTTCAATTTTAGCATTGTTATTACAATAGGAAAAAAAGGCCTGCTTTAGGAACAATTTTTGAATTGTAAAAGTGCATTTTACGGGTTACTCGTACAAAAAATCATTTATTTCAAGTTGTTGTTGTATTCCTTTAACCTTTTTTTTTTTTACTTAGAAAAGAATGTAACCTTGAATATTTATTTAAACGTTTGAAATAGGGGAAATTGAAGATAAATGGAATTTTGTTGTGTATTTCATTACGTTTATGTAGAATCGTTTATGTAAAATATTTTACACTAGTGGAAAACAACTATTTTCACAGGCGATTAAGCCTGTATGAAAATAGACTTCTTATTTGCTATCGTAGAAAAAGTTATTTTTTGTAACACATGCACAAAAATATAAAATTTTGTTCTGAAATAAAATAAATGAAAAATATATATTTCGGACATATGCCTACAAAATATTTTTCATTTTCGAAATAGCGTTTTTCGCATGCGAAAATATTTGTTACAAGCGAAAAAAATATGTCAAACATCACAACAAGTACACAAAATACTTTTTGAGTTAACAGTATATTTTAATTATAAATAAAAACACCATCTTCATACGACATGGCTTCATGTGATGATAACTTCAAATCGTTATAAGGCGTCATACAGCAATGACACATTACATACAGCAATGAAAAGTTGAAATTAATAATGTATTTATTGCAATAATTATAATTTAACTATATACATATAGTAAAACTAACTTAAACACAACCCAAAACAATCTGACTTGCAAGAAATAACAATTATTTTGAGTTTTCAAAATATAAATCAATGTTGTATATATTTTCAGTAAACAGCTTTATGTGGATAACTGTTTTTTAAAAGTGCGGAGAATATTATTTATCTGTTGATAGATTGTTTGTATTGCTATCTTTATATATTTTTAAAATTTATTTATATTATATTACTTATTTAAACAAATCAAAATTTGTTATTTAAACAATTATTTAAACAAAACACTTTACATGTTTGGTCGATTTTATAAAATCAAATTTGGAAAATTGGGACGATTTTATGAAATCAAATTAAATTTTAGCAGTTTAGTACAATTTAGCAGCGAACTGGCATCTACCTATAATTTTGAATACAAATATTACAACCAAGATGGCGCACTTTAGCTTATATTTAAATATTTTAAATTTGTTTTTAAATTTGTTAAAATATATTATATAATCAACAATTAAATAAATATTTAATAACTTTTGTGCTTTTGTTACAAAAACTTCCAAACGCGAGTGATTATAGCACTCGCTGCGCTCGTGCAGTCAACTACACTCTTTTTTGGAAAACGCGCTTGCACTAGTATAGGATCTAGTATTTCGTAAAATGAAAATCTTTTTGTAATAATATTATCACATCACAAATGCAAGCCAAACAAGTTTTTGATTTATTCGACATGATTGATTTGATTCCTTTAATTAAGATCGTATATTAACCGATGGGTGTCGAAGTATTTTCTAAATCATTTGTTTTTAAACAACTACAACAACAAAATCAAAGTTCGATAATTTTCTCCGTCTAGTGTAATATTCTTGAATTATATCCAAATTATCACAATCGATTACTGAGTTACAACTGTATTCAAAACATCAAAAAAAAATGAAAATAACAACAAAACTGGTTCGACGGAATCTACTTATAATCACAAGAAGTTAATAACTTACGGAAGTTCAAAATTATTATAATTTTATTTTTTTATAATTATATAAGTAAAAAACAAACAATTTTTTTTTTGTTTTCGTTATTATCTATCGAATCCAATTCGATTCTCTATCTTCTAAATGAAATGAGATTAACAATTAAAATGATTTAAAAACGGCATGGTTGTTATTATTGGTTCTGTCTTAAGGATTCGAGTTAAAGAATGAAGTTTTCCAAAACTACAAACGTTTTATAAAACGTAATGGACGACGATTTCACAACTTGACATTTTTGATTTTTTTTAACAAGTTTTTTTTTTAATATTGCCGATCGTTATCGATCGGTTTAATCCTCTAAATACAATAGAATTTCTTTAGAAAAAATTGATTATTTTCACGTGTTTTACAAATAAACAAAAAATTTAATATAATTTATTTAAATTGATCATCCATCCATCGATTTTCTTAAAAAATTTTAATATATATTTTTTAAGTTCAAGGTTATTACAATTGTTGTTGTTTTTTGTTAAGTTTTTTACTCTCTAGAAAACAAATGAAGAATGTAAAAAGTAAGGCTTAAGAAAGAATATAAAAATTTTTTTGGTTGATGATTATCATAATGTTAAGATTATTTTATATTATATAAAATTAGAATACAATAATGAAATTTTGATGATCGTATATTTGATTTATTTGAAATTAATTTGAAATTTGAATTAATATTTCTGAGAAAATGCGCTATCGTTAGAAATTTTGTGAAGAGAGATGAATTTTTAAAGGAAGTATTGAAATTGAAATTTTATAGTTTTATTTTAGTTTTTTTCGTCATTAATTAGATTTATAATTTTTTTTATTGCTTTTAGAAGCTTATCATTATGTAGCTATATTTGCTTTTATTACAACATATTGAGAGAGATTGATGGATTTATTTTGTTTTTTTTTTATGGTGTCATAACTCGTCGTGCTAATGTCAATAACCTGTTAGACGAACTCTTGAGTTGATTTATATGATTTATAATCCTATTCTTTGATGTTTTAACAAAAATAAAACCGCGCATATATTCATGGTCTGTATTGCAGATTGTAAAGTCATCAACTCTAAATGATTCAGTTTTTTGTATTGAAGCTTTAAGCTTGTTGACCGGTGAAGAGGATTATTTTTGGTTAATCAATATGTTACATAATTGGAAACCATTCATTCTTTGATTAATTGGAAAACCGACAATTGATTTTTTAGTAAAGAATTTTCTAAAAAAACGTTGGTGTAACAGAATCTATAAGACAACATTAACATCGTCTAAATGTTACGTAACAGCCAAATTATAAAAAAGAATCTTAACACAAAAGAATAAAATCAACATCGACAAGGGGCAGCTTCAATATAGGATAATATAGAATATATTATGCTGAGAATTGACATCCTATGATGTTAGGATCGCATTGGTGAGGTGAAGTTAGTTAGTCCAACAAAGATCATAGATGAAGCATAACTGATGAAACAAATATTGGTAAAAGTGGATGCAGATTTTACTAAGTCGTTACAACAAAAATTTGTTTATGCATCCAATCAGGGGCGTCAATTGGGTAGGGCTGGGGGGGGCATTGGCCCCCCCCAAGGATCTGATACTATCGATACATCGATTCAATAAAATCATCCAATCGTGATAGAATTATACACTATAAAAATTTCAATGCACTGTTATTTTGTAAATTTTTAGAAGATTTACTTAACTAATATACCAATTTTATCGCATACTATTAATTGAAATATATCTGATAATATAATTATTACGTTACATATTATTTTAGCCCGACTAGAGTATAGTTCACCGCAATATTCAAACCGTTTTCGTTCTTTGTATCAAGGACTAGAGCGCCACCGATACGAAAGGCGGTCGTATTGCTTCTAATCTTTTGATGAAATCAGTTTTATAAACAAAACACGATCGTTCTTCCAAAAACGCCGTAGGTGCGTATTTTGACAAAATTCTATCGTACTATAAGGTGCGCGGCATCACCGCTTTTAGAAGAACGATTGTGTTTTGTTTATAAGATATTCGTGTCTGAGCCAGAGGAAACAAAATATTTCATTAGTATAGGGTTTCTCGAGAGTTTATAGTGCAGTATTTAACATTCAAATTTCAATTGTTATTGGTAATTTTTATAAACTTAAAAGTAAGTACATGCAGGAGAACACAACCTAATTATACCCCACTTATTTGGAGAACCCTGACTGTTTGGCCTTGTTTTTTATCTTTATCATATTGTACAAACTTTACAAGACTTTTTTAAAAACAATAAATTAAAAACAATTCTAAAATGTAAAATCCTATAACATATCAAAAGTTTTTTTGATAGTTGTGCTAATTTTTATAAAATGAATGAAAATAATTACGGGAGTAATTTAAATTTATTGGGTTATTTCCAGTGATTTTATAATAGTGAATGTTTTATAATGGACAAGCAATATTTTCTAACGACACGAACAAATATTTAAGTTATGTAAATATTTTCAAAGTATGTTATGCAAACTTGCTGACAAATTCTTTTCGCTATATGGACTATAATTTTTAATTCATAAAATAGCAAAACTTATATGTTTGGTTGGTTATAATAAAATCTAAAACGTATCCTAAACGTCAATCTTTGTTCATTTTTTTTATACAGTCACAGGGAGGGAGAAACTATTATTTTTTTGTGGAAGTTTTTTCTTATATATTTAAAAGAAGCTCGCAATAATTGTACAATTTCGAATCAAATGAAAAATTTACGCACGTTTATGGGTAGTAAACTGACCAGAAGTCCCACGCTGCGTGAAAATGTCACACATTTCATTGCGTTGTCCCACGGAGAAATCTGTCCCACGAAGCGTCCCACGAAACAAATATTTCCACCACATTTGCCCGCATTATCGAAATTCAAAAAACCTTATATCTACCTACGTACAGTTTGCGCAATATCTTAGTCAAAGCAATGGCTTCACAGTTTTTTCTTGCAGTTTGTATAATGTTATGTATATGTTGATTTAACCATATTGAGAGAACAAACCAGTGCAATATTTTTTTTACTAAAATAGTGTTTTAACTATAATTTTCTTAGAAATACTAAACTCAGTTATTTCACTTCAACAATATACATATCTTTTAATGTCTAACAGATCTACCTCAGCGAAAAGGTTTCTTTGTTTATAGAAACATCTCCCCGGTGTATATACGAGAGATGAAAAACAAAATACAAAATATTTTACTTAAAAAGACCCAGTTTTGCGTATAAATTCATAAAAATTTAAATTTTTAAACCAGAGTTTACAATTTTCCTATATTCGAGCACTCATTTCAATCCTTTGAAATAATATTCAAAAATTAAAATGTTCGTAATTTGAATATCGTTCTTACTCGTAAGAGTAAAATTTTGGTTTTTTCGATTTTACTCCTTTGGAGCAGATTACATTTTTCTGCTCTTTCATTCGATTTGCAAAAGAAGAAAATTAGTCACTCTACGTCATCCTTTATATTCAATTTTCTAACAATACATGAATAGTTGAACGAATCATTCGAATCATTTTACGTTGGAAAGCATCAAATTTGACGCAAAAATAAATGTTTTGAGTATTTGAAAGAAAATATTTATTTCAATTTAGTAGCAAGAATGATATTTTATTATTTTTACTCCTGTATGTGAGAGTGTTATATTTTTTTTAAGCTACGCACTCTGAAAGAACAAAGTAAAGGAGTGGTATAGGTAGCTTTTCAAACTCTGTTTAAAATACACTTTAACTAGGTAGCTCAAAAGTAAAATTATTATTTTCTAATTTATAATTCTTTTTTTCAATAAAGAATAAACAAAGTAAACAGCATAAAAACTTGATAAATGGTATAGATTTGCAAAAGATAGAACGAGAGGTATACTGTATACCTCTTATACTTACAGAATACAGATAAGATATTAATTATTTAGTAAAATTAAAATAAATTTTTCAATTGTTTTGCAGTCTTTACTTGTGTAACTAAGGTTTTAAGCTACTATAAAAGGTAAATTTATGCTAATTTTTAAAATTATATTTAAAAAGTTCTCCTGCAAATCAAGACGGATAGAAAACGTTTACGTAAATTCTTATACGATATTGAATTGGACTATCCTTTTATAAAAAAATCAAAATATAACGACGCAAAAGTTTATTGTACTACCAGTCGGAGTGAATTTGCATATTAGCAGTGGACATTATGATATTAAAAGACATATAGATACAGATAAACATAACAAAGCGTTGCTATAAGCCGTCAGCTCCAGTAGCTTAAACAAGCTTTGTTGTTATTTTGTTGCAATTTGCGCTGATAACACGAACACCAATTTTAGTGGTGTCACGTCAAGGAGTGAAAATTTAAAAACAAGCTAAACTCAAATTTGAACCAGAGTGTATTGGGTATTTGATTCGCAGCCCATATTCTAAATAATGCAATAAGAAATGCTGCTGATTTAAATGGCAGGGTTAAAAAAATTTGGATATTTTACTGTCTTTACTGAAGACGTTGAAGGAGTTCTGCGGCAAAAGCAATGTCGAACATAGCCAAGTTATTGGATACAGTGAAACTAAATTTGAAATTATTTTTAACAAATGAAGGGATTTTGCAGAACTTTGCGGCATTCTCTCCGATGAAACAACACCAGAAGACTAGCAGAGTAACCAATGTAGCTCAAAAGCATTTTATTTTTATTTCTAAGTCGATGCATTTAAATGCTTTTAAATATATGTGTATAAAAATGTGTATGTTATGTTTTACGAAAAAAATCTTTTTATGTCATTTAAATTCTCGCCCCCCCCCAAGATTTTGGTGAAATGACGCCACTGCATCCAATCCATTTCCATCCAAATTTCAGAGCGCGAATTTTTAATTTTTTAATTTTTGTATATCGTAAGGGTGACTGAAGAATAATTTAAATATTCACTGAAATTTATTGGCGAATTCTTTATCGAAATAAATCGTTATTGAATTATTCCGAATAAGTTAAGAATGCATACACAGGTGCGAGTAATTAATTTTACATTATGTAAAAATAAAACTGAGCCTATGAAATAAAAATAAGGCCGAAATAAAATTAAAGGTTCAAAGACCCTAAGGACCGCTGCCGAAAACAGAATATTTTGCCTATATAAGACCCATGTAAAAAAAACCGAAATAAAATGAAATGGAAAAATTTTCGATCTCAATTTCGAAAGTAGTATGCAGCTAAAAATAAGGAAAAGAGAAAAGTGACCAGACTAACATTATGTAAGGGCTCAGATCTGGGCCGGATACCGCTTTCCCTACCACCGATAGGGTTCGCATCAGGTATCCTAAACAGGACCTGATCAAGAATGTAACGCCTCAAACTATCCAAGCCGGATCAGGCAGCTCTACTAGAACCGGACCAAGACCGGATCAGTTCAAATAGGGCATTTATTAGTAAGTTAATGACAAAATGTACAATTTTTGTAAATACGTTAATAAAAATATCCAATAAATTCGTTTATAAAATATTCTAACTCTATACTTACCTATACGTCATCATAACAAAACGCAAAGACGTGATAACTAAAGTATAAATGAAAGTTCGCAAACTATATATATATATATATATATATATATATATATATATATATATATATATATATATATATATATATATATATATATATATATATATATATATATATATATATATATATATATATCTAAAATGGATAATACTCTAGTGAAGTTTAAAGAAATTAAATTTATTCAAATGAATTAGGGCTCAGATAAGGACAAATGGGGCATAACTTAATTGAAAAATCAAATATTATTTTGATCCAGCTCAGATCCGGCATTTACTACTAGGGATGAGATAGGTTTTCGCAGTCCCGGACGGATCAGGACAAATAGGGCTTGCCTTATTAGTGAAATCATGTATGATTTCTGATAGGATCAAATCCCCTATTAGGTCTTACCTTATATCCAGGCCGGATCATAATAGGGCATAAGGGAATAAAATGCTAGTCGGGCATCGATTCTGATCGGCTTTGTCAATTTTTTGTCAATATTTTGACTAAATTTTGTCTAATTCTTCAAAAAATATTTTTTCAATCCTGCAAAAACCCCGTAATATATACATATGTATATAACTAAAACATCAAAACATTTAAATTTTATGAATTTCTTTCAGATAAACGTTTATCATTTTTAGTGAATTCTTTTTGACTGTACCGAACAAGTTCCAACACCGAATTATCGAATTTTGTATTCTTTTGGAATGAATTTCAATACAAAAAAAATAATTCGGTGTTTTTTTTTAGTTAAGCAATTTCACTTCAAAGTTAAGCATATTTAGTGTTAATTATAACGGATTACAAATTAACGTCTTTGAATATCCATGCTACCTAGGGTTTTAGTATATAAATTAAGTTTCTTGAAGAAATCTATTGATGTTGGTTTTAAAATTTGGGGAGTAAAATTGTCAGGGAATGCCCTTACGCAGGTAAGGCATTCCAGAGATAAGAAGCTCGGTTGAAAAAATCACGTTGGAAAGCGACAGTTCTACACTTTGTTATTTGAACCGTAAAAGAATGAGCCGCTACGGCAGCTCTAGTGTTGCGCACAGGGTTTGCAGACTCAGGTAAAATCAAGTTTGTTTGTAAAATTTAAATTCCCAATCGTCTTAATAGCTCGCCGTTGTACAGAATCAAGACATTTCAAACTACTTAAGTATGATCCACCCCAAATGTGAGAACAATATTCCATGCAGGGACGTATAAAAGGCTTGTATACTTAAAGAAGCTGTTTGCTATCGAACAATTTACGACATCGACCCAAACAATCAAATTTTTGAACGGCAGCTAGATTAAAAATATGAGAATTCCACTTCAAATTATTTTCAATTTCAACGCCCAAAAGTCTAATAGATTCCTTTTCTGCTAGATCAATTGAATCAAGCTATAATGGAAACGGATTGGGTGTTGATAACCTAGTAAAATGACAAACTTGTGTTTTACTCGTGTTAAACGCAACACTATTAGAAACACTCCAATCGAAAATTGTTTTCAGGTCATTGTTTAAAGACTGTATCAAATTTGATCTAGTGTCATTAAGCGCAGTCGGTGAATGTGCAGGAATTGATATTCAATGAGATGCGTGGAGCGTGCTATCATCAGCAAAACTATGGATTGGATGAATTGTTGACTCCAACAAGTCATTAATTTAGATGAGAAAAAGAGTTGGCGAAAGAGCGGTACCCTGAGGAACTCCAGTATTAGTAAAAAAATACATCCAATGAGACACCGTCAATATTGACCTGAAATTTTCGATCAGTAATAAAGCTTTGTACTAGGGTTTCTCATTTCCCGTAGAAATTCAAATCCCGGGAAGCCGGGACAAAAAATGTTAAATTCCCGGGATCCCGGGAAATCCCGGGAAAGCTAAAAGGCTAGATTTTTCTAATTGGATGGTAGAAAAATGTGTAAAATTAAAACAATACAAAAAATACGCTATTGATTTTTAAATTTCCATTATTTTTAATGAGAAAAACTTCAAAAATTAAATAAAAAAGGAATATATAAAAACAAAACAAAAATAAATTCATAATACTAATTTTACCAATGGCGCGGCGCCATCACTCGATTTTGTCCGAATTTTCGTGACGAAACGTCCTGCCACAGAAAAAGGTCTTTCCGATTCAATTGATGTCTGTGTGATAGTCATTAGGGCATTGTGTAATCTAAATTATTTGTACTCTGCTTAGTTGCTTCAAAAATTACCAATTCTTTTGTGATGTTTTTAACGTCATATGATACATGTTCTGTGATACAAATAAATCAAAATCACAATAACAACGGTACTTCTCAGCACCTTAAGACAAAAAACATTGGATCCTCCGTCCGTATTTTAGAATTGAACATTGAAAGCATTAGCAAGTCAAAAACTGAACACTTAGAAAGAGTATTAAAGTTATTATTTCGATATCAACGTTATAATTCCTCTAGAGGAAAAATTGTTGGTTATAAACTAATTAGTGCTATTTACGATCCATCAAACATATGGATCTGGCACGTATATTAAGTCAGAAATCATGAACTGCACCCATTTACTTACACCAGACGGACAACGATATACATCTTATTATTGTTGATATACAGCGTGGCCAGCTGATACTCTACCATTGTTTCACCATCCAGTAATATAGGTTTGTGACTTTAATAGCCATCACAATCAGTGGTCCTACTCAAATAACAATCCCAATGTTATACAACTAACTGACAGGACCAATCGACAACATGTTCATGATATATAATACGAAAGACATGAAAACCTAATTAGATCTGCTAGATGGCCAAGTTATTACATGCCCGACCTCTGTGTTTCCACAAAAAGCGAACAACGTAACCCTATTCCAATATCTAGGGTTGTTTTACAAGGTTTTCCACGCTCTCAACATCGTCCAGTAATTTTTGAGGTAGGTTTCCAAATCCTACACGTAAACTCTACTCCTCAACCTGGATGCAATTTTAACAAAACTGATTGGACTAAATATGGGTCGAAGTTGGATGCAGTGATTCACTGGATCCAACTCATTCCAAAAAATTACGATAGGTTCGTAGGAGCCATCATTTCAACTGCAAAGAAATGCATCGCAAGAGATTTCCGGTGAAGAATACATTCCTGGTTGGAGTAGAGAGAACGATATATTTATTATTTGGGGAGCACCTTAGGAGTGGTGAGGCAGACGTGGTTGATGACTTAATATACTCACTGGACACCGCGAGGTAACAAAAGTGGATTAACGCAGTTGAAAACATTGATTTTTCCCATTCTGGTAGGGCAGCTTGGAGTCTTCTTCGGAAGCTGGATGGCTCAAACTCAGTTACTCGTGCTAACAATGAAATAAATTCAGACGACATTGCAAATCACATTGTAAACATGTCTCGTTCCTCTATTAATCACCTTCATAAGAGAACCATTAAACATAAATTAAGAGAAATGAAGTGCAAGTTTTAGGTAGATTTCTCAGAAAAATCTACCTATTTTAAGTTTTATTGGTTTTAATTTGTTGTGTTTATGTGTGTCCAAAAAAACCATGACACCATATGTGTCAAAAAAACATTTTCCTAATTTTGAACGAAATTAATTACTACAGAGGGAAAAGAATTAAAAACTACTCGATTTTCGAGTGAGAATTTTTTTAATATCTTTGGAAAAAGTAAAAAAAAATTAGCGGGATACCCGGGATCCCGGTATGAAATCCCGGGAAAACGGGATGCGAATTTGCCCCCGGGATCCCGGGAAAACGGGATCCCGGGATCCCGTTTGAGAAACCCTACTTTGTACCCTTGTAAGAAATTGTACCTTTGTAAGTACTGTTTGTACCTTTGTAAGAAATAAGTTGCTCTCAATTTGCATATAAGATTGTTATGACATACCTTGTCAAGCCAAAAGTTTCGCCATGGTTACAAGCGACTTGTTCCGAACATGCGTTACAAATGCCAGTAGATCTCCTGTTGCTCTTCCCTTACGAAAACCGTATTGTCTTACGTTCAGAATTTTTGATGATTCCAAGAAGCTCATAATATTTAACTGAAAAAACTGCACTGAAATTTGTTCGATACAGTTGAAAAGAATTCACTATTTGTTTTTTTATTGTGTAAATCAAGTAAAACCAAAATTTTATTTTGTCTAATTTTTGTCTAAACGTTGACAAAACCGATTGACAAAAACCAAAAATTGACAAAACCGATCGGAATCCACACTCTATCAATAGCAGCTATCTTTGGCTACTCATGGATATTTCTTATTTTTAAATTACCAAGATAAATAAACCTGTCTCATTTTATTTCGTACGAAAAATGGAAATAAATTGAATGTTGGGCAATTTGACATTGTTAGATTTGTTGATAGCGTTGTTTTCTAAGTGTGTTCAACAATCGTTCTCCACTTATGTAATTTTTTAATTTTTCCGACATTTTTTTATTTTATAGATGTAAAAATTCGTTCGTTCCGAAACAAATACAAACAACCGAACTGAAAATTTATTCTCAGCAGTCAGCACCATACGCCACTTTGTAATCAAGAAAACATTAGAAGTCACTGAAGGATTTGGTTGAAAATTATGCTAATTATGCCTGGATAACATTTCCCTTCGTTTTTTTCTTTATACCTATACTTTCTTCCTACATTACATCAAAAAGCTCACCGAAGCTTAAAATTAAATTTAAATAATTTCTTTGTTGAACTTGAAAATTTAAAAATAAACCACTTTATGTCGAACTTGAATTAGACCGGGAGGCAGCGTTGCAAATGAAAAAGTCATTTGATGCCGGTTGATTTTTATTTATTTTAATTAATTAACTCCAGCTGATGATAAATTTGGCGGTCAGCTGCTAAAGTAGTGGGGGGTGTGGTTGTGGGAGACTTTTAAACTGGTAAAAAACACGAATTCCAAAAGTAATTTGATGCCGCTTCAAAATTTGTATGATGCATGTTTACACCATAACAATTGAAAAAAAAGTCGTCAGCTGATTGGCGGATGGGGGATTATACGTCAGCTCCTCGTATACATCAGTATAAAAATGCAATATAGTCAAGACCTTTCTGCATAGGATCTTGATGAAACTTTGGCAAATGATCCAGGTTCACTTGAAAATGGAAAATCTGAATTAATTTTAAATTTTTCAAATTAATTTAAATTTGGTTTTTTCCACAATGTTTTTTATGTTTGTTGGGAGCATAAAACATTCGTTCGGGAATGAATTTTGACGACACTTTGGAAAAAGATGCAAATATGTATGGCAAGAAACTGATTAGTTTTTTAGCGATAGTGAACAAAGTGGTGGGGGGTCCCCCAAACACCTGTTTTTTTAAAGCTTAATAACATCTGCACCTGATAATCGAATTGGATGAAACTTGGTACATAATCATTTGGTACGGTTCACAAAAGTTCTGCATCCCAACTTCCGGCTTTTCATTTCCGGTAAAAATGTTTGGTACTCCCAACAAACATTGCAAAAATGGTGACACAATAAGCAGGTGTTCGGGAGGCCCTCCACCACTTATCTCAATATTGTACAAAAACTAATCAGTTTTTTGTCATTTAAGTCTCCATATTTTTTCAAAGTGTCACTAAAATTGATTAATGAATGAAGTCTGTATGCTCTCAACAAACTTTAAAAACCAAGTGCGAAAAGTCAGCAGTTGTATGGTAGACCCCCGCCACTTTGATCAATGTGTTCCAAAAGATGATAACTATTTTTCACTAATTGAAACTTTTTCCATAAGTTTCATCATAATCACTTCATTATTGTAGGCACTGAAAAAACTTCAAAAAATTACGAACCAAAATTTTTTACCGGTAATGACCCAAGTAGCAAAAATAGTGATTGTCAGTACTTAAAGAAAGATTTAAGAAGACTTAAACAAAGCAACGCGCCTTCTAAAAGAAGGATTTAAGTTTGAATTAAGTACAAAAAGGCCCATGTGGGCGGTCCGATAGAACGAATTAAGAAGCGTATTTTTATCTTATTTGCTTCTTAAATAGGTATGTTATTTTTCAACTCCTTCTTAACTCCAGCTTAACTGTTTCTTAAATCGGTATGTCATTTTTTGTTATATACTATCAAAGTCAAAGAGTGACGCAGAATTTTCTATCTCTCTTTATCTATATTAAATTGATTTAAATTAAATAGACGATGTTGAAATGAAACAAAAAATATGACATGTTATGCTATTTTAAAATTTAATTGATATAGAAAGAAAAATTATATGTAAGGTTTAAAATCAGTTTTAAGAAAATATTAAACCGATATTTGCAAACGAAACGAGATTTATGGTGAAATTGGAACTTCTAGCTCCTTTAAAACTCACGCGCCTCCATGATTTCTCTAATTCATTACAATTGTTGAGAATATGCCAAAATTCAATGCGCCCTAAATTATATTTTAAATTATTTGTAGATCAAACCCTGACATATTCATGCTCACATCGTTGTTAGCTATCTAAATTGTATAAGTAAAAATAAAAAAATCGTGCAATATTTAATGTTTATATTTTAACAGAAATTTTTTCAAATTAATTCATAAAAATTGCTGTGTGAAAATATGGCGGAATTTTGTTCTTGCTCAAGTAGAAGGAAAATTCTCAAATTAAGTTCAAATATCTTCTTAATTTAGTATGACACAATACCAAAAAAGTTGATATTCCTTCTTAATTCGGGAGAAAAACCAAGAACGAATATATACTATTTTGGGTATGATTAGTTTTGAACATGTACACTGGAAAAAAAGGTGGTGTAATCTACAATAAGTTAGTTCAATCAAATTAATTTTGTAGCATGAACTAAAATTAAGAACAACAAACAAAGCATTTGTCTAACGGTAAAACGTTTTGTCAATCGTACTAAATTGTATATGATGCTACAAAATTGATTTGGTTTAACTAATATTGTAGAATTTACCAACATATTTTTTCAGTGTATATCACTACAAACTTATGGTATGTGACATACCAATATTCGACGTATTAAAGAAGGCACATCATACTGATTTAATACTTCTAATATACATACCAAATTAAGAAGCCTTTAAGAATTCTTTATGCGTGCTCATCCATTCCGATTTAAGATGTTGATATGCATACCAAATTAGGAAGTCTTTAAGAATACTTTAAGTGAGATCTTACATACCGATTTAAAACCAAGATGAGAGTACCATTTTAAGAACGATTTAAGAAGCATTAAAGAAATAAAAATTTAAAATACCAAAAAACGAATGGATTAAGTTGGAATTAAGAAATGACATCCCAAAGCAATACCAATTTTGCTACTTGGGGAAAAGCCGGAAGTTGGGATGCAGAACTGTTGTGAACCGTACCAAATGATTATGTACCAAGTTTCATCCAATTCGATTATCAGGTACAAATGTTATTTAGCTTTAAAAAGAACAGATGTTTAGGGGACCCCCCACCACTTTGTTCACTATCGCTAAAAAACTAATCAGTTTCTTGCCATACATATTTGCATCTTTTTCCAAAGTGTCGTCAAAATTCATTCCCGAACGAATGTTTTATGCTCCCAACAAACATAAAAAACATTGTGGAAAAAACCATCTGTTGTATGGTGGACCCCCCAACCCTTTATCCAATGTACTCCAAAAGCTAACAAAATGTTTTTCATGTTACTTGAAAGCGTTTACCAACGTTTCATGAAAATCGATCGGTAATTGTAGGCTACAGTAGGGATAAATACCTGGAAAAAAAACTTTTTAACCGGAACTGTCAAACCGGAAGTTGGTACGCAGAAATATTGGAAACAGTACTAAAAATGTATATACCAAGTTTCCATAAGATCATAAGTCGGGATTAGAAGTTATTGAAGATTTAAACTTAGAGGTGTTCGGGAGACCCTCCGCCATTTTGTCCAAATTTAAAATTAATTCAGATTTCCCATTTTCAAGTGAACCTGGATCATTTGCCAAAGTTTCATCAAGATCCTATGCAGAAAGGTCTTGACTATGTTGCATTTTTATACTGATGTATACGAGGAGCTGACGTATAATCCCCCATCCGCCAATCAGCTGACGACTTTTTTTTCAATTGTTATGGTGTAAACATGCATCATACAAATTTTGAAGCGGCATCAAATTACTTTTGGAATTCGTTTTTTTTACCAGTTTAAAACTCCCCCACAACCACACCCCCCGCAAGTCTGACGGCTGACTCTTATTTTCTACATCACAAATAATTAATCTATCTATAAAAATTAAATTCAATCGGCGTCAAATCACTAACCAAAATGCAACGCTGCCTCCCGGTCTAAATTATTATAATGAAATTGTTTACTCTTTGAAAAATTGAATTTTATTATGTTTACCGCTGAGAAAATTCTGATTTAAAAAATTTTTAATTTATTTATCCATAGATATGCAAATTAAATTATTAATTAATTTATTTGAAGAGAATAAAACAATTTCAAATATTTGTAATTATGTAAAATAAATAAAAGTTTTGTAAATATTTGAAAAACTTACCATTTCGACTAATCATCGCCAAGTTTTTCCCATCATATTGTCCATTGTCGTTTAATAAATTTCCACTTCCATAACAATCACGAACACCATCACAATTCACATCTAATCCATTATTATTACTATTATGTTCTAAACTATAATTTATTGATAAATCACACGATTGTATTGATGAACGTGGCGTTGATGGTGCCGATAATGATGATATAGCCAATGGCAATTGATGTGTTGATACTGATGCTGTAATTTGAATCGGTGGTATTATACTTTCGCTCGATTTACGAGCTTTGAATAGACGCATGATATTTTAACTTTGATGCTGTATTGTTTTTTTTTGTTTTTGTTAAATTAACTCTGTTATTGTTGTTTTTGTATTTTTTTTTGATTTTCTTTTGTTATTTCACGACATATGGACCGATTTTGTTTTCGTTAATAAAAAAAATACACAAAGTTTTAAGAAGATTGATGATTGGATTGAAGCAAAATATCTGTAAGAAATAATAATAAAAATGAATTAAAATTTGCATAAAATTTTATATAATAAAAAAGAAACGAGGATAGAGAAAAGGTAAAAAAAAAATAGAAAAATCAAGACAACTACCTACACCTACATCTTAAGTGTATAAACTTATAATACAATATTTTTACTAAACGAATAAATATATTTAATATTTATGTTTCTATGTTCATAGAGATTAGGAATTTGGTGAAATTTCCTGTTTTTTTTTGATTATCTGTTCGTTTATGGTTATGATACAATTTATTTTAAGTTTTCTATTAAATGTAGCTTTAGCTGTAAATGTTGTATTGTATTATTGAATTTCTATTAAAATAACAAAAAGCATTTTTGTTGATTTTTTATTTCATTGAACTGGTTCCTTGTTGTGAAATTATAAAGGAATGGTTTTGGAATTGTTGGTTATTAATATTTATAGTTTTTAAATCTGAATATGAAGTCATACTTTACTCCTATATTTAACATCACCGGGAATATTTATCCGGTTAACGATTAAACAAACTTAAGAGTTGCATCATTACTATGGGAAAAAGATGTGTCATGAACTGGTAGTAATTTTATTTAGAACGTCCATGTTGTGTTGAAAAGTTGCAATATTGCAGGTTTTCAGATTCAAATTCATAATTTTAAAAATGAATCTCAACCGTATCTAACTCTTAATTTAATCAATTAGACAGATCTGAAGTTTTTCTCTAACACTAAATACTTTTTTGCCTCGATGGTTGCCTCAATGTCTTTTATCGTAAAAGAAATTCAGAAATCAATCAATTACAAAATTTATGCCAACAGAGGGCACATAGTTTCAAAACGAGTAAACCACGTAGCAGATCTTTAAAGTCTTAATCCTTAGCTCAGGTTTAGATATCAGGGCCGATTTGTTTACTTCAAACATTTTTTTGCTGTTGTGCTGGACTGTTTAAAATTCGTCTCCGAAACAAGGTGCTCTGGTGTATACAAGGCGGTTTGGTGGAATAAAAATCGAGACAAGCTTAGACAAATATTCACAAAAACATGTGAGCAGAGATTTAAGAACTCGAGAGGGAGCTATAATTGGGCTCTGGGTAGCATAACGCGAGCTAACTTTAAGACTACCACAAAGATTTATGTATTAAATGGCTTTTAGTGAAAATAGGTAATATAATATTACTTATATTGACAGCTATCTTCATTAACAACATTATAGCACAGTATAGGTAGTCAATGCACACGTTCAAAAGTGATCCTTTACATTGAAAATGTCACTTTTCTTAAATGGAGCACATTCGCAATACTCAAATTATACAAAATACCAAGTAAGGCGAGGGGTGGATGCCTCCGAGGGAAAACTGCATCTCTTCTGTTGTGCAACATGTCGGTAGACCAGGTTTTGAACGATAGAGAACTCTAAAACGATAAAGACATAAGCGAGACAATATGGACCTTCTCTGAAATAAAGATGTCGAACTGTCCTCAATACATGTGTTTCATTTACCACATTTTCGTTACTTTTGCAGTAATTTTTGTTTTTAAGTTAGCCATATCGAATGATGGTAAAGCTATAATACGAACATACACCTCCATTCTCCGGCAGAGTTTTTGTTTGTCAAAAGAATGATTTTTTGTTTGTCCCAAAAGTTTATACAAATTTAAAATTTGTAGCCTAAATATACAATTTCTGTCCAGTTTTCTTTTGCATATGAATCATAACTCAATTCTTAGAAATATTTTCAAGAGTTACGCCAAAAAATTATAGTAAAGATGAAGGCGTATAGGCAAAACCACGATCAGTTCAGAAAGTTAATTAATAATCGAATTCACGAATTGATTGATCCATCGTTGATAGGTTGAAACACAAATGTGGGGGGCAAGCTGGATGAATATATCCATGTGTGTAATTTGTAAAAAGGAAAAATAGTACACAAACACTCTACATTATTTTTCTTTACTAATACTCAAAACCTTGAAAAAATAATACTAGAGCTACTGATGGCAAAGAATAAAAATAATTAAAAAAACAAACAACTCAGCTAAATCAATTTATTAATCAAACAATAAACATAAAGAAGAATAGCAAACGAATGTGTTTAAATAAAAGCGACTTTGATTTATATATATAACAGAAATTAAATAAATCTTTTCAACACTTTTTAAATCTTAAAACTTACTTATGTCCTAGTGTTGATTTTATGATTCTTGATATGAAACCGAATATTTAAATATTACAAATCTACTTTATGCATTAAACAGTTACGTAAAATTAACAATATTTTAAACAAACATTCCACATCGTGATTCGTGAGTTATTAAACATGACAGGTTGTGGAAAGTAATGTTGGTCGTATTTTATTTGCCAAATAGTACTAACAATGCCATGAATCCAATTTAAAAACGAAACTCGTGGCCACTTGGTAGGCTTGTTATTCTTTAATTTCTCAGCTGTCACTTTTGTCAGCAAATTAAAATCGTGTAGTAAATCGTGCAAAACCTTTCAAATTGTAATATGAATATATGTCACAATCTAATATGAAATCTGATCAACAGCTTATTTATTTATGATAGTATGATTATGTATTTAAAGAACATTTCAATTCAACTATTTATTACAACCACAACCAAATCTGTAATATAGACAGTTGAAGAATAAACTTAAAAACTAGACAATTCTATTAACATTCAATAAAATTTTAATTTTCAATTTTTTTATTAATTTTTTTTCTTCTCTTTTTGACGACACTTTCCAAGTGTTTTTAGGCCAAACATTAACAACCATCTGCACACCGGATTTTTACTGCGACAGAATTGGTTGAATCTAAAATAGTATATATTCCTAAATATTATAACTATATTACTCCCGAATGCAGGGATCAGTTTTTCCTGATTTCTAAATTTTTTATCTACACTGAAAAAAACATGTCCTATTTCCAATCGAAATGCAATTGTCTCAACCTCACCGTGCGGTCACATAAGGTGAATCAAACTACAAAATGAATCGATGAAGTTGAGACAATCACACGAAATATTTATGTGAAAATAAAATATAGTTCAATTAATCTCAAATACTTAAACTTTAAAATGAAAAATTCATGATATAAGAGGCCAAAGAAAATTTTTTTCATGGAAATTATTATTATTTTTATTCAACTACTGTTATATTGGATATAACACTTTATATTTTAAATAAACCTCATTCTGTTGTTAGGAAAATGTTATCGTGTAGTTGTCCCAATCACGGTGAAATTGTTTGCAAATAATTTTTCTTTGCATGAATAATAAACTGCCAACTTCGAGATAGGGTTGTCATTAGGGCCGGGCGATATTTAAAAAATTATCGAACATATCGATATCAAAAAAATATCGATAAAACCGATATATAGATGTATCGATAAAACCGATATATCGATTATTGTCGATATATCGATAATATCGATATATCGAAATATCGATATATCGATATATCAATATATCGATATATCGATATATATTGATATATCGATATATATCGATATATATCGATATATATTGATATATATCGATATATGTAGATATATCGATAATATCGATATATCGATATATCGATAATATCGATATATCGATATATCGATATATTATAATCCGATATTGATATTCGATATATCGATGATTATCGATGTTTATCGATACATCGATATTTTTTTCCCGGCCTTAGAGGAGTATTGCCGGGCGATATTTAAAAAAATATCAATATCAAAAAAATATCGATAAAACCGATATATCGATGTATCGATATATCGATATATCGATATATCCATAATATCGATATATTTCGATATATCGATATATCGATAATATCGATATATCGATAATATATCGATATATCGATATATTATAATTCGATATCGATATTCGATATATCGATAATTATCGATATTCGATATATCGCTATTTTTTCCCGGCCCTAGTTGTCATTACTTCAATTTTTTTTCAGTGTAGTTCTATCCCTACTCTAAAATATATCAAATTTACAAAGAAGAGTTTTCGTTTTCTTGAGATATTTAATTTTAAAACATTTTTAGTCCGACTAAAATTCTAATTTTTCATAATTTTTTTTAACTTCAGTGGATAATAGTACATTATGATGCAAGGACGTAAAGCTACGGTTTTTGGACGTATGTGAAGTTTGCGAATCAAGGCGCCAGCCGAAATTTACACCCACATTAAGTCCAAAAAGGCTTACGTCAGTGCATCATATACTATTTTTTATTCGCCGCAAGCAAAATATTTAAAAAAAATTATTTTAATCTAAATCAAAATTAAAAATTTTATAAATTTTGAAATAAAAATATGTTGAACAAGTAGTCTTTGACTAATACATTTGTTATTTCTTCTCAAACAAATCGTATAACTATGACAACAAAGAATAACAAATATTTTAATTGGATTAGAAAATTTGGAATTGAAAGGTTGCTTTGATAAAAATGTCTATTTTTTGTAGAATTTAAACAAATACAAATGCTTTTTTCTTTTTTGGACGTAACTATGACAACAAAATATATGGTTAAAAGTGACACATCGCAAATCACAGTAACAAAGTAGCACTTTAATATGTAGGCGAATAAAGAAATTTTTTGTTAATAAAAATTGTTCGAAAAAATGAAAAATTATAATTTTAGTTGGACGAAAAATCTTTAACATTAAATATTTCAAGAGAACGAAAATCCCCCTTTTTAAATTTGATATATTTTAGAGTAAGGACAGAACTATATAAAAAAATTAAAACTAAAATTTAAAATTAAAACTTCAAAAAAGTAGGGTCTGCGTCGGACCAGACGGTGGAAGTTATACTTCTTTGGCCATTCGCTCGCACACACGCACACAGACAGACAGATAGGATACATTAAAAAAAAATAACTAAAAATAACCAAAATATTATTCAAAAAATAAAAAAATATTATTCAAAAAAAAAAATATTATTCAAAAGAAAAAAATATAATACAAAAAAACAAATATCGTTCAAAAAAAAAAGCAAAAAAAAAACATATTGTTCAAAAAATAAATAAAAAAAATTATTATTTAAAAAAAAAAATTATTATTCAAAAAGTATAAGAACGTATGATCGTCGATTTTTCTTAGTTTTCTTAGTCAAAAAAATGAAAAAAAATATTCAAAAAAAAAATATTATCCAAAAAGAAAAAAAAATATTATTCAAAAAAAATATTATTCAAAAAACTAATAATTATTAATTACTAGAAGGTACCCGCACGGTGATTTCCGTGCTTCCCAGATAAAGTGGTTGAAAACTGTTTTTTTTTGAGTAAATTCTCCTATAGTTTTTTTTAATGTCATTTAATTTAACTTATTTTATTAGTAATATGTATATAAAAAGTTTGAAAAAAATGTAATAGTATCATTTTGCAGACAGCAAAAGCCATTAAGTAAATGTCTCTAAAGCTATCGATAAATTTACATATTAAATGTACGTTAAAATTAAAACACATTGACAGACAAATAATAATTAAATAATTTTTATAAAGTGAATTTTTAGTGAATATTTTCGTTTAATGGGTTTTATTGATCCCTTGCAATAACAATAATAGTTTTGAAAGTAATGGAGAAGCATATTTCACTCAATAAGTAAAACACTTTAAACCTGTAGCTTTGATATTGTTCATAATCTTTTTCTTCGGTATTAAGGTTCCAATGCAAACTCTTGGTTAATCAATGTTTCTAAGAAGAGGAAAAGAAACGTCAATTTCCAATTTTTGGAACATGTGAGGGCAGTTCTGCTAATGCAAGCAGGTTTGTCTAATCATATATAAGCAATGCTTATATGTATCGTATTGGTGCTAATGCATAGAAATATGTACATATTTTATATAATTGCAAACCATAAGAACATATTTGTTGTAAATTAGAAATATGTATTTGTTAAAAAATAATTTAACATAATTTTCATATAAATGTACATATTTGTTTGTCACATTATACATTAACTATTCCTTTTAATAATAATTCCGAAAAGTGAAAAAAAAATTGATCAAAGATAACTAAGCGAATAATGTTTTATTATTATAAAATATGATTGATTTAGTAATTTCGTCTTTATTACCATACAGCATAAGGTTGATTTACTAATTTCGTCTTTATTACCATACAGCATAAAGGTTAAAATATAACTTAAACAAGCATGACGCGGTTTCTCGATTAACCCCCCATCAAAATATTTACAACGAGCGCAAAGAAGTATAACTTCAAAAGTTTGTTGAAATCCGCATAGCCATTCTTGAGCAATTTAATTTCAAAGTTACTTTAGATTGGCAAAATTTTCATTTTTCATCCATGTTTGGGTGCCCCCCGTCCCCATTGTTCAAACTATGCACTTTAAAATTTTCAAGGAAATCAAAAATGGTCAGGTTTTAACTCGTTCTAGAACGCTTTTTTCTTCTATAATAAAATTAAGATTTTTGTCAACAATTTCACCCTACTACGAAGAACCTAAATATGAATTGAGTTACTTGTTTTTTCTTTCTGTGTCAGATGAATGTAACTTAATCGCCATAAATTCTGACGTTTGTTAACTTATAAGTACAAAGTGAAGTAAAATAATGTTGAGAATAGTGTTAAATTTAATAGAGTGAACTAAATTTATTGGAATTTTTAAATTACTTTGGTCAAGACCTATTTATTACAATCTCGAGTCAAAAGTGGAAATCTTATTCCCACTGTTTTGGCATTTCTCGACGTTTTGGGTCATAACGATTCTGAAAAAAATGTCCGTCTGAAAAGTCCGTAAACCGGCCGTCACAGCCAACGAAAACAAGAAAACTACTAGAGCGATTTCAAATTTTTATCTAAAAATAGGTTATGTTAATGGTAAAAGCCGAAAGGACGATGGGTTCGATAACTGTACCAGAAGCGTGTCAAAAAAGCAAATTTTCATATTTTTGACTTAAAAAACGTTTATTTTCAGTGATAATGAGTATAGTAACTTTGAATCTGGAGATATCTTGATGATGGCATCTGTATGTGAGACCAGGGCCTTGATTAGTGTGTCATAAGTGCGTCAAAAATCATTAAGTATGTCGAAAGAATGATTTTCATATGTTTTTGAGAAACATATTATGGGAAACGTTTTCAGCTAGAAACATATAAAACAGAAAGGTAATTATTTGTTTGACACGAAATGTAATTGAATATCAAATTTTACATGAAGTGTGTCAAAAAAATCGTTTAGTGTGTCAAAACAAGAAAACTTGCATATATTTTGTTTGAAACAAGTTCATTTTAAGTGATAATGAATAGTAAACATTGAATATGGTCATGGAGGAATCTTTATGGTCGGCATTGGTATGTGAGACCAGGAGCTTGATTACTGTTTTATAAGTGGGTCAAAAAATACCGTCAAGTGTGTCAAAATAATGATTTTCATTATGTTTTATCCAAACTTTTTGAAAAAAAAATAAAATAAATTATTTGTATGACATTAAATGTAATTGAACATGAAGTTGGGCATGGAATATGATTCTATCCAGTTTCAACTCCTCTCAACTTATAGGAACAGTTGAAAAATATCAAATTGTTGCAGATTAAATGTCGTTTTTTACAAAAATTGTAATTATTAGGGAGATGTTTTTAGGTAATTTTTTTTTGTGATTCCAGATTCCACGACTTCTCAGGAATAGGAACAGTTGGAAAATAAGTTTGCACGTTTTATTATTTTATAATTTTTGCAATATTTTTGAAATTTTGAAAATTCAATCTTTGATTTTGGATTAAATTTTGGAATATTTTGAGAATTTTGAAATTACTAAAATACTAAATTAATTACTAAAATTACTAAAAACTATCATATGACAATTTTTAGTTTGGTCAGGGAAAAATGTTAATTGAATTTTGATGAGAAAAATAGTTATTCAGGAAAATTGAATTAAGTTTTTAAATGCCGCGACGCCCAATCGTCTTCGTTTACCTATTGCATAGCTAGGTCGCCGCCATTTACCAAATTTAATCAAATCTAACGTTTCATCTTAATTAATGTCACAGTAAAATAAATATAATTTACAAAACGATAATTGTTTTATTACAAATTGTCATTAAATTTGTTTTTATTTCTAACAGTTTTTCTTTTATTTCAAATTAAAAGCGCTTTATGCTCACAAGTTCTCCTTCAATGTCGATTGACTGATGATGTTGTTGGTATTTTATTTTTCTTATTATTTCATTCTCTTTTCTTTTTTAATTATTCAAGTAAACCAAAACGAGGTGGACAAATTTATTGTTTACCAATAACAATAAAATAAGATAAACTTAAGAAGAAAAAAATTATAAGAAACTAAAAAAAATTGAATCATGATCTATCTAGAAAATAGAAATAAGTTGTTTTGGTTTTAGAATTTTTTATTTATTATTATGGTTTCTTGTAGTTTTTTTTTTATTTGTAGATTAGAGGAATTGATTTGAACATTTTTGTACATTTTGTCATGTTACATTGGCAACATTGAAGTTGAAATTGTAAGCAATAAATTTTACGAGGCTGATTGTTTTGAAGTGTGATGGTAGATGCCTGATTATTTCATGCAGAATAATTCCAATTATTATTTATTTATATGATCGTTCAAGGCTGTTTGTACGTTAAAAATTCTGAATAAACAGCGAGATAATTCACAAATACTCTCAGACAATTTATAACAATATATCCATGTATCTTAATTTTAAATTAAAGCAAAGTCAACAACAATAAATAAAACAACAAAATCGTATTGTTGTAAGGTCATATAAATACATAAATAAAATTCTAATGAACTTACACAAATTTCATAAAATTTAAATAGAACATAAACTTTTTATTTAACATTAAAAACGATTTTTTATGAATGTGGAACTTAATATAAATAAAAACAAAAATTTAATTAATTTAACGAACTTTGCAGACAACAAGTAGTTACGAATTTTTATTGCTTTAAATATAGTTTATACTTTTAATTTAATTCCATGTTAATATATTTATTACAAATGTAACTTAAAATTTTATGTAAGATGAAATAAGATTATTGTCATAATTGGGATCAGATTTATTTAAAAAAAAATTTATGTCAATGTAAGACTTGGTTGTTGTTGCTATAGTTTATACAATTAAAATTAAATCAACTATTTTTGTTTGTTATCTGAATCTGTGATTCCAAGTAACAGGTAGACAAATTGATGATCGTTAATGTTTGTTGAAAAATCGTTTAACTATATTACTATTAAGTTAAACAAATTAAATAGATAATAATTGCTATGTTTACCGTATACAGTAAAGATACGTCTACCGTATACAAACCAAATCATTGTAAACTTTTATTAAATTAAGTGATCGTAAAGTATTAAATTTCATTGAATTAATAAAATCTTTAAATAATTTAAAAACGTTTGAATGTGTACGTTTACTATGTCGGTGGAATTCTCCGACTAGCTAGACAATAAAAAAAATAAAAATTCTTAAAATTTTGTTTTATTCAGATCCACATCAAAACATCGAGTCATGATGAGCATTTGATATACATGGATGGACCTCATGGGAATTAAAATAATTAAAATAAAAACTATTCTTTCCACATTCTATTAAAAAAAACCATTAAGATTTATTGTAAAATAAGTTGTTGAAAGAAACGAATTAAGAAATTTGTAAATTTGAACAAAAATTAATGATTTGATCTTTAATTTTCTTATAAATTGAATTTTTTATCTAATGCCGGTAAACGCTTTAATAAAACTTTTCAACTTAACCAAGTTGCATTATATTTTCTTAACGGTCTAACATAAATGAAACAAAATCTGAAGTACAGATTGTCTCATTCAAAAGAATACTAATCCGTGTTAGGTGTGCAATTTAAGATAATTCGCTAACATAAACTTACATAAAATAAAAGATTTGCAAGGACAATTTAGTAAAACAAGAAAAATAATAATGTGGTCGTAGATATTTTTAACAAACAAAAGTTTTGAAAACAATCAATATTATATTTTTGTTTATCTGTACGATTGGTGGCAGCGGAGAAATTTTAATAAATTTAAAAAGGTACAAGTAATCTAAACCATATCCAAATTTTTGATGGAAAACTTTATCGAAAGCAAATGCTAAACAAGCATTGAAATGAAGCCTTCTATAAGATTTTTGTGACCAATATAACAAAAAAAAAACATTAACGCATGAAGAGATCAGTGTTTGTTGATTTGTGTGTTGTTTTTAAATTTTTGATCTTCGGGTGTTACAACCTCGCGTCCCTTCTATTGATATATGAGTTAATGTGTGACATCACATATCACTGGAAATATAACAGTAAGATATCACTAATCGACACGATTCTACAACTCTATGTCTGAGCTTTAATAATTGAAGAAGACGGTACGTCATATAGCATAGATATTGCCACTAGCTGAATTATTGGCAACACCATGACCTATTTCATATTTTATTATGTTATAAGATTTGTTGTTTGGTCCATTCCAAAATGTCCGTTTGGTCCGTCCAAAAAATGTTGCATACATTAGGTTTAAAAAGGTTTTCATGTGTTATTGTGACATATAATTCTACTATACAACACATTTTAATTAAAATTCGAGTCAGAATTGGCATGATCACGTCAGAGTTTGAATTTAGCTTTTTGTAGATTATTTGCAATATTCAGCTTCGGCATGCAGCCTTTTATCCAACCACGATCCAATTTGAATACTCGTTTAATAGACTATGTGGAATTCCACTTGAACTAGACTGAATGCCGAGTAAAAGCTTTTACAAGCATCATTTTCAAAACCAAAACCTTTTAACCCTTTAATGTCCAAATAATCAGTTTGCACGTTTATTTAAACATCCACAATTGTTTACAACCTTTGCTTACGCTCACAATTACTAAAATTGCTTACATCAAAACCCATAGTATCCAAATATATTAAACATCAAATTCTTAAAAAACCATTAGCGAAACATTGTTGGATATAGATGCAGATCCGAACAATTTACGCATATTTCACTTGTGGAAACGAGAATTATCGCGAGTTGGTGGTATCGGCACATCAATAAGTGTGCTAGGAACAATTTATAACCAAATCCTTCTATTCCCTTATACTAAGCATTTTTACTGCCAACGGACAGAAGCAAAGAGTTATAGGCTATATATCCGCTTGCTGAAGACCAAAAATCAAAGCAATCGCCCTCTAAAAAACTAATGGTAAAGTCCAACAGTGATACAATGCACCAACGACGATAATCGGATTCAGTCAACAAGCGTGAAGCATTCTTAGATCGCTGATATCATAGAATGATTGCCATAATCTCATAAGTAAGGGTTAAGCACGGCCCATTCAGTTGAGCATTCAAATGGTTTCAATAATGCTACTCCTACCAAGCAAAGCTTTACGCCTTTTTCAGCAGTTAAAGAAAGTTGCGATCATGGAAGAAAGTTGTTGTGCGTGGAACTCACCCATGGTGGTGATACGCAAGAAAATCGCAAGAACATGTTTGAATTACGGATACATAAACGTAGTAACCCGTAAAGATGTCTATTTTCTGCTAATCATAGAAATTGTGTCGTTTCGGTGAGACGAATTACATATCCAGCTTAGATTTGAAAAATGCATTTTAGCCTATAGATGAAATTCATGATCTGGACGACTTCATACTATATAGTAGGCATACAAGTAGTGAAGGTGAATTAAAAAATGTTTTTTTAGAAACATTTTAGAGCGTTTAATTTGACAACAGAGTGGTCCGCAATTTCTAAAATTTCAAACCCATGGTAACTATGAAATCGAATTGCAAGAGAACAGATCACCCAATATCAACTGTTTGATTTGCGTTGGAAAAATAAAAAACTGATCTCTTGAAAAAATACACAGGAAAGTGTTTGCTTACATTGTTAAAAATATTATGAAATAAATTTTTCAAAGATGGCGCTGGCGCCGTAGGTCAAATATTTTATGAATTTTTTGGCATAAAATAAAAACGAGACAATATAAATCAACATTTGTATTCTTATCAGTGTGATCGGTGGGCATTACATTACGTTGGTTAAACTAGCTATTTATCAACCAACCTTTAGTTTTTTAATAACAAATTAACATCTTGATAATTAAAGTTATATTGATAGAGCAATTAATTGTTTAGCATTATAATAAAATAACCTTTCTACTGTTTTTACGGTTCAAGCAGACAGCTAACAAAAACTAAAAATGTTACAACATTCCAATTTTTTTAAACTATTTGCATATAATTAATTAAGCTTTTTGTGCTTTATTAGTTAAAAACGAATAAAAACAGTGAAAATGTTGGCAGACTTGAATATAGTAACAAACAAAAACAAGTTTAAACTAATATTTAAAAACTTTAAAATATAATTTATTTTATTATTAAATTTGAATAACTTGAATATTATGACTTGGCGAAACTAAATTAGTTTTTTTTAACAAATTAGACTTTATTGATAAAAAATGTTACAAGAAATGACTCATGTTTTTTTGGTGATAAGATTAAATTTATTCTCAATTTGATACAAAAACACTTTTGATATATTGTGTGACGGAAACGCTATATATTTGGTTAATCAAGCAATTAAGTTGGATTAACAAACTACAACTGAGTGAATTTTATAACCGATCTGCTTTTTTTTTTAAAAACACATTTGATATTTATGTTTTTAAGCTCACAACAATTTTGAAATTTCTCTATACACGTTTGAAGATATGTGTTATTTGCAAAATTTACAAATAAATTACAAATTAAAACCATCAAAATAAATAAGAAAAATGAGCACAAACCTGCTTAGCATAATAGAATAAACCCGCTTAAGTTATTAAAAAATGTAAACAGCTTATTCGTTATTCGATAATAAATAAAGTACAAACTTTATGTTGAATACTTCTCTGGTGCAGCTGGCGCCTTTTCAGAAAAGTTAAAACAGAAAGGAAAACATTAAGCAAATTTGTTAATATTAATTATGTATAAGAAATTAGAAGAATATCAAAATTAAATTATAACTACAATTGCGATGGAAATAAAAATTCGCTCTTGCCCACAAGCTTTGCATACAAAAAGGTTATGTACAGACGGTTATTTAAATAACCTTCAAGAAACCAATGCAGTTAAAAAATATCCAAAACCAAAACTAATTTTGCACGTCCACTTTTCATAAGGTTGGTCGATCGAGTTCCACATCTAACGAATTCTAATTATCCTATGCGAATACCGTTTTTATGATTGATCGAACAAAATCGAACCGCATAAAAGAAAACGCATAAAAAAAATTGCATAAATCGCATAAAAAATATTGCGACGCTGAGCATAGGCTAACTTCACCACAGCTCTGGAAACAACATGTTCTGGATATATAGTGAGCTAATATCCATATATCCATCCAATACTTCCATTTATGGCTAACTAATGTTATATATTTCGCGTAGTTCTAATTATAAAAACATTACAGAAAGCCGTAGTATCTTAACAAACATAAATTCTGTTGTATACGAATGGAAAAGTATTAGTAAAATTTTTTACCGTATGTGACAAACCGGAGGGTGAAATGCAGAACTGTTAAAATAATGCTTATCAAATAAACAGGGGCTCGGGAGACCTCGCACTACTTATCCCAATATTTTACAAAAACTAATCAGTTCTTTGTCATATAAATCTCCATATTTTGTTAAAGTATCATCAAAATTGATTAATGAACGAAGACTGTGTGCAGCCCAACACACTTCAAAAACAAAGTGTGAAAAGTCAGTAACTGTATGATGGACCCCTCGCCACTTTGTGTCCCAAAAGTTGCTCCTTATTTTCTCACACAAACAAAATCCTGTTTCATAACTTTTATCAAAATCGCTTCATTATTTTAGGCTGTAGTGTCAATAAAGACACCGAAAAAAATTTAAAAAGCTGCCAAAGAAAACTTTTTACCAGAAGTGACAAATCCTTATTTTCTCACACAAACAAAATTCTGTTTCATAACTTTTATCAAAATCGCTTCATTATTTTAGGCTGTAGTGTCAATAAAGACATTGAAAAAAATTTAAAAAGCTGCCAAAGAAAACTTTTTACCGGAAGTGACAAACCGGAAGTTGGGATTCGGAGCTGTTGTGAATCGTACTAAAGGCTTTTGTACCAAATTTCATCCAAGCAGTTACAGATGTTATTGAGCTTTCAAAAAAACAGATACTTGAGGACCCCTCCAAGCTTTGTTCAATACCGCTCAAAAACTAATCAGTTCATTGTCAAACATATTTGCATCTTTTTTAAAGTGTCGTCAAAATTTATTCACGAACGAATGTTGTATACTCCCACCAAACATAAAACACATGGTGAAAAAATCAACTGTTATGGTGTATGGTGGAATTCCAACCCTTTGTCCCATGAACCCTCAAAAGCCCACAAAATCTTTTCATCGCGATTGAAACGTTTTACCACCGTTTCATGAAAATCGATATGTAACTATAGGCTACAGTAGGGATAAACACTTCAAACAAACTTTTTAACCGGAAGTTAGTACGCAGAAATTGGAAACAGTACTAAAATCTTATATATCTCAATGAGATTGAAAACCAGGATTGAAATTTATTGAAGATTCAAATTTACAGGTGTTCAGGAGACCTTCCACCATTTTGTCCAATTTTGAAACGAATGTAAATCTTCTATTTTCGAGTTAACCTGGAACTAAATACCAAAGTTTCATCAGGGTCCTGTGCGTTTTTGTCAAACACCCACCCACGCTACCACGCACCCACCCACGAACCCAACCACTCACCCACCCACAGATTTGCACCTTTTTTTGGCCATTTAGACAGAGGATGGTCCAAAACAAAAGATATAATCAAATTTGGGGTATGCAAGATTTTTTTTCGATAGATTACATTACTTCACCAATTAAAAATTGTGGTGAAGTAAAAATCGTATTAAAAAATATTGATTTTTATATAAAAAGTACACGAAAAACTCGCAGAAAAAAAGAACGCACAAAAAAGACCGCACAAAAGCAGGCACTTATCGCAGATTGCTTTTTGAGATGGCAAAAATTTACACAAAAGCTACCCGAAAATCAACAAATTTCTTGACTGTTTGGAATCCATTCGAAATTTCTCTCTGGATGGGCAAAATATTCAAAAAATTTGTTGTTGAATTCAATGTGCCACGTTCTAGAAATTGATGATAGCTCATTAAATTTTTTGAATAAAGAAACAAGAATAAATCGGTATTGATTATAGGTATTGATTTATTGAATTCTCTTGTTACCATTTCGATTTACATTTTCTTATCCTGAGTTATTTGACTTCCTTGTGTATAATCAATACTCCTTTATTACAACTGATAGCATTCAAATGACTTGATGTCAATCGTTATTTATGTCGGTCGTTATTTACAGTTGACAGAACAACGAGAATGTTCTAAAAAAATTTCTCTTTATAATTACTTTTATTTAATTTTAATTGAAAAATGTAAAATATGAACATTTTTTTATGCAGGTACTAAAATCAGAGTTTACATTTTTATTTTATTCACTCATTATATTCTTTATTTTATTTATTTATATTTATTAACTTTTATTTTAATTATTTTAAGCACTCATTTCACTGCTTAAAATAGTATTCATAAAAATATAATGTTTATAATTTCAATATCGTTCTTCCTTGAAAAGCGAAATTTTTAGTTTTTTGATTTCACTCCATTGAAGGTTTTATTTGATTTATTTTCTTTTTCTTTTCTTTCATCCATTTGCAAAAGAAGAAAATTAGTACCTTTTCGTCATCCTTTTTATATATTTTTATAAAAATACGTTCAAAATTGAATAAAACATTCACAAAATATATTTACTTTTTGCGTTGGAAAGCATCAATTATGAAGAAAAAATTAAATGCGCGAGTATTTAAAAGAAGAAATTATTTATTTCAATATAGGAGGAAGAACGATATTTTATTATTAACTTCCCGATATGGGAAGTTATTGTTTTTGGGTCGATTTTCGAAATCGGAATTTTTTTGATATCTTTACGTTTCATGACCTCCTGAAGCTGTTTAGACTATTTTTAGCCGGCAGTCTGTATGTGTGTGTGTGTGTGTATGTATGTGTATATCGCTGTGTGGAGAATTTTTGCCCAACGATTTCTCAACAACGGATGGGTCGATTTTAACGAAAATGGTCGCAATCGATGTATCTTGTCGTAACTTAGAGCCCAGTCCTTTTCTAGCTAAATTATATCGTTTGTTTTTTAGTGGTTTCCAAAAAACTGAAAATCGTCTCTTGCAAATATCATGAGATTAATAAATAATGTTATCAAGGTCATGAAGCTTCCATATTGTTTGTCAGCATGTCAGACATTTATAATGACATTTGTATAAACAATTACTATCTCAGTTTTTGAGATTTTTAACAAAATGTGAAAAAACTACGTGTTATTTTCTTTATGCAAACGAATAATATCTGGATGAAACTTTTGTATGTAAATGAGCTGCAACCGCATCCGGGTTTACTTGAATATCAAAAACCTGAGTTATTTTCTAAATTTGACAAAAAGGTCAGAGGTTCGAGAGTAGATTGCCTGGTCAACTGTTTATTAACTTTCCGATATGAGAAGTTATTGTTTTTGGGTCGATTTTTGAAATCGAAATTTTTATAATATCTTTACGTTTCAAGACCACCTGAAGCTGTTTAGGCTATTTTTAGCAGGCAGTATGTATGTGTGTGTCGGTATGTGCGTATGTATCATCGTATGTGGACAAACATTTGTCCAACGCTCACTCAACAACGGATGATCCGATTTCAACTTCAATGGTCACAATCGATATATTTTGGTGTAACCTACAGCCCAGTCTTTTTCTAATGAAATCAAAACATTTATTTTTTAGGGGTTTCCAAAAAACTGAATATCATCTCTTGCAAGTATTACTAGAATAAATAATGCTATCAAGATCATTTACCTCCCATTTTGTTTTTCATCATGTCAGCCATTTATAATGACATTTGTATAAACAATTGCTATCTTACTTTTTGAGTTTTTTTAAGAAAATTTGAAAAATAGGCGTTATTTTCATTACGCAAACGCATGAAAACTTGATGAAACTTTTGAATTAAAATGAGCCGCAAACGCATCCGGTTTTATTTGAATAAGGAAAATGTGCTATTTTGAATCAGCTATTTTCAAAATTTGGCAAAGGAGTCGGGGAGGATGTCTGTGGTTCGTTGAACAACTGTTTTTTTAGACTTCTCAGTCTTGACATTTAATTTTGTTGAAACTTAGAGCATAAGGTTTTTGTAATGTTTATAGTCGTTTTGCAACTTGTTCGAAATTTCTTCTCTCAACCCCCTCTAAGGAACATCTGAAATAATTAGCTAACCGCTACAGTTTTCGTTCAATCTTTACAACATTGTCTATAATCGTGAATTTTTTCAATTTTTCACTTCTGTAATGTTCGAAGAGAAAGAGTGGGAGAGAAACAATTTTTCACATTTTTATAAATAAGTCAGAAACCGTGTTTTCGAAAAATACAAAAAAATTATTTTGAACAACAAAAAAATCACCTTCCATATGCCAAGTCGAAAATATTTTTTTTCAAAATTTCTACTCGCAACCCCCTCCAAAGAACAATTGAAATTATAACGACCAAACAAATTTTTTCATTTTTTTATTGCCAAGCTCCTACAACCGTGAATTTTTTTAAATTTTTTCTTTTGTAATGTTCGAAGATAAGTGGGGGGGACAAAACTAAAATTTCACTTTTTCTAAAATAAGTCCATTACTGTGCTTTCGAAAAGTAGAAAAAAAACTGTTTTAGACTAGAAAAAAAATAACCTTTCATATGATACCCATGACATGACCAAAAATATTTTGTTTTCGTAATTTTTACTCTCAACCCCCTCCAATGAACATTTGAAATTATAACAACCAAGGATTGGATTTTTGGATTTTTTTTGGATTGGATTTTCGGATTGGATTTTTTTTGATTTTTTTAAACCAAACTCGATTCCTTAACACAAACTTTTGGTTTACTATCTCCTTATCAATGTCCATAAAATATTGATAAAAAATAGTATTCAAAATTTTCTTGTTGTCAGTAGGCGTGGACAAATACATTGAATAACTGTATTTCAAGTTGATAGCACTTATAGTTTTTGAGAAAATCGATTATGTAGAAATTCGGACGGACACCGAAGTCTCACCAATAGGGTACCGTTTTTACTTTTTCAAAGTACGAAACCCTGAAAATGGTGTTATTGTATGATAAAAATCGAAAAAATTTTAGCAACGTTGACAAAGTAGACTTTAAGTAGACTCCACCACTAGTTTTTTTAATTATATGGTGCAATGAAAATCTTCTTTCCAGTGTAACCAAAAGATGAAAAAATGACGATTAATTGCAAGTCTTAGAAAGAGAATTTCAATTTATTAAAGTTTTAAGAAAATATCTTTATGTTACCTATTTAACTTAACGGGAAGTTCTTGGCGTGGCCGCTATGGTCACACCCTACCCTACTAGTTACTCCTGAATTTAGGAGTGGTATACACATTTATTTTAAGTTACTCGATCTGAAAGAATGGAGTAAAGGAGTGATATAAGGAGCATTTTAAACTCTGACAACAGTATAACAAAAGTGAAAGCATATATTTGCAAAAGCACATAGTGCAAAACACAAGGTTAGAGTTTAAATAAAATAAACTCTTTGTATATTAAAAACCTAATTATTTCAAAGTTGTATTTAAAATTTGAAGCATAATTTATTTTGTTTCGTAAGTTTTGATAAGACTTTATAGCATGATGATCGGTTTTTAGTTTCTGATAAAAAAAAGCCTATATCTTACATTGTTTTAAAAAAATCAAACAATTATTTATATCGAAGCAACTACAAATACATCAAAATTATGTTTTACTATTCCGAATAATAATAGTCAATTTTTTTCACTACCCGGCTAGGAGCTGCCAATGTTAAACAACGGACCAATCTCGGGCCAGCAGTGGCCAGCCGAGCCTTGGCTAGTTAGCTAGCTAGATAGCTGGGCCAATTGTAAATGCCTAGATTGAACCAAAGTTCAGTTTATTATATTATGCGTCATTAACCAGTCTAATGTATTGTAAACATGTGCAGGCCATATTATGTTAATCTTTATTTTCATATATAATACTGTATAATACTATATTGTGCAAAGCACAACCTCTTTCCACACACTTAAAGGAGGTCTGGAAAAAATAGTTTAAGAGAGACCTGGCCCAAGTCTTATTTGCCAGACTTGGCTCAAGCCTGGATTGCCAGACTTGGCTCAAGCCTGTTTTGCCATACAAGGCCCCATGACATCAGTCCAAGCTTGGTTTTAAAATGCTAAGCTTGGCCCAACCCCCAAAAGCTATGGCGCGGTTTTGGCCCAGGCTTGGCCCCTTAGCTTTTTCCTACCCGGGTATCAATACAGGTATTTAGAGTAGAATGAAAAAAAACTGTCGGTAACTGTCAAACACAATCTACTCTCACTTCACACTAACCTAAATGTGTAACCTGAAATTTTAACAAAACGAATTAACGTTTGATCAAACAACACCTATTATTGCATTTTCCATTAACTCATTCAATCATTGTCCATTATTTATAATTTAACACGTTTCAATAACTCAGTAAACATAACCTAAATTTCTATTTCGTACGCATCTTAAATTTTCCATATTTTCTTGAATTTTATTGTTGTAAATTGTTTTTCTTTCTATTACAAATATAAATATTTACCCGTAATCGATTTAAATAATAATCTTTAATCATTTAGTTAAATAAATAATTTGAATTGTTTTCGATAATTGGAAAATAATTCAACCATTAAATAATATATTCACTATTTCTTAATGGTATTTTTAAGATACAACTTTTTTTTGTAGGCAGATAGATGTTGATGTAGGATATAACTAGTCATAGAAAGTGCATTTGTAATTGAAAATTATTTTTTGGTTTAAATTCAAAGACAATAAAAAAAATTTTAAATTGAATTTTTATTTAACGTTTTGTTGAAGATGCTCATTTTTCCATTACAAAATTAACAGTTTTTAAGGTTGTTTACATACCTTTGAAAAAAGAAACAAAAGTTAGTAATGGTTTTGAAAGTTAAAAATTTTTTAATATTTTTAAAAAAATAGAAAATCATTTAATTGTTGTAACATTTAATTATTTCATATTGATTGATTTAGCTTAAGATTTTTAAATGGCGATGCACATTTTCTTTCTTTCTAAGTATCGAACTCTTATATTTATAGTACATTTAAGAATGAGGGTAGCAGGATTTCTTTTGAAATCTGGTTTAAATTATAAGTTTTGAACGCATTGCGTTTATCTCCGTTTTTGTCCCCGTCTGCGAGGCTCTTCACTTCATTGTGTCGCATAAACCAAGGTTCCTTTTTATAAAATCCAACTTAGATAATTATCAAATTTATTATTCAATTCAGAAAATTCAGATATTTTTAGTAATGATGTGTTAGCATCCTACTCAACAGAAATCAATTCTAAAGAAAAGAAAATCAGGGTAGGCTTATCACTAAACAGTAAGAACAATTGTCATATAACCGAAGATTTATAGCTATTAAAAAAAATGTTGTTCATGCACGAATCCAATTCGCTGGCTGAGGGTTCCGTAAATGTAAAAATACAGTGTATAAATAATTGGAACGAAATTATTTTTTGAATTGACTATTTTCATTGTTTCATTTGTTGGTTAGTAATATATTAACATTTTTCTTTTCAAAAGTCAAAACATATATTTGTCAAAACTTAAATGTAACTTTCACCGAGTCTATTCATATAACAATAAGATAAAGTTGATCGAATATTGAAGTAAAAAATTTATCTATCAAAAAATATTGTTATGAACACTATGGAAATTTGTTTAATTAGTTTGATGTTATACTTTCATATTTGAACGTTCTTCTCTCAGTAAAATTTAAACTCTGAATTCTAATTACTTCGAAAGGGTAAAAATCTATTTTTTCACTTCTTTATGGTTTTCACATGAACTGGCCGACATCTCGTTTCTGATAGAAAACAGGTGCTCGGAAGTCCCACCACCACTTGGTTCAATATCACTCAAAAACTAATCAGCTCCGTGTCATACATGTTTGCATCTTTTTTTAAAGTGTCATCAAAATTCATTTACAAACGAATGTTGTATGGTATGCTCCCAACAAGTATAAAAAACATAGTAAGAAAAATCACCTATTGCATGCGATGACCAACCCTTGGTCCAATGTACCAAAAGAGCTAACGCAATCTTTCTCATATTCATTGAAACCTTTTCCCAAAGGTTTCATGAAAATCGATTTGTACAAGTAGGCTATAGTAGGGATAAACACTTAAAAAAAACTTTTTAACTGGAAGTGACAAACCGAAAGTTGGTACGCAGAGATATTGTAAACAGTACTAAAACCTTATAAACTAAGTCTCAATACGATTGAAAGTCAGGACGATAGAAGATTATTGAAGATTCAAACTTAAAGGGGTTCGGGCGACACCCCGATGTTTGTCCAATTTTGAAATGAATCCAGATCTTCCATTTTCAAGTGAGCCTGGTTAATATACTAAAGTATAATCAAGATCCCATGCGTTTTGGTCACAAATCCTGGATTAGAAGTCATTGAAGGTTCAAAACTTAAGGTGTTCGGTGACCTTCACGCCATTTTGTTCAATTTTGAAATGAATCCAAATCTTCCATTTTCAAGTAAACCTGGTTCATATACTAAAATTTTATCAAGATCCCATGCGGTTTTTTCACAAATGTAGGATTAGATGTTATTGAAGATTCAAACTTGGTGTTCGGGAGAGTCCCCGCCATTTTGTCCACTTTTGAAATGAATCCAGATTTTCTATTTTCAAGTGAATCTGAATCATATATGAAAGTTTCATCAAGATTCCATGCGTTTTTAACATACATATACATTTTTGACTATTTAGAAAGAAGATGGTGGAAAATCAAAGATAAAATAAAATTTGGGGTATGTAAGATTTTTTTTCGATAGATTGCATTACTTCTTACAATTGAAAATTACGGTGAAGCAAAAATTATACTGCAAAAACCAAAACTATTTTGAATCCACCCGATCACCACAACTAATAGTTAGCGTGCATAAACTAATGTCAAACCGTTTTTTGTATGGTTGTTTTCCTCTCTTTGTCTCTCTGAGAAAAAGTTATTTCTTCCCATAGACAAAATTGTACAATTCTCAAGTTCCAAATTTGTAAAATTATTGCGAGTTTTTTTAAATATATAAGAAAAAACCCTACCACAAATAATAATAGTTTCTTTTTATAGAGTGTATAAAAAGAAATTAAAAAAAAGGATATTTTGGTTTTTATTATAAATGAATTTTATCAATGAAAAATAAATTTGTCCATAATGAAAAAAGTTTGAGAGCAAATTTTCATAATATACTTTGAGAATATGTATTTACATAACTTAAATATTTGTTCGTGTTGTTAGAAAATATTCCTTGTCCTTTATAAATTATTTGAGTAAAATAATCACTGGAAGTAACACAATGTTTGTATTCATTTTATAAAAATTAGCACAACTATGAAGAAAACATTTAATAATTTTTGATATTTTAAATTTAGAATTGTTTTTAATTTATAATTTAATAAAAAATAAAATGGAAAAAAGGCGAAATCGACAATGACAAACAATGTATCACCTTTTGTTTCAAACAATGCATCACCTATGTTCTCTCTATATTTAAATATACTCTCAGGTTAAATCTAATGGCAATATTTAGTAGGAACGAAAAGGCGTTCAGGTTTGTGTAGGCAATTCCACTTTCGCTATAGTTTTATTTCCTTTTTTTATCACTTTACTAATACATATTTGAGTGATGTTTATTTTGTTATCATAGTTATGTCCAAAAAATTAAAAAACACTTCAATTTGGGTTCATTCCATTTTAAATGACTTTACCTTCAAGCTAAATTTTTTTTCTTCACAAAACTGTAACTGTGATCTATCATTTTTTTTTTCATATATGTATTTTACAGTAAGATATGGCAACAACTGTGAAAATTACAATCTAGTTATTTTGTTTAGAATGCAATTAAGCGCATGGTTGTGAAAAAGGCTTAATATACGAAATAAAATATATCTAAAAAGAATTTAGCATAGCACAAATATAATAAACTGAATTGTTTTAGACTTTTTATTTTCTGAAAACTAAAGTTTGGAGTGTCTGAATTGGACTGCTTTGCTTTGATGAGGTAAGCATTCTAAATACATGAATTCTTTTGTGTTACGTTGGTCACACATCATTTTAATCAAAAGCGTCAATTTATGAAAAACTAACATATTTTTTAAAAAGTTATTGGCTTTTTTAAAAAAATACATTAATTACATTGAAGAAACTTATCAATAAATTTTATGTACATTTTCAACATCTAGAGAATTTTGGTTCATAATTTAGGTGTTAATTTAATGGTATAAAAAATGTTACGTTAGTCACATTTAAATTTTTATTTAAAAAATATCTAAAAATTTTAATTTAAATAAAAAAGCTTTCTGATTTAGATAAATAAACTCGATTTACATTTTAAAAAGTCAACGACCGCTTAAAATAATCTTTACTATTTTATAAGGAAACAAGGTTGTGAATTTCGGTATACATGTTACGTTAGTCACTTTGGAATGACCCTGTATAAATTATATGAAAATAAAATTTTTTATCAATGAAAGCAATCTTTTAATTCAAATTTTCATAATCAAAATCAAAATATTTGTTATTTTTTGTTGTGATAGTTATACAATTTGATTGAAAAAAATACCAAATATTTTGGTCAAAGGTTAGCTTTAGGTTATTTTTATCTCAAAGTTTATGCAAATTTTTGATTTTTAATTAGATTGAACAATTTTCTTAAAAATATTTTGCTTGCGTCGAATAGAAAATAGTAAATGACGCAAGGACTTATGCTATTTTGGACTTAATTTGGGTCACTTAATGGACTTAATGTGTAAACTCCACATACGTCCAAAAACCTTAGCTTTACGTCCTTTTTTGGAAGAATCTTAGTCCCTTGCGCCATATTTTCAACCTCGGGTGACGTATCTCATGAGCAGTCATTGGTTTTACTAATATCATCATAATTAAATTATACACATTTACTTTATACAAATATCTCTGACAGTTTTTCACAAAAATAATAGATTTATAGAAATTTATAAAAAGTTTAAAAACAAATTTTAAAACTCTTATGAAATAATGATGTCAAAGTAGAGATTATTTTGTATCCAACTCATGTAAAATAGTACATTTTACTACATGAGATGAAAACACTGTTTTTTCGTGAGTGTGGAATGTTGTTGACGAGACGCGTTAACGTCGAGTGGCGCAGTTTTACGAGCCTAAAACGTTTTTATCAAGCATAGTACTTAAATGCATTTTTTTATACGATACTAAATAAATGAACGATATTTATTATAAATTATTAAATAATTCGACAACATAACATTAAAAATTCATATTCTATTTTTTCGTAATTACTTTGATTTAAAAATTTTGTGAAATTACTTGAAAATAACATAGAAATATCAATTAATTATTTACCGAATATGGTTTTACACTAGTGGAAAAAAGCCATTTTCACAGGGGATTAAACCTGCATGAAAATAAACTTTTCATATGCTATCGTAGAAAAAACTAGTTGTTATACTTGCATACGCTCGGAAAACAATTTCCATGTCACATAAAAACAACTGTTACTTTTTATAACTAGTTGGATAAAAAACTATTTCAAAACCGATTTTTATTTGTTTTATGTTTTCGTCAATTCAGAAACATTGGACATAATCAAAGGCTACGTACAGAGTGAAAGCTGTAAGCGGTGGTGTGCGCAAAGCGTAGCCAGCTACGAAACTGCACGCGTATAATCAAATGAGAATGTTCACAGTAAAGCGAAGCTGTTTGCTGCGCGTAAGTATATTCACAAGCGACTCGCTTTGAAACTGTTCCGTGTAGTTTTTGAAGCTGAATAGCATGCATGCGTTTTGATTGTTTTTGTGTAAAATAAAATATAATATAATATAAAATATAGACATTCTAGTATATTCAAACAATATGGTTTTATTCTCTGAAGTTGAGGATATAATTGATGAATTTTAAAAAAAGATTTTTATTTATTTCAATTTTTTGTTGAACAAAGCTTGTTTTTATTTTTGTATAATTGTATCCTTGAAGATGGTTTAAATAAACCGAAACAATTGTTGGGTAAAAAATAATATATTAATTATTTATTGGCTTTAACCAAAAATCTTTTAATTTAATTTTTTTAATTTAATTTATTTATTAGTCCTCATAGTTTATACATTTTATTATAATAAATTATTTTTGCTGAGTTTAATTATTTTAATTTTACAACAGCTAAAAGATTAGTATAAGTATTATTTTGATTAATATACTAAAAATGGCAATATGTTATTGATCTTTAAAGCGACTATAGCTTAACCTACCTTAACCTACCTTAACCTAATTTAACCTAGCTACGTACTCTAAATTTACTAAATAGTATGATTCTTTTTTATTTCATAACATATATAACTAGTTTAAGGACTCAAAATATTAATTAGTCTGTTTTCAATAAATGGCAGTTTTCTATAGTAATTATTAATTTGTTCAAGAGCTACATCTTTGATTAAGTTCATGTTAGTTTGTGTATGTAACGTAAGTGTGCTAAATCTTTTTGGAACTTTCAAAATCAGTTTAAGAAACTTATTTTGTTCGACCTGCAGTTTCTTTTTATATGTTTCAGCCGATTGCCACCAAACAGGACTACCATACATGATGACCGACAGGATCATCGCTTTGTATACTAAAAGTTTGTTGTTTAAATTCATTTTACTTTTCTTATTTAAGATAGGATAAAACATAAAAAATAAGGTGTTGCATTTTTTTAAAATATTACATATGTGAGTTTTTAGTGTTAATTTAACATCGAGATATATGCCTAGGTATTTGACGACAGATTCCCATTTGATTGAAATGCCATTTATGATTATCTCTGTTTGAGGTAATTTTCTGATAGCCCGACATCTTGTAAAGTAAATTGCCTGACATTTCTCTACATTTATTTTCAACCTCCATTGGTAAAAGAAATTTTGAAGAATGTTAATGTAATTATTTAGCCTACTAATAATAACTGAGGACAATTCATCACTAGTGTAGATGGCTGTATCATCGGCAAAAAGTGCTATTTCACAATCGCCAACCTTTGGAATATCATTAATATATAAATTGAATAATAATGGGCCCAGTATTGACCCTTGGGGAACACCAGCTGGAACGTCATGTTTACTCGATCTGTCGTTTTGAATTTGGACGAAAAATGACCGATTTTCCAAATACGATCTTAAAATTTTCAGTATGTACATGGGTAAACGATATTTCTTTAATTTGTGTAAGAGCCCTTTTATCCAAACTGTTTCGAAAGCCCGTTCCAAATCTAAAAGAACCAATCCTGTGGACTTTAAGTTTTTACGCATCGTTTTCACATAGTTTGTTACTCTTTGAATTTGATGTACAGTTGAGTGTCCAACCCTAAAACCGAATTGCTCACTAATCTGTATTGCATATTGTTCAACAATTTGTAGTATTCTTTCTTTAATTAAATATTCAAAGAGTTTACCCAAAGTACACAGGAGACTGATTGGTCGGTAGCTTGTATGCAGTGTTGGATCTTTTCCAGGTTTAAGAATTGGGGTGACCTTTGCTAACTTCCAGTTTTGTGGAAAATATCCTAATTTGAGGCAACTATTAAATAACTGGCTTATAAAGGATATACCAGTGTTTGGCAATTTTTTTAAAAGAATATTTGGAATATTATCAATGCCAGGTGCTTTGAAAGGTTTAATTATATTGAGAACAGATTTAATTTCGTTTACTGTTATTGGATAATCTATTATTAAATCGTTACCATTTAAGGCATCTATTTCATCAATTGAATGTTGCACTTCAGTATCTACATTTACATTTGTATTATTACCACTAACGAGATGTATGTTGTATAGTTCTTGAGATATCAAGTTACATTTTGCCGTGTTATCAAAAATTACGGAACCATCATTGTTATTAGATTTCAGGGGAGGTATAGGTTTGTATTTATTTTTGAGATTTTTCGTTACTTTCCAAAAAGACTTCGATCCATTTTTTAAACTCACAAGTTTGTTTTGCCAACCTTCGTTGAGCTTTTCATAAATATGAGATTTAATAATTTGGTTCAGTTCATTTACAATTTCTTTTAGATATGTGAATCTTAACCTTTGCCATTGTCTTCTACGAACATTTCGAAGTTTTATCAGCATTTTTGTTTCGTCATTCAAAATTAGTTTGTCATTATTTGTATGACGTACTAAGGGAACTGATTTTTCACGCGCCAGTGTAATAACCTGTGTAAAAAAATTTAAATTTTCATCAATACCTTGAGTTGTATTTAGATCGTAATTTGTACCGTTGTAACCCAAACCATCAGTTATATGCTCTTTATATAAAGTCCAGTTCGAATTTTTGTAATCGAATTTTTTAGGAAGTAGATTTTCAATACGTGCAGTAAAACTAACCGTGGCAATAACCGGAAGATGATCCGAATTTAGTTCATTAAGACATTCTATTTTGGTAACTGGTAAATTGTTATTGGTAAGAAAAATGTCAATAGTACTAAATCTTCCAATGGGACTTAAGTGCGTTGGAGAACTTGGAGCAATTATTAAACAGCTGTCCAAATCTATGGACAGTTGTTGTAATATTCGGCCACCTTTATTATTTCTACAGCAATTCCACATACTGTGGTGGCAATTGAAATCACCACCAGCAATATATGGGTTGCTTCTATTCGAAATTTTAATTAAATCAGCTCTTAAGTTAACATCACCAGATTTTGGGCAATAACAAACGAATACTTCTAAATTAGCATTTCCATTCTTAACTACGATACCAATACATTCAATTGATTTTAAATTTAAATCAGGAAGAAGCGAATGAGAAATGGATTTTTTTATTAGTATGCCTACTCCTCCCTTTGCTTGTGATTCGCGATCACGTCTATAAAAGTAAAAATTATTAATAAAAAAGGAATCGTTTAGTTTCAAATGGGTTTCAGTTAATAACATAATATCTATGTTATATCTTTCTAGAAATTGAACCAGCTCAAATTTCTTTGGTTTTACACTACGGGCATTCCACGTAGCAACTAATAAATTGCAGTGATTACGGACTACCGACATATTTAAACGCAAACTCCGCAATGGCACTGATTTGGTCCTGTTTGGTACGACAATTTTTCAGAACTGAAACGATTTCATTAAATATGGTGAACAATTCATTAGTTGTAAAAAGTTTATCTGTTTCTTCCGCTGATTGTTGTGTGTTTATATGTGTCTCGAGTAATGGTTGATTGTTTTTTAGAACTTGAGAATATGTGCGTGTATTAGTAAACGTATTTTGTGGTTGTGATTGGTGCAAGTAATGTGGTTGTATATTTGTTTTTGTTAAATCTAAATAATTATTATAAGTTTTTTGAATAGCAAAATTTCTTACGTTCATATTTTGTTTTATTCTCAAATAGTCTGATCGATTTGGACATATCAATGAATTTGCTGCATGTTGTCCGTTACAGTTTGCACAGTTGTATTTTGTAGCATCATCTTTGACGGGACATTCGGTTTCTCCGTGATTTGTAGAACAATATTTACATTTGGGCAGCATTTGACAGTTATTGATTCCATGGCCATACATACAGCATCTTAAACATTGTGTTGGATGTGCCTTATTTGATGGAGCCACAATATCCCAGTTGCACACCGTGTGATAAATGTATTTGCACTCTTTTAATTTGTTAAGTGTTACAGTTCCCTTTTTAAAAGTAACAAAATAAATGTAGTCGTCATCATTTCTCGATTTTTTCGGCCTGGTTTGGTATATCTTGAGAGGGTTTAAGCCTCGTTCTTTAAGTTCATCCTCTATTATTTTGGTGTCTACCAAAGGTATTCCAAATAAAACAAAACGAATCGTTTTATTTTCTTCAAGAGTAAAAGTATAATACTCACTTTCCAAAGTTTTCAACTCATTTATCAATGAATTATAGTTGTTTATTGTATAACAAAAAATTTTTGTCCCAATCGATTGGATTTTAATGTTATAATTATTAATTTTTAATTTACTCATCAATTTATGAATATCAGTATATTGTAATTTACATATAACGGGTGGTATTCTGGTTTTGGTTTTTACAGCTGATGATGTAATAGTGTCAGCATGTTTATCAATCAGTGGTTGGAATTGATTACTAACCGATATTGAATACATTTTAGATTTTTTTTCTTGGTTCACAAAATCTATATCTTCTGCTGGTCTTTTCTTTTTTATACTACTTCCTGTGCATGCCATAGACATGGACACATCATCGTAGTCACTCACTTTAACTGGTATATTTAGATCCAGTTAATTTTTCAATAATTTTGAATTAAAACTTTTTGTTTTATAACTTTCAAACAATATAAAATTTTTTTTAATTTAAAATTTATTTTAGATATTTATTTTTACGACCTTTCACGATGAAAGCTAAATTCTTTCTCCCCAAAAATCTTTTTTTAAAATATAATACGCAAGCCAAATAACAAATTCTCTATAATTGATGAAATTCACTTTTGCCTTTAAGGTTTAAATAAATGTTATGTATACCAATTTTCGTTCTCAAACTGTAAACCGTACGTAAAAAAAGACTTTCACTTAATAGGCCAATAGAATAACGGAAAAAGATATGGCTTACGTGTTGTTGTCGGTAACAGGTCAGAATTTTTTTTAATCTCTGGGGTAGAGTACTCAGATAATGGACATGCCGAGTCCACTCGCCCGGCACCTAGGGACTGGAGTTATGCAACAAAGTGTGCTGGAAATTTTTTTTTGCTTCCTTGTAAGCGATATAACTCGTAAATGGTGCACTTTAGGATACTGGTGCCATGGAATTTTTTTATTCCTTAAATGTTGTTCTATAACTTAAAATAAAAAAAAAACAAAAATAATTTGTTTTGTTGCAAACTTTTGCGAAAAATTGCGAAAAAATGTCTAAAAATCGATATTTTTTAATTGAATTTACTTATTTGCAAATAATTGTTCATAACATAATTGAGCCCTTTATCTTGTAGCTGAAACCTCAACGAAAAAAGTAAGAACGTTTCATTCGGCCTGATAGTTTTTGCTCAATTCCATTTTGCACTTAATGCCCCTAAAAAAGTTGTTAAGTTTGGGCAGGCCGCAAGGTCTGAGTTTTTATCCAATTGCAATCTGCTTGACGGGAATTGAAAGGGTGTAGTGTCAGCTTTAAATAGCATTTGTGTTTCCCATACCCATATTCAATATTAACAACAATTACAGTGGTTTGAAAAAACCCGCGAAAATTCCTTTGTTGCAAAATTAAATTTCTCAACGAATTTTCTACTTAACGAGATGCGACTTTAAAATTTGCAAATTCCTTAGAAAACCGAAGATTTAAAAAGAAACCTCTCTAACATGATTTGGACCGAGTTCTGGCCCAGTTTGTTTTTGAAACTACGATTGTGACATTGATTTTGTATGCCATATATCGACAGGAACCGAGAATTTCCCTCCAAAATGATACTGTTGTGCTCACAAGATGCTGGGTCTGTGTCAACCCAACACGTGATTGGTTACTCTGACTCCTGCTTGTAACGTACTCTATGAAAAAATAAAACGTACTGTATAGTATACGTAAAACGTACGTTGCGACACGATGTATATATTTGAGTATTATTGTAATGACACATAAATTTAATGAAAAGGTAAAGAACTATTTATGTGTAATCATGTCCCAAATCATGTTAGGGAGGTCTATTTTCTAAAATCTGAGGTTTTCTAAGCACTTTGCATATTTTAAAAACGAATCTCGTTAAGTTGAAAATCCGTTGAAAAATTTAATTTTGCAACAAAGGAATTTTCGCAGTTTTTTTGAACCACTATAGTTGTTGTTAATATTGAATATGGGTATAGGCAACACATATGTTATTTAAAGCTGACACTACACCACTTCAATTCCCGTCAAGCAGATTGCGATTGGATAAAAACTCAGACCTTGCGGCCTGCCCAAAGTTAACAACTTTTTTAGGGGCATTAAGTGCAAAATGGAATTGTGCAAAAACTATCAAGCCGAATGAAACGTTCTGAAGCTTACTTTTTTTGTTGAAATTTTAGCTAAAAGATAAAGGGCTCAATTATGTTATAAGTAATTATTTGCAAATAACTAAATTCAATTAAAAAATATCGAGTTTTAGACATTTTTTCGCAATTTTTCACAAATTATTTTTGTTTTTTTTTTATTTTAAGTTATAGAAAAACATTTAAGGAACAAAAAAGTTCCATGGCACCAGCATCCTAAAGTGCACCATTTACGAGTTATATCGCTTACAAGGAAGCAAAAAAAAATTTCCAGCACACTTTGTTGCATAACTCTAGCCCCCAGCTGCCGGGCGAGTGGACTCGGCATGTCCATTATCTGAGTACCCTACCCCAGAGATTAAAAAAATTCTGACCTGTTACCGACAACTTCTGATGATGAATCATTTTGAAAAATGGCCAATAAAATCGATTTTCGTGTATATAGCTTCGCATAAAGCATTACTGCGCACACTCAATCGCTTTGCTCTAGCGCGAGACAGCGCCGTTTTGCGCACAGCACAGCTCATAGCTTTCACTCTGTACGTAGCCTAAACATTACAAGTTAGTGACGACCTACCTAACGTCACCACCCCAAATGTGAGAACCGTATTTAATATAGAGACGTAGTATCCATGTTAATATATGAAATTATTAATTTCACCGTGAAAAACGAATACCATAGCCCATGCACAATCTAAACGCGAAAAAGCCAAGAAATATTTTACCTTAAATTCAATTAACATTTTAATTATCAAAGAAATAATAAATAATATACCAACAACATAACCTAAGTTTTCAATTAAGTTTCGTTTCACTTAAAATGATTTAAATGTTTTTTGTAAGATCAAATTCTACAGATAAATGTTTTATTATTTTTAAAATGAAGACAATAATTGTTTTGATTTGCTTATTTTTAGTTTATTATTAAAGATTTTTATTGTTTATATGATACTTTTGTTTTAATATAGTTCAAAGATGCGGTGGTAATTTGATTTCGTTAGAAAAATGCAATTATTTTTTTGAGTTTTACGATTTTAAAAATATTTAATTTTTAGTAGTCATTGTCTGTCTTATCATGAATTGTTAAGTCTGAATAAAAAAAAATAGAATATTAGATTAAGATTAGTGTAACAGATTACGACTTCTATCTAACATCAAAAAGATAACTTATCTCTAGGAATTATGAAAAAAACAACGGTAATTGATTTAAATTAATAAAGTTTTATATTCGAAGTAACTGTATAAATTCGGTTTAATTATGTTGCATATTTAATGATGTAATATACAGAATATTAACGAAAGAATTATTTAAAAAGAAAAATAATAAATAAGCCTAAAAATTAATAAAAATAAATAAAACATTGTCAAATCCATTAGATAATTTAATATAATTCACAAATATATTATGAAAACCGGTTAACCTATATTTTATTGATTGTAAACAAATAAACAGAAATAATTAAAGAATAAAAATTTAAATTAACAATCAAGTTTCTTGAATTTTAATCTAATTCTAATTCTAATTTTAAGTTATTGTTTTGACTTTTCAACTAAAATAAACAGACTCTGACTAACCAAAAAATTATGCATCATAAAAGATAGAAAAAACTAAACACATTAAAATTCATGTCAGTTTCATGAGAACCGAAATTCTATGGATTAAAGTTATTTTTATGTCAAATTTTAAAGAAATGGGGTTTTAAACGTGATGATAAATGGCTTTTAAGGAAATATATGGTAATCTTTTATAATTTGTATTGATAGGCTGATAAGATGTTACCCAGGTAAGCAGAGAGGATTGTTTTGACATTGAGCCAAGCTTGTTTTAAGGTCGAACAATGTTGGGACAAGCTTTACAATAAACTTGTTTGAATGTTGTTTTAACCTTAAATGATAACCACGTACCATTATTATTTTTAGAGATTGGAACAATATTTAAATACAATGCTGGTCCAATTCTACTCAGGTAAGCACAAAGGATTGTTTTTACATAGAGGCAACCTTGTTTTAAGGTTGAACAACGTTGAGACAAGCTTTAAAATAAAATTGGTTGAATGTTGTTTTAACCTTAAATGATAACCACGTACCATTATTATTTTTACACATTGGATCAATATTTAAATACAATGCTGGACCAATTCTAAAACAAATAAATCGAATTCATAGCTTTTTAATTTTTTATTCAATGTATAATTCACTATATGTGTTGTTATGGTTTTCCATATTATTCACTGTTTGTGCGCTTTTGTCACTTTTGAATTAAAATGCAATATTTAAAAATATAGTTTTTTAATATGTTTATTTTAATTTTTATTTTACGAATAATAATATAAACTTCCTTATATTAACAATTTGAATTTGATTTTTTATTTTAATGAATATCGATTTCGACTTACTTTACGCGAATTTGGGATAAGAATTTGCCAATCCTGACCTTCAACTGGTCAGTTAGCGTATACAATTCGCCGTCATCTTCAGTTCTTTAATTATTATTACAATCTTTGCTTAAACTAATGTGTTATATGCTATTTCAACTGCTATTTTTTATTATTATGTCATATATTTTGTTAGTTTTAGTGTTGATTTTATCATTTAAAATGTTGATATTGTTTTTATGTTCATATATTTTCTATTTATTCCAATCTATCTAGATGTTGTCCTTTTCTTTTTTATGTAATATGGTTAAATTTGTGTTGATATTGGTATATTTGTGTTTTTCTATTTTTAAATGTTGTGCATATCTGGATTTTGGATCAATTTTATTAATTTCACTGGTGTGTTCAATAAATCTTTATGTGAAGGACCGCCCCGTTTGACCTATATAAAATTTACTGCAGTCATCACAGGTAATTTTGTAAACACCTGTGTCTAAGGTTTGGGTTTTTTGGTTTTTAGGTAATTTTCTATTTTATTTTTGTTTTTGTAAGCTGCAATATATCCATATTTTTTGAAGTTTTTTGCATTATCTTGAATGTTGTTTTACTATATGTAACGCTATGTATTTTTTGCCTGCTAAGTTTTTTTCATTCCTCAGTGTTGTTAGGGTTTGCAAATTTTTCTTGTGTTTATGTTTTCTATTTAATGTGTCAATTATTTCGTTTTTATACCCGTTTTTACAGGCTATGTAATTTATGTTATTTAATTCGTCTTGATAATTTTCTGCATTCATTGGTATATTGTTCAATCTATTGATCATGTGATAGTATGCAGCTAGTTTATGTTGGTATGGATGATGTTATTTAATATTTATTGTTTGATCCGTTTAGGTTGGTTTTCGGAATATTTTGAATGAGTGTTTTGAATCTACATTTTTGATTGATAAATTCAAAAAATTTACTGTTTCTTCATTTTCTAACGTGAATTTAATGAAAGGTTCTATGCTGATTATGTATTGTAAAACATCAAATAGAATATGAAATAATAATGGAATCGGTAAAGAATGATATGGAAAGCACGATAAAAAAGAAAAGAGAAAATATAAAATTGAAATTAAAAAAGTTAAAAGAATCAAAACTAATAGAAATGGGAACTCATCGTTATTATGATAATAGCAGTTGAAATAGTATATAAGACATTAGTTTAAGCGATTATTGTAATAATTTAAGAACTGAGGATGACGTAAGTCGAAATCGATATTCATTAAAATAAAAAATCAAATTCAAATTGTTAATATAAGGAAGTTTATATTATAATTAATAAAAAAAAATAAAAAAAAAAAAAATAAACATATTAAATAAGTATATTTTTAAATGTTGCATTTTAATGTATAATTCAGTATAATCCTTGGCTAGCTAACTTTGGTTACAGTCTGGGCCAGTTGTAAATGCCTAAACTGAACCAAGATTCAGTTTATTAGGTTACGCATTATTTACTAGTCTAATGTAGTGCAAAGCCATATTAAGTTTTTCACTAATTTTATAAATGTTACTCTTTCAACAATTTCTTTCCACACATTTAAAGGAGGTCGGGAAAAAAATTGGTTTGGTATATCTGGCCCAAGTCTTATTTGCCAAACTTGACCCAAGGACATCAGTCCAAACTTGGCACAAACTTGGGTCGTTTGAAAATATTAAGTCTGGCCCAAACCCCGAAAGCTATTGTGCGGGCTTGGCGCAGGTCTGGCCCCTTAGCGTTTTATTACCCGGGTATTGTAATGGAATTTCCTCATATATTGTAAATTTGTTGGCTACAGTCCATCATTGAACAAAAGCTGAAATTATATAACAATTACAATAAATTTGTTTCAACATTGGACCAAGCTTGGCCCAAAACTAAATATAGTAGTCAAAAGATACAATTTACATTTATTTATTTTAACCTTGGCTTAGTATGACAAAATGTATCAGACTAAGACTTGGCCATGCTTTGATAATCATTTCTTAGTTTTTCAAGCTTGGGCCAAGCTTGGCCCATTCGATAAGCCTTGGTATTTCTAACCTGGGATATAAGTGATTTTATTTGGAAATGTTTTGTAATTTTGGCTTTGCAGCCATTAACAAAAACAAAACAAAATAAGTTATTGTATTTTTGGTCCACTACGTCCTGTATATATTTATGGTTTGACATATATTGAAACTATAACCAACCGAATAACATTTAATATTCTTAAAAATAGTCGTTGCTAATCTTATAAATTTAAACCCTATATACACATTATGGAATCAATACCTCCAGACGTTAAAAACAAATAATGGAGATGTTCTATTTATCCTATCTATTCATCCGAGGAATAAAAATAATTTCTTTTTCAACTCCCACCTAGAACTAAATTGAACGTTTTTAGAAGATAACTATATGAACAAAATTACTTTTATAAGTATATTCATACTAATTTTGATTCGCCTCCGAGCACAACTTTTCCAATAAGGTCAACTTTTTATTTGCTTTTACTTTGGTTTTCCATTTAATTAGCTTCCAGATTTTATATTTTTTTCCCTTCAATTTTTTTTATTTTAAACTCAACGGCAAAAAAAATAAAATGATCGATTTGTTTTCTTCCCATTCTTAATAATTTGTATTGTGATTTTTTTGTACCCGTAGTCTTGTTGAAACCAAAATAAAATTTCACAGTAAAACGAAATGAAAATAAAAGGAAAACATTTTCATTCCATTGAGCACATATAAACTGAATAACAGATTATATTGTATGTAAATGTGTGGGAGTTTTCATAATAATTGTGCAGGTGGTTTCGAAGAATTTTTAATAAGAAAAGGTATTTTAATATTATTAAATTCTGAATGCCGTGGATCGAAAAAAACTCTCTAAATCATTCCACAAATAAGTTAATGATCAAAATTTTCCCATTTGTATTTTTCAAACTAACAGTTATTTTAAAATGATTATATCCAAAATGATTAACCTTAAAGTAAAGCCTTAACCTTAAATTAAAAATTAAAAACTAGATATCTTAACGTCAAAACATTTAATTGTAACACAATCAACTAGAATAAATTTATTGACCTAAAAGTAAAATTTAGAACAGAAATAAACATCTAGCTGCATTACACACCATATTGTTAGTTAAGAAAATTGATATAACAACATATTGATGATTAAATGTACAGAAGAAACTAAATATTTCCTCGTAATAGAGACAACATATATTATTTCTGTTTGGAATTTCGATTACTGAATTTCCCACTGATAATTTTTTAAATGAAGCTATAGTAGGACAAATGAAAAACTATTTGTAATTTTTTAAATTAGTGTTTAGAATTACAATTTTCGAGGGTAAATGGGTTAAACTAATAATCAGCAGATATTTAATCAAGTATAAACACTATAAACAAATAAACGTATTAACGAAGAACAAATAAAACTTCTTGAATATCATCTCCAATAGCTTTAGAACGTCTGTGTTTACCAGACTACAAATAAATGATTCTAATTTACAAAGTTGGTCATGGTTTATAGGCGATTTATTTGTTTGGTATAATTGTCTTTGTAATGTTTGTGATTACTAAGAAGCCGTGTAATAGACCAATTGATAATTATGCCTCCAAGTTGGAGTTCAATCGAAACACGTCAATCAGCTTATAATTTTTGAAACTGAGACTACTGACACAGTGATAGATGCCCGAAATTCGGTAATCATGTGCTGTAATATTGTGTATTTAGTGTACAAGTCAGTTTTTAAAGATAGGTCAAAGAGTGAAATAGGTAAAATACCAAAAACAAAGAAGGAGAAATTAATGTTTATAAACCCATAATTAGTTCTGGAACAAAGATTATTAATTTTAATCATTTTTTATTTTTCATACCGTTACCATTTAACTTCATGAAAATTGAAATTGAAATCAAATAGAAAATAAAATAGGAAATATTTATACTGTCAACCGATCACCAATACCAATCGTTAGCGTGTATGCAAATCTGTCGAATCGTATTTTTTTGTTTGTTTTACTCTCTAAAAATTCGAAATTTCTTCCCATAGACGTGCCTAACTTTTTCATTTGATTCAAAATTGTACAATTATTGCGACTTCTTTTTAAATTTACAAGAAAAAACACTGCCACAAAAAAGTAATAGTTTCTCCCTTTCTGCTGTTATAAACAAAAGAAAAAAAGACATTTTGGATTTTGTTATAATAACAAAACATAGTTTTTTGAAATTTCATCGATAAAAAATAAATTTGACAGTAATGATAAAAATTTGCCAGCAAATTATATTATGAAAATAAAAATAATTACACAGCGAAATATTTCTTCATGTCGTTAGAAAATAATGCTTGTTCTTTATAAAATATTTAACTTAAATAAACACTGGAAATAACTCCAATAAATTTAAATTACTCTCGTAATTATTGTCATTCATTTTATAAAAATTAGCACATCTATGAAGATAAAATTTCATATTTTTTGAAATTTTAAATTTAGAATTGTTTTTAATTCTGAATTTAATAAAAAAAATTGTGGTAGTAAATATAAACATTGAAAAACAAATCAAAATGGAGAAAAGAAAAATTAAATTTAACAGATTTGCTAGATCGCGACTTTTTTTGTTTTTCTTCGTACGTTTTTGTAGTAACGTTCTCTCTATATTTATATATATATAATCTAAGATACTGATGTAATAACAATTATGTATGCGTCTCAAAAGACCATTTTTGTTTTATCTTTAGCAGCGTTTTTTTCATTTGGGTCAGGGTCAAGGTCTAGATCAAGTCTATTTTTTACATTTAAAAACAATTAGTGTTTCTGATTAAATTTTTTTGAATTTTTTTTATACAAAGTTTTATTTTTCAAGAGACGTTAAATATTTTTTGAATTTTTTTTATATTGAATTATAATTCATAAAATGGCGCTACAAATTAACGATTTTTTTTCTTCTCAGCTCAGTGTTGCCAACAATTTAAAATACAATATTTTTTTTCTTTGCGTGACCCACATCGTTTTTATCAAACCTTGACCCTGACCCAAATGAAAAAAACGCAGCTTTTGATACCTGTGATAATTTTAGTAACCATCAACACACAGAAACTGAAACATCGCAAACAACACCAGAAAAAATTGTTTCAAGAGCAATCAACAGTATAGAGACTACAACAATTGAAATGTCTTTTCCAATCAATAATATATAAAGCTTCTGATCTATCTCTTTACTCTCTCTCCCTCTACGCTATCCTTTTAAAGAAAAATTTAAAAGTTTGTAAAAAGTTTAGACAAACAAATTAGTCAAACATAGAATTAAAAATTGTGCAATTTAAACACAATCAATAGTTAACATGACAAATTTGTCAATTTTTTGCTACTATAGTTAACAAACTATTGCAAAAAATTTTTGAATATATGTACATAATGGATTTCCGTCGTTAGTTAATCAATTCATCTAAACAAAATTTAAATTTAGATTGTCTAATTATATCTTTTGTTCTATTATAAATTGAATAACTTTTACTTGTTTACTTTCAATTCAAAATTAGCATTTGAACAAATTTTAGAAAATTTAGAAATAAATCAATAAGTTTAAATCTAGATCTACAAATAAACCAACCGATTATCGTTAGCATTTAAATTTTAAGGTAAACTAAAACAAATCAAGGCAAATACCAAAAACAAATATCACAATGGCCGAGTATTTTGGATATTTTGAGAGCAAACTTTTAAAATTCCAAAAAATGTAGGTTTTTGTATACGATTTTTTTTAGTTACTTGACATGTGTTTGTAATAATGTGTTTGTAATTATGTGTTTGTAAACTTGGCTGATAAACTTACAATTATAGATGTCAATTTCTATTGTTATTTTATTAAACTCTTCCATAAACAGTGAAACATGTTTACAAACCATTAGTTCCGCCTACTTAAAATCAAAGCGTTTTGATTTTACTAAAACCAATTTGAAAACCGTCAAATTGGTTTGCAAACTTCACCATACACTATAAAACATTCTATAAACACAAACCAAGTTTTGAAACATGTTTCAAAGTGGATGGGCTCTTTAATATTGAAGATAATGTTTTTCCAGAAATTTATTTATTTATTTATTTTAATTTGTTTGACCTGAAAAACAATGTAATGACAAGCATAAACTAAACCAGACAAAATAAGTGTCTAAAATAAATTTTGTGAAAACAGACCATCAACAACCATGCGTCTGTTTTTATAATTTCATAGACCGAATTAAGAAAACTTAACGCGTTTTATTCTATTAACATGCAACATGGATTTAACATTAATTCTTATAATTTTTTTTTAATTTCCCAGTAACAAATTGAATTTGCGTCTTCTTTTGCTACCGTTTCGCTGTTACAAAAATTAAATTAAAACAAAAAAAATCATATAAAACGTGATAATTCATAAAATAAAAAAAAATTAAATTCTCGTGACAAACACCACAACACAGAAAAAGTCGCGATCGTTTATTTTGTTATTCATTTTAAATTTACAATTTAGATTTTGACATTTGAATATGTACAACAACAATATAATTGAAATTATTAGAATTCTTAGGAAAAAATTCAAAATTAATGAAACGTGACAATATTTTATTTTGATGCAATTTTAGAATAATTAGACATCATAAGTTAGCATGCATGCTTTATGATTCTCTTGGTATAAAATGATACTTTAATTATAAAAATTTTGGCGGATATTTTGAAAGTTATTTTTAATTAATTTATTCAAGTAGGTGTTGCTTTTAATGATAGACAATTTTTCAATAACAAATAAAAAATCATTAGTTATGATAAACTTTTGTTATTATTCTTTCATTCACTATGTTAAAATCCTATGTTAACAACAAAGTAATGAGTTTATTATGCACTAGAGCGTAATCCAATAATACACAACCCATGTCATCATCAAACAAATCACATTTTTTACGAAATAAAAACATGAAAAAAACTATGAAACGAAAGATTATTTATGTGTATTGGTATATTTGTATATTTGAAATTAATATATACTGTTTCTAGTTTGGTTGCAAGAAAATACTCATCTTTCTCACACTCGTGTTTTCAGCTCTTAAACTCGTACTGTAATAAGACTCGTTGCACAATATACTAATTGCGATGCCTTTCCACATTGTTTATTTCATATAAATAAGAGTCGGTAGTTTTAAAAATTTACTCCCATTATGCATCTACAAATTTTAAAAAATATTTCCCACGACAACATAAATTCTTGCCAAACCCTGACGAAAAATTTAGCATCTAAACATTGCTCAGCATAAATATATTTTTATATAGAAGTCGCCTTTCGATTTCGTTTCGACCAAAAAATGCATATTTTGTTCACAAAAAAAAATCTCACGATCATCGAAGTATTTTCTTATAAATTTCATTTTTTTATCTTGTTTCAACAAGGAGATTAGATTGGTAAATTTGTTGTAAATTATGAATAAATAGTTTTTAAAAGAAATTGTAATTACATTGAAAATGCAATAGTTTTATGATTAAGTTGTTTTTTGTAAGAGAAAGTTTATGTTTGGATAAGATCGTGTTTTCCATTCCATGCAATTCAAGTGTAACAGCAGCATGTATTTGAATAAAAAAGTGTTGTGCATTTTCGTTACAGTATGTGCCACAAAAGGACATAAGCACACATGTTGAGAGGTATTAATGAGGTATTATGAGGTATTAATTGACGTTTTTTTACACCGTTGTGGGTCAAATCCACTCGAAAACTCGTTCCATTTATATGCAGTTCAGACAAATAAGTGTGACAATATTCTAACATTATGACAGAAACAGGAGGAATCTCGATTGTGTGACTGTTTGCACTAACCAACTGCACCAATAGTAATCATATTTATTACAAGCAGCAAGATCACCAACAGTACGACTATGTCTAAAAGAAACAAGTTTTGATGTCATTCGATTTGACAATTCTCTCTCTTTTAAGCAACGAACTTGAGGTGTAGAGCATTTTGTATATGGGTAGTTCTACACACGAAGGAAGAAAATGGAGCTAATTACGGCACGACATATAAGGTATAAGGTCTGGCAAGTAGTTTTAGTTAAAGTTGATGACGTTTTTTCCACTTTCTGAATGTGGCCAGTAAAAAAAAATACATGAGTCAAAATTAAAAAATATCCTTCTTACTCCTAAATTAACTCAAAATTATCTCAAAATACGAAATAAACATTTATCTAAATCAAATCCCGCTCTTAAAACTTCCAGGGGACTCAGACCAGGGGCTGATAATTTATCAGCATTTCTCTTAAAAATGACAAAATTACATCTAACAAAAAAATAAACGAATTCTGTAAGAAGGGGCTGCATATTCACGACGTATAAAACTATAAAATTACCTGTAATTAAAATACTTTTTACAAAAAAACTTACCAGGGGACTGATAATGTGACTACACAAAACACGATCTTGCTAGCAATGATGACTGTTTTGATTGATAAAACCTCGGACTAAGTAAAACACTTGCAATATTAAATTTGAGCAATTTCCCGAAGATTCAACATCGTTTTGACTTGACCCGTTTTAATTTTGATTATTTTTTGTTTATAGATAGTCTTTCATAAATAAAAAATATAAGTTCTCTTAGAATTTTTTTTATCGACCAGGGCTCTTCACAGGGTGCCCTCAATTTTTTGTTATTTTGTGATGTGAGTGCATTTTGACGAGAGATTGAAGAAAAACTACTCAATCGTTTTTTATAAATGATATGTCGTTGAATAGGTATTAGAACAAAGTTTTTAAAAATGTACACTGTTAATTTTTTGAAATAATTTTTAACGGTGTAACATAAGAAAAAAACGATGTAATTGAACAAAAGATGGCGCTACACCTTTTTTTTTTAAAACTAAATTGAAGCTTATTTTATATCTAATTACTTGTGAAAGTTTAGGACTAGCGATATTTTTTGTTTTAAAGATAAAATTCGTTATGCATATGACTGTCGGGAATCAATTTTTTTTGTTCTGATGGAAAATTATAAAAATGGCGTTATAAGCTAAGAGATTTTTTTTATGTTAAATATCAAATATTTTATTATTAAATGAACTTTTTAAATTATTATAAAAATTACATATGAAGTACAATAAATAAAATAAATACAATTGTTAAAAATGATTTACTTATTTTACAAACAGAAGTTTCTTTTGAATACGAAAACACTTCTGCAATTATTTTCTTTGTATTAGATGGCATAAAAGAATGAAATGTTTATTTATCACTTTTAGTAATCACTTGTCACTCTTATAAAAAATAATTTGACAGTCTCGACTGCAATCAAAAAAGCCGTATAAATAACTAAATCTATTGACTGGAGAAGCATTATGTTCGTATTATGTTATAAGAAGAACTTTTGACTGGAGAAGCATTATGTTCGTATTATGTTATTATGGAATCATGAAGTAAAAGATTGTATTTTAACATTAAATTACAAATATTTTATTTTTGAATAAACTTTTTAAAATATCATACAAATTATATATGTAGGTTAAAGAAAATAAATATAGTTATTGAAAATTATTTACTTATTTTACATTCAAAAGATTCTTTTGAGTTGGAAAACATTTTTGCATTTATTGTCTTAGTATTTAATGGTACAAAAGAATGAAATTTTTGAGTTCCACTTATAGTAATCGCATTTTTATATCGATTTTGTAATTTTTCTTTTGTTAATTGATATTCATTTTTATCGGCGTATCCAAAGTTCATGGAAGATTCCCATTTTAAAGCCCATTCGAAAAGTTTTTTTGGTGTTTCAATAATATCTCTGCTCCTCATACTATAACGGTGTGCAGCACGCTTCAGTGTACCAACAATCCCATCGCAAGGTCCCTTGTAATGGCTGGTAGGATGAAAATGCCATTCTGCATCAACCTTAAAGTCTTTTTTATGGTGGCATAGGTTAATTAGGTTATGTTTATTTTTGTATTGAGAAGGTGCCCCGTCGGTGTTATAAATTATTTTCCTAATATTGGAATTTATATGCGTTCTGATGAATTCAATAAGTTTTGTAATGAAAAGATGGACTGTAGTACTGTTGTGATCGTTTATATCCGAAATGAGTATAAAACTTCGGTGCTGTATATATTCACTTTTGAAATAAATAACAAATGGATGAATAGTAGCTTGTGAATTATTATAATGATAACCTTGAACCGAATCCTGAATTATGAAGGCGTAGTTTTCAGAAAAATCCCCTTGAATAAAGCACTCTCCTGGTTCTAGTTTTTTTTCTTTCCTCAATGAATGTAGATTGCTGTTTCGCTATAAAGTTGTGTGGTATCAAAATTTGTAAACGGTAAATAAATTTTTTCATAAATTCTTTTACAGTTTCTATTACAGTATCCAAATTACACCGATCAGTGGTAATCCATTGTTGATATTTGACTTGAAGGATTCCTTTAACGTCAAAATCATTTAGTAATCTTTCTTCGAGTTGTTGAAGTTTTTTTGAACATTCATTGCACTTCAAAGTATGACAATCTTCTGTTAATTCACCACATGAAACAAAGTCCATTAATGTTCTATAATTCTGGAAAGCAGTATCAGTAATCCAAGACATCTTAGAGTGTTGAATCATTAGTTTTATATTTTGATGTACACACGCACACATTGTGAACTCCTTGGGATAATTTTTTACATTCTTGTGGTCGAAGGGACGTGAATTTAGTAAATCCTATTTTCACTTATTTTTAAAACTTATTTTTAAACTCCACATAAGCTTCATTTAATGTACATAGCAATAAGCGCTTTTGTGGATTTATGCTGAAATTGCTCATATTTTCTTTATTGCACATATATAATCTTTATAACATTTTAAAAAAATCATTTAATAATAAAATATTTGATATTTAACATAAAAAAAAATCTCTCAGTTTATAACGCCATTTTTATAATTTTCCTTCAGAACAAAAAAAAACTGATTCCCGACAGTCATATACACAACGAATTTTATCTTTAAAACAAAAAATATCGCTAGTCCTAAACATTCATAAGTAGTAAGATATAAAATAAACTTCAATTTAGTTTTAAAAAAAAAGGTGTAGCGCCATCTTTTGTTCAATTACACCGTTTTTTTCTTATGTTACACCGTTAAAAATTATTTCAAAAAATTAACAGTGTACATTTTTAAAAACTTTGTTCTAATACCTATTCAACGACATATCATTTATGAAAATCGATTGAGTAGTTTTTCTACAATCGCTCGTCAAAATGCACTCACATCACAAAATAACAAAAAATTGAGGGGCACCCTGTCAACCCCTCGAAAAAGAAATTTCTAAGAGAACTTGTATTTTTAATTTATGAAAGACTATCTATAAACAAAAAATAATCAAAATTAAAAGGGGTCAAGTAAAAATTTCCCAAAAATTTGCTGAACTTGCGTGAAATTGCTCATTTATTGAACTTTAATTAATTCCTGTGACGAGCGATAACTTGATAGAAATATGAATTTCCGATATTTTCAATGTGTTTTGATTGGGCAGGAGAATGATAAAAAATTCGGGGGACAAACTTCAATAGGATATATCTTATATGAAATATAGAGAAATTTAAGGATTTTTTACACATTGCTAACGCATTATTATTAAAAAATTATTACTGCAGTGTAAAATTGTCTACACACTTAGAATCATTGATTATTTAGTTTACCAGCTTTGACTTTCAAAGAGGGACACGCCAGGGGACTGATAATTTTACGTTTTGAATCATATTTTTTGGGTGTCCTGCTAGACATAGTTAAGGTTTACAAATTTCATTTGCAAAATGTTTTTTTTATACTAATATACGAAATAAGCCATACCGTTCAAAATTCCCATGTTTGTAGAACTATCGTTAGAAAAAACCGTTAGAATTTATAATAGAATGACTAATTCTTATTAAATTTCGGAAAAATTGGTTAAATGGTGGTTCACTGACTAAGTTCAAGGGTCTACTTTAATTTAAATTTTGTCGATATCGTTAACCAGAGCTGCGATTTATTATAATGGCAGCAAATTTGCGTTTACGAAATGAGTACTCGAGTTGTAACATCAAATGTAATAAATGTAATAATTTCCTTTTATGAGCAATAAGGACCATTCATGTAAAAGAATTGTCGTTCAGATAAAATAATATTCGCTCTGACTGGTTGAAGGGCGGTAACAATTTTTTATCTGTACGAGTACGTCAATATTTTTGATCGTACGACAAAAAAGTATATCTTAAGGGGAGGGGGTTCTATGGTTTTAAAGACGAAAAAAAGCATATTTTTGTGATTTTTTTGCGGCAACATGAGTAATATAATTTTATTAAATTTAATTACATATTATTGTACAACTTTTGAAGTATGTCAGAAAAAGTTTTCAATGACAAATATTGATAATAAGCCGGTGACGTTGAATCTCCAGAGGCGCCTTGAAAAAAAGTGGTTTTGCGGTGAAGATTATAAATCGTTAACGAATCAACTGAAACAAAAAATTGATATGCATTTTAAAGGTGATGTATTTCTCGATGTATTCATGAAGAGTTTTTTTTTTCTATTTTTTGCAGCACTTGGAAGTGAAAAACGCGATTTTACCTCAAAAAATCGCGGTTAATTTGTGAAAAAAATGGAAAAAAAACTCTTCCCGATTACCTTTTGATTTATGTGAACAAGTAATGTTCATATTTTCAAAAGGATCGGTAGATTTTGAGTTCTAATGTTCACGAACTTACAAAACAACACTAAACGAGTGAAAATACAACTATAAACGAACGAAGAGAAACGAAATTTTGAGAATAATTTCGAGAAAATTTTAGCTCTGTTACAGTAAACCACCGTTCAGCAGAAAGTATGCCAGTAAACTAGTTTATATCCGATGTACCTGAAAATATACAATATGTACAAGGTCAGTTTACATCCTTTGAAAAACAGGTATAAACAGACAGACAGGTATGAAAATCGGTATTTAATTATAAATACAGGTATTTAAATATAAATTTGAACCGCTCCGTTAGTAGCTCCGTTAGTTTTACTCGATTGACTTAAAATTTGTACACAATATTCTCGACATATTGTTCATTCAGAAAAAAAAAATAAAAAAAATGCAAAAATAATAATTTTAAAACCATACATCCCCCCAATAACATCTTCAAAGAATCGCTCCAGCTCAATCTACCAAACAACGAAACCACTAGCATTGATGAAAAATGGGAACGGGGTTAAAGAAGCTTACGTCAAAACTGCTACAGATGTGCTTGGATGCCAAGACAAATCACGGAAACCATGGATTAGCGATGATACCTGGAAGAAAATTGAAGAGCGTCGTCAGCTCAAGTTGCAATTGTGTCACCAGAACACAACCGAGATCCGCAGCAAATATGAAAGTACAGCAAAACAAGTTAAAAAAATGACAAGGAATGATCGCAGAAGATATACAGAAAGCATTCTCAAGACTGCAGAAACAGCAGCAGCTAATAGAAATATGCGCACACTACACAAATGCGTGAGAAAGGTCACCAACAAATATACAAACACTCCACCAATAAAGGATGAATCTGGTCAAACCCTTACAACACATGAACAACAGCTAAATAGATGGAAAGAATACTTCGAAGACAACTGCCACCAACATGAAAATAACTTGCAGTCTCCGGATGACAACTATAACGAAACTATCAGCACCCATCCACCAACGGAACGGGAAGTTAGAGATGCCATACAGAAACTCAAGAATAACAAATCTGCTGGTACAGATAATATATCAGCAGAATTACTCAAAGCAGATGTAAACACAACAGCAGAAGCTCTAACACCACTATTAGCTGATGTATGGAACGAAGGTAAAATACCAACCAAATGGAAAGAAGGTTTAACCATAACAATCCCAAAGAAAGGTGATCTAAGAGAATGCAAAAATTGGAGAGGTATATCTCTGCTCAACACAATAATGAAAATACTGGCGATGATCATTCTCGAAAGAATATCTCCATCAACTAACATGAAACTAAGAAATGAACAAGCTGGCTTTAGACCAGGAAGAAGCTGTACCGATCATATCAACAGAATCCGTATCATCATAGAGCAATCAAACGAATGGAATTCACCATTGTATCTCCTCTTCGTGGACTTCGAACGCGCCTTCGACTCAATTAACAGAAGCGCGATATGGAAGACACTTTGTGAAAAGGGCGTCCCGAAGAAAATAGTTGATCTAATCAAAGAAATGTATTGGGATGCTGGAAACAGAATACAATACAAAGGACAGCAAAGTGATAAATACTACAACCACCGAGGAGTGAGACAAGGCTGTGTTATATCCCCGCTACTATTTCTGATAGTACTAGATAGTATCATGAGAAAGCTCGATGATGCAAGTCCAAATGGAATCCAATGGAACACAACAAGCCGGCTCAATGATCTAGACTACGCAGATGACATCTGTCTACTTACACACACACATACGGACATGCAGCAGAAAATACAGAAGCTATCAGCCCTTGCACATAAAGTCGGTCTCAACATTAATATCAGCAAAACAAAGTCTATGAGATTGAACACCAAAACGATAACACCAATTACCATCAACAATACACAAGTGGATGAAGTCGACAAATTTGTGTACCTTGGTTGTACTGTAGCAAAAACAGGCGGGACTGAAAAAGATATCAGTCAGCGTATTAACAAAGCTAGAAATACGTTCAATATGCTTCACAAGATCTGGAATGCATCCGTCCTGTCAAGAAAGACAAAGCTACGAATGTTCAATGCATGTGTCAAGTCAGTACTGCTGCATGGGTGTGAAACGTGGAAACAAACAAAGATCACAAATCAACTACAGGTGTTTGTGAACAAATGCCTGAGAAGACTGATCAAATGCTTCTGGCCGAACACCATCAGTAACCAGGAACTTCTACGGCAGACAGAGCAGTTAGACATTGAGTCCGAGATAAAACAAAGGAAATGGAGAGGGATAGGACATACACTGAGGAAATCAGCTAAAGATATAACAAGGATGTACCTAGAGTGGAATCCACAAGGTAAAAAGAGAGTTGGAAGACCACCCATGACGTGGAAGAAAACGGTGCTAGCTGAAGCAAAACAAATCGGCAAGACATGGGGTGAACTGAAAGTGATTGCCCCGAACAGAGTCAGATGGTCCAGTCTAGTAGACGCCCTATGCTCCTAAATGGAGATAAAGAAAAAAAAAAAAAAAAAACATCCCCCCCTCCCCCTCAACTTTAAAGATTGTTCTATTTTTTGGAAGATATATATAAAAACATAACCTAGAAAATCTTACTTGTCACTTGCATATTAGAAAAATGAATCGTAAAAGTAAGTTTTATCGATAATTAGTTATAATTAAATTAATATGATTATTTACTTGCAATTAAATTAATTTGGTTATTAATAAAAATTTGTCAAATGTCAAAAGAACCAAATTAATTTAATTGTAGTTCATCATCTGTAAAACTTACTCTAAAATTCATTTTTCAATTATGACAAGCAAAACTTTCTAGGTTATGTTTTTATATCTTACACATAAATAGAGCAACGCTTGAGACAAAACCTCCGATATTCTACAAGCCCTGTTCATTCACGCCATCTTAAAAAAACAATGAACATTGCCATATGCAAAAAATTGGATTTGTGTTTTTAATTAAATTTTTTGAATTTTTTTTATATTGAGTTTTAATTTCAAAATGGCGCTACAAGTTCACGATTTGTTTTGTGCTAAAAAATGAAGAAGGCTTGTATATCGGGGGTTTTGCTTGAGATATTATTTTTTACGTACGATCAACAATATTAGCGAACAGATACAAAATTGTTACCGCCCATCAACCAATCAGAGCGATTATTATTTTATCTGACCGACAATTCTTTTACATAAATCATGAAAATTTAAAAGATATATAAGAAAAGTTCAAATTATTAAATTAGAATCCGACAACATAACATTAAAAATTCTTTTTCATCATGATTACTACAATTTGTTAGTTGGCGAAAATCATCTTACACTAGTTGAAAAAGCACTTTAACAAATCACAGAGGATGAAACCTGCATGAAAATAGGTTTTTCATATGCTATCGTAGAAAAAATAGGCGAGATGAGTGTTTTCCGTTCGTATCCTTACCTCACTCAACACTGTCGCATCACAAATCTTAAAGTGTCTAGAACAAATGGTGTCGTGAACAAATCTTAAAGTATGAAAAAAACAATGTTTTCATCTCTTGTAGCAAAACATAATATTTTTTTAAAGCGATTTACGAAGAAAACCTTTAAAAAAATGTTAAGCGACGACAACCAACTTTTTTCTAAGGTAGCAGATGAAACGTCTATTTTCAATCAGGCTTAATCCCCTGTGAAAATGATTTTTTTTCCTCTAGTGGAAAAACTATTACCAAATTGTAGTTGCTACGGTATTTTCAGATAATTTTACAAAGTTTTTAAAACAAAGCAACAATGAAAAAAAGCATATGAATTTTGAACGTTATGTGGTCGATTTCTAATTTGACAATTTCTAATAAATATTGTTTATATATTTACTATCATAGAAAAAATTGTATTTCTACGCGAGATAAAACCATTTTGTGTTCGTGAAATTGCCTCACCCGACGCTAACGCGTCTCTTAAACAAATGTTGACTCATGAAAAAACAGCGTTTTCTTCTCTTGTAGCAAAATGTACTATTATATAATGCTTTGATTTTTAAAAATAGTTTTTTTCGGCAAACGGCTGTAAAGTTTAACTTTATTGCCGCTAGGGAGTTAGCTCAAGTCTTACTTTTTAGCCTGCGACAGCAAAAGTAACGCCATTTTTATTTTATATTACGGAGGCTGTAAAGTAGCATTTGTTATTTGTTAGTTTGTTATTTTTTCAAACATATTGTATAACTATGACAACAAAAAATAATATGATTCTCATTGGATTATGATATTTTGAATTATTGTATGTTACTATGACAACAAAACATAACAAACAGTTTCATTGGATAATGAAATTTGGAATTACTGTATAACTATGACAACAAAATAACAACTACATATTTCAATTAGATTATGAAATTTTGAAAAAGCAGCTTTGATAAAAAAAATTTTTTCATACAAATTTAAATGCTTTTTTCTCTTTTTTGGAAGTACTTATGACGATAAAAATTCATATTTATAAAAAGTTTGATGAATTAATTTCATACTTATAAAAAATTTAAACGTTTGCCGAAAAAATTGTGTATTTAATTCGGAGCTAAAGTGACTTTTTGTATATTGTCTATAATTGTCGGCCGTCAATCTATAGACTCAACACAAAAAGTATCACTTTAGCTCCTAATTAAATAATGTACTATATTTTAATGATTAAAAATTTTAGTTTTGATATATTAATTTTTTGAGAAGAACAAACTTTTTGTGCATTCGATACACTAGTATAAATTGTTCTACTAGTGCCAATGAGTTGTCTAAACGCGTGTGAAGTAAGCTGCAAGAACGACTACGGATGCAGCTATCTCACCAGTTTGGACAAACACACTAGCACTTGTAGCACTATTGTGTGCTTTTAGTTTTAGTGTAAACAAATAAATTCAAGCAAAATGTTTAGGCATTTAAATAAAAATATTTTAAAACCAAAGCAACCTGCTTTTTTAAAAAGAAGATTGGTTGTTGTCATGGTTATTCTATATTTATCAAAGACCAACATTATGTTCGTTCGATTTGACTGAAATAACTGAATTCCCCCAAAAGCAATTCTATGCAATTTTCAGATAATTGAGTTACTTCAGTCAAACTGAACGCGGCTAATTTAATTGTATTTTTAATAAAAAGTATACGATCGTCAGTGCAGATAGAAATGTAACTAACGTACTAACTAAATAGCGATTTTAATTGAAGCCTTATTTGTATACTCTAATTCAGTGTTTCTTAGCCGTTGGACCGCGGACCATCGATGGTTATTTCCAATTACAATTTTATTTTATTCGAGTGCTTTTTTCACTCCTCAGATGTGAATACTATTTCACAAACTAAATTTTTTTTCCACGTTAGCATATAACAATTCTATTTTCACACAGGCTTAATCCCTTGTGAAAATGTTTTTTCAACTAGTGTAAAATCATTTTCGCTAAATAATAAATTGCTGTAGCAATAGTATTTTCATGTAATTTTATTGAAGTTTTTAAACAAAGCAACTATGAAAAACAACTATGGGTAGTGAAATCCAAAATTCTACGCCCACGCCGTGCTACCTGGGTAACGCTAACAGAATAAGGTTGGTGTAGTTGAGAGGGGCAGAGTAAATACTGCTTATACTCAATGATTCTGCACCATGGCGAGTCATTGGCGCCATAAAACCAATGCAACTCAAGCGTCTGTTCTCCATGTTAGGGGCGGCTTGGAGCGGGCGTCTGTCTTGGATCAAGCGGCTCGCTATATAAACGTGTAACAAGCGTCTGTTCTCCATGTTAGGGGCGGTTTGTAGCGGGCGTCTGTCTTGGATCAAGCGGCTCGCTATATAAACATGTAAAAAGGTTGTTTCTGGTGACCTTAAGATGCAAAACGAACCCATTCACGAAAAATTGGGTTGTGCGAAGGGCTAACACCCCGTTTCCGTAAAAAACTATTTGTCATGAATTCTGTGCACAGGCCTCGGATTATCTCGGATTTATCATTGGAACGACCTCGGAAACTGTACCCGGACTACGATTTAAAAATGGGAACCTGGAACGTGCTAAGCCTTAGAAGACCAGGAGATCTAATGAAACTTACAAACCAAATCGATAGCTATACACTAGATATAGTGGCGTTACAAGAACTAAGGTGGCCAGGGAGTGGAATCCACGAAACAGCCAAGGGATACACTCTCTACTATTGCGGTCATGAAAACGGAGGAGAATTTGGAGTTGGCTTTCTCATACATCATCGCGTGAATCAACATGTTATCGACTTTTGCCCAATTAATATGCGGATATGCACTATGAGAATCCGTACGCAAAAATTTAATGTAACGATCATCAATGTTCATGCACCTACTGAAGACAAAGCATATGACATTAAAGACCTGTTCTTTCTAGAACTCGAAGAAGTCATCAATAACATCCCGCGGCACGATATAAAAATCGTGGTAGGTGACTTCAATGCGCAAATTGGTAGAAGTGCAGAACTTAAAACGCATGTCGGCCCTAACAGCTTGCATCATACTAGTAACAATAACGGCTTTCGCGCAGCTGAACTGGCTATGATGTATGATCTAGTAATATCTAGCACTTTCTTTCCTCATAAGAGAATCCACAAAGCAACGTGGAAATCAAACGATGGAAGAACTGAAAATCAAATCGATCATGTCATGATTTCTAAGAGACACTCTACAAGTGTAACTAACGTTCGATCATACAGAGGTGCTGATATGGACACCGATCATATGCTTGTCATCTTTAAGTACAAGTGCAAATTATCATCTACATTTAATAGGCAAGCAAAAAAGACTGTGCGCTGGAATGTCGAAGCACTTAAACACCTGGAAACACTGAATAGTAGTAGGAAATAGTAACCCAAAGCATAGAAGAGCATGACATCCCATCTGAGATGCCATTAAACATACAAGAAGAATGGCAAACGCTTCAATCAACCATCATATCCGCAGCACAAACTACAATCGGAAAACGACCACCGAAATCACGTAACGAATGGTTTGATGACGAGTGCCGCGAAAGCATAGAGCACAAACAAAAAACTGCGAGAAAAATGGTTAATAAGAAACACCCGAAGCTCCCAAACTGATTATCTATGCGCCAGAAAAGCTTCAGCAAAACTCCTACGGAAAAAGAAACGCGAACACATGAAGAGCTGTATCGAAAACATAAACCAACATGCAGCTAATGGAAATTCGAAAGAGTGCTTTGCCAATGCACGGAATCTGACCAAAGATTTCCACCTAAGATCTACAGCCATCAAAAATGGAAACAACGAGCCTACAACAAGTGAACGTGATGTGCTGGCAGTATGGCGATCCCACTTTCAAGACCTACTGAATAGGACGAATGAAGTTCATCCTATTAGAGCAATTGCTCCGTCAAGTGAGGAGATTTTTGTCCCTTACCCAACAATGGAAGAAGTGGAAGCTGCCATCAAAAAATTAAAAAATGGCAAATCACCAGGTATCGATGGAATCCCTGCAGAACTACTTAAGAATGGAGGAGCAGCTCTGGTCTCACGTATATATGATCTGATTCTTGCAATCTGGGACCAAGAAGAACTACCTGCTGAATGGAAAACAGCTCTCATTGTTCCGCTACATAAAAAAGGTGACCGTCTAAAGTGTGCGAATTATCGTGGAATCGCACTGTTGAACACTGCATTTAAATACTAGCTAATGTCGTACTCGCTCGGCTCATCCCGTTCGCCCAATCTATCATCGGCGACTATCAGTGTGGTTTTCGTCCCAACCGTTCAACCACAGATCAATGTTTTACCTTAAGGATGATTCTGGAAAAATGTTGGGAGTACAACATCAGCATTCACCAGCTCTACGTTGATTTCAAGCAAGCATATGATAGCATCATCCGCGACAACCTCTGGTCTGCACTCATATGCCTTGGTATTCCAGCGAAACTTGTTTCTCTGTGCAAACTCACAACATCGGGATCAAACTGTAGAATAGTAATTGAAGGGTCAGTTTCTGACTCTTTTGATATAACATCAGGTGTTCGACAAGGTGATGCACTCGCGCCCGTACTATTTAATTTGGCGCTTGAGTACACGATAAGAAAAAGCCGAATTGAGACACAAAACTGCATATTTAACAAATCTAGTCAAATTCTTGGCTATGCAGATGATATTGCGCTTCTCGGACGTAGAACAAGCGATATTAAGGATAGTCTCTCTCAGCTTGAAAGAAATGCTAAACGACTTGGATTATGCATTAACACCGGCAAGACTAAACTTTTAACAACATCCAGGAATATACCTCCCGGCAATCTGAATACTGGCGACTATGAAGTGGAACGCGTGGAAAACTTCAAATACCTCGGGTCTGTAATAACATCGTCAAATGACATGCAGGCAGATATTAAAGCCCGTGTGTCAGCCGCATACAGAGTTTTCTACGCATACTCAAAACTTTTGCGATCAAAACATCTTTCGCAGTCGTGCAAACTCACACTTTACAAAGCATTAATCCGACCTGTGCTTACCTTTGGAAGTGAAAGCTGGACACTGACTTCCTCCGATTGTAGAATTCTATCAACTTTCATACGAACAATTTATGGTCCATGTAAAGTTGCTGAAAATCAGTATAGAATCCGAATGAATCATGAAATCAGACAGCTTCTTGGAGGCTGCGATGTAATCGGATTCATTAAATCCAACCGGATTAGATGGTTTGGTCATGTAGAAAGGGCACCATTAGATAGAATGATAAAAAGGCGTCCCAACAACAACCAGCTGGTGTTCGTCGAAGAGGAAGACCTAGACAACGCTGGCGTGATGACATCATGCAAGACCTTCGTGATATAGGATGTCGAAACTGGGGTCAACTGGTCATGGAACGAGATGATTGGAAGCTTATTGCACAGACGGCAAAATCCCTCCATGGGATGTAAACGCCAGAGAGAGAGAGAGAACTATGAAAAAATTGAATATTAATTTTGGATGCTATGTTGTCGATTTCTAATTTAATATTAAATATCGTCAATATGTAGGAGGCATATTAATGCCTTTATAATGAACTATTTTAGAGTTTCTTAGATTTGTGTAAAACAATACTTTTTTCGACCTCAATTACTTTACGCCCTCTATTAATTAACGCCCTCTCTCTCTACATCCTCTTATTGTTACTTTACGCCTTCTTATAGGAAGTATACAAAATGTTGTATACCATGTACCACAGGTTTAAAGTTAATTTCAGCCCATGCGAGTTGTTACCCTCGACTAACGTCACGGGCAGCAAATTCTCATTCATGGTTGAAATGTATAATTTTACACCCTTCGTACATAAATAACTATTATATGTTTTCTATCGTAGAAAAAATTTCATTTCCTATGCGTTTTACGATTACGTGAACAAATTTTCACTCACAAAAAACAGCAAATGTACTATATATTTTTAATACCATTCTTAGTCGTATGAGTAAAATTGTCTCATATTCTTTTCTAATTTCTTCTATGGAGTTGATTTTATTATTTTCTTCTATTCCATATGCAGAAAAAGAATGTAACTTTACGTCATTCTTTTTATTTATTTTAATAATAATACTTGCATAATTAAACAAACCATTCAGAAAAATAATCTATTTTTATTTTTAATACGAAGGATCAATTTTGAAGTGAAAATTAAAAGAGTGAGTGTTTGAAAAAAAAGTTTATGCTTCTGGTAACTACAAATAAAGGTTTATTTTTGTTTTTTTTGCAACCATAATTTTGTGCGTTATTAATCTTAATAAAATAGCTTTCATAGCTTTCAATTTTATCTATTGCGTGATTGCTGGGGAACACAATATTAATATTTTATTTTATTGAGTTAAATTATTTTAGATTGAATTATTTTAAAATTCATTAGTAAAACAAGTTAAACGAAAATAAACAATAAACTTTGTTTTATGTTTTTTGTATCATTAATTTCAAACAATTAAATTTTATTCCATTTCGATGCTTATTTGTTTGGTATTTTGAAAAAATGAAATGACCTGCAATGAAAGACATCAAAGTTCTTACTACTAATATTATTGAGAATTGCAGAGAAACCAAAAAATCAATCGTTAAAAAATAATTTTTTTCACAATGAAAATTCAATTCGATTTAACCGTAGTAGCCTTTGCGTTTTTCAATATTCAAGAGAGGGGCATACGCATTAATTTGGATTTATTGTTTTTTTTTTGTATCAGAGCGAAAATGTTTTTGTTGATTTCTTTATAAAATAAAATCAAATTATTTCTAAAATACAATCAAAAAAATTTGTTTCTGAGTTTAATACAATCAAATAAACTGTTTTATTGTGTTCTGCAGCATTCTCGCAACAGAATAAAATTAACTGCTGTTTATTTTATTCTATTAAGACTAATAAGGCACACAATTATGGTAAAAACAAAAATAAACTTATATTTAAATGCTGGTAACAATTTATTTGATTGTATTGAACTCAGAAATAAATTTTTTGGATTGTATTTAATAAATAAAAAAATAAAAAATAACGTTTTTTCTCTGTTTATATAAAAAACAATAAATTCAAATTAATGCGCAGGTCCCTCTCCTAAAAATTGAAAAAGGCAAAGACTACTATGATTAAATTGAATTAAATTTCCATTGTAAAATAATTAGTATTTTTTATAATTGCGTTTTGGTTTCTCAATTCTCATTAGTTTTAGTAGTTAGAACTTTGATGTCCTTTCATTGTAGTCATTTCATTTTCAAAATATCAAACAATTAAATAGGCATCGAAATTGAATAAAATTTATTTAATTGTTTGCAATTAATGGTACAATAAAATAAAATAAAATTCATTGTTTTTTTTCTTTTACTTGTTTTATTAATGAATTTAAAAAACAATTAATGTAATATATTAATACGCTAACGAAAAACTTTGAGGAGCCTAAGGATTTTTTATTCGCAGATGGATTCATTTCAAATTTTTACTGCTAACTGATATTAGTGTAACTTAGATTTTAAAGATTTTTCACACAAATCGGATCATAAATAAAAAAGTTATGGACGAATTAAAATGTATTTTTGAATTTAATGCCCCACCCCCCCATACAATATGAAATGGTCTTGCCCAAGTATATATATATTTTTTTTTTTCACAAAAACGAAAAGCAGGCTACAGACCTTCAATCAATTTGTCAATCAATTCGAAAACGAAAACAAACAAAATAAAATGTAGTGTAAAAATCGTAATAAACTAGTGTAAAATTAGTAATGAACTAGAAATAAGCCTGTTAAAATTTTAATTATAGCGGATGAGACTCATTGAAGTTTGTGAATGAATTTTTTATGATTGTAAAATTTGATTTGTTAACAAATTGTTATTATGGCATTATTTTTTGTTGTTATTTGTTGTTTCTGTTGATTCTGTTCATAAATTTTTAGAAGAATCTTAAAAATAACTTGAAATAATTTGAAAAAGTTGTATGGAAAAGATTCCTTATCTTTTCAATTGAAAATGTATCTAAGTTATACACGAATGTTGTATTTGTATTTGTTGAAATTTGATAAGATTTGTCATGACAACCGTTATCATGAAAATATGCATTATTTATTATTTTATTACGCTACCTAAGTGATTTTATAATAATAGATAAACTATATCGAAACGTCCTACATTAAATTACTATAAAACGTATAATAAGTGATAATTTATTATTTAGTCGTAGAAACAAGTTTTAGACTTTTCCTTTACTTTAATTTTATTTGAAGAAAATAAAATACATCTTCTCTTTATTCCGTTTTTTATACCAGGAATCTCTATTTTAGATCCAATTGCTTATTAACAATTTAACCAATTTCTGATTCTGTTTATGTTTATGTTTTTAAGTTTTTTTCTAGTTATAAAGAAAATATCACAGTAGAAGGATCCATTATGTTATGATTTTAATGCTGTTAGTTGTTAACAAAATAAACGATTCTGTAAGAATCGTATACAAGATTTTAAATAAAAAGAAACAAAAGTTTTTTGGTTTTTATGGGAGTTGTTTTAAATGTAAATTTAAGTAAAATAATCAATCATCTAGTGAAGTTTACATTTATTTCTAAAATTTCTTTCTTTTTTTATATCTCTAATTTTTATTCTTTTTTATCAAACTATCGATGGTTCTGGTCACCATTATCAAAATCTATAAACTATATAATTTAAACAAACAAAAGCTTTAGGTTTAGATGAAAAATATTTTGAGGATGATTATGATTATGTAACATTAATTAACATAATGGGGCCTATTCAGTAAAATTTTCTATCGAAAATTTCTGCTATTCTTTTATTTTTTGTATGAAACTTTATTTTCCCGTTATAAAATTTCATACAAAAAATAAAAGAATAACAGAAACTTTCGATAGAAGATTTTACTGAATAGGTCCCAATAATTAAAAAGGTTACACAGAAGCAAAACAATATGAAAATGAAAAACTTTAACGTAAATTAAATTACTTCGGTCTGAAAGACCTAAGTATTACATTCATGAGCTCAAAGTGAAATTCTTACCCCCACTTTTTTTGACATTTCTCGACGTTTTAGGACCTACTGATTCTAAAAAAGCAAAAAAAAAAAATGTATGTCTGTCTGCCGGCCGGCCGTCATTACCTACGCTGCAGGGAAAACCGCTGGAGGGATTTCAAAAATTTTTTAAAAATAGGTATTCACAAGGGACAGGTCCGAAAGGACGCTGTGTTCGATAACTGTACCGGAAGTGTGTCAAAAAAATCATTATGTGTGTCAAAAATAGCAAATTTTCATATTTTTGGCTTAAAAACGTTCATTTTAAGTGATTACGAGTAGGAACATTAAATTTGGAGAAATCTTGATGGTCGGGATTGGTATGTAAGATCAAAAACTAGATTATTTCATTATAAGTTTGTCAAAAAAATGTTGTCAAGTGTGTCAAAAAAAAGATTTTTATTTATTTTTTACCTAATTTTTTGGAAAAAAAAAATAAAATTAATTGTTTGTTTGAAATGAAGTTTTATTATTATTATTGAGAATTATGGCGTTATGAGGTTGTCAAAAAAATGTTGTCAAGTGTGTCAAAAGATTTTTATTTAGTTTTTTACCCTTTTTTTTGGAAAAAAATAAAATTGTTTCTTTGAAATGAAATTTTATTATTATTATTGAGAATTATGGATTATAAGTTTGTCAAAAAATGTTGTCAAGTGTGTCAAAAGAAAGGTTTTTATTTATTTTTTACCCATTTTTTTTAGAAAACAATAAAATTAATAGTTTGTATGACATGATATTTGATTATTATTATAGAGAATTATGGCATTATAAGTTTGTCAAAAAATAATGTCAAGTGTGTCAAAAAATGATTTCATTTATTTTTTTAGCCAATTTTTTGGAAAAAAAATGTAGCTGTTTTTATGACGTAAATGTAATTGAAAATGAAATTAAACATGGAAATTTTTGAATTTGTTATAGTTTTTGAAATATTTTTGGAATTTTGAAAAAGTTTGTATTTTTGATTTTGTAATAATTTTTGCAATATTTTTAGAATATCAGCAAAAGTTTTAATTTTTGATTTTGTAAGAATTTTTGAAATATTTTTAGAATTTTGGAATTTTGAAAAAATTTTCAATTTTTGATTTTGTAATAATTTTTGCAATATTTTTAGAATTTTGGAAAAAGTTTGAATTTTTAAGAATTTTTGAAATGTTGGAATTTAGAAAAAATTTAAATATTTGATTTTATTCTAATTTTTGGAATATTTTGGGAATTTTGAAAAAGTTTGACTTTATTTAATTTTTACAATATTTTTGGAATTTTGATTATAATTTTCTGTCAACGTATTGATGTTTCGTGTTAGTTGTGTAGTAAATTTTTAAACTGAGATAAAAAATGCTTGTACTTTAACAAAGAGTTATGTTTGATATACATCGCTGCCCAAAACTAAAAACCATGTCCTCATAAAAGTTTTTTGCCGAAAACTATATCAAAATCTTTAACCCAGACCGAAGTCTTGATATCTCAGAGCTGTGAGATTTCAGCCCCTCCATATTTTGAAAGATAAAATGCTGCACATAAAATTTAAAAAAAAAATTAAGGACTTAGCACTCAAGGATAAATAGTTTGATACCAGATTCAAACATATATCTGAGGCTTAAAGGAATTTGACAAATTTTTAGTTTAAGCTTATTTTACTGTATCAAATAGAATATATTAATCGAATACACGGAGATGTCTCACCGATGACCTAAAATGTATCTCTCCATGCCTGATTACTTCAACAATAACCTGTCTAGCATTGGCGATAAAAAATAATTTTAAAACAACTTTTAATAAACGATAAATGGAAATTATTACCCTTTATAAATTTAAAAAAAACTTACTTTCTTGCGATGAAATAAATAATTGTTGAAATCGAATTGCGCAACTTACCTGTAAGTAAATAAAAAAAATATGATAAGTTGATTTCGAGATGCAAATGAAGGTCGAATAAAGTATGGTTTTTTCTACAATGGGTGGGCTTTAACTATTTTATAAACCAACAGATAACAACGATGACTTTTAAACGAGGTATGTATTTCTAGTATTTCTTCTTTATTCTCCAATAATTAAATTTTATTGGTATTCTTGGTGTTGCAAATTATAATCATTAAAAAATGCGATAAATTAGAAAAATCAACATAGTTTAATACAACAAATAAAATTAAAAATGTTTTATTTATTTATATATTAAATATAACCTTTTTTCGTAATGACAGAAACACTTGGAAAACAAAAGTTTTCACCGAGAAAATTATTTATTCGGAAAAACTTTTTAACACTGCCATCAAATCGAAAACATTTAATAAAATTATTCTAATCAACATCTACACAAAATTCGTCAACTGATTTCTATGTTCTTACGGTTCTCATGAAAAGCCGCACTTGATGAAGGTAATTAACTTTTTCTAATTTCAACATACATCAAAAGAAACAAAAATTTAAGATAATTAATTACATGATCTTTGAAGTATTTGTTTTTATCTGATGTTAAATTTTATAAAAATTAAATTAAAATCTGACCTTAGAAGAACTGTGTACGTACGTACCTACGTGGATAAAAATTAAGATTCAGTTTAAGGAAAATAATTGGACACACTTTTAAAATGACAGAAATAAACTATGAAGGCCAACTATCAAAAATAGATAAAATTATTAAGTATTGTGTCAAAAAACTAGATCTATATTAAAAATGTACTTCAATTCAATTTCTTTTTATCACGTAGAAATTATAAACAAATTTTCATTTCATTGTTCAATTTATTTTCATTTTAAGAAGTTTAAGCTGCCACAAAAACCGTTTCTCCGATACATTTCCAAGCAACAAACATTTAATTTTCAAAATAAACAGTTAACATTAAATTTATCGTTTTTGTATTGCCTCTACAGTTATTAATGGTTTCTACAACTTTTGAAACAGATGCGACTGACCATGACATCTAAGAATTGAGCCGACATACAGGTTGTTTAATTAAAAATCAAACAAAACTATCTTGTTTCTGAATTCTAATAGTAATGTGAAAGATAAACATCAGATTTAGATCAAGTTAAACAAGTTTTAAAATTTATATTATACAAACGATAAAATACAATAAAAATCAGACGAAATTTTTAATCAAAATGTCAATACATTATAAATATTAGGATATGAGTTCCTTTTTTTACCGTAAATTTGTTCAACATAGAGGAAGTGCTTTCAACAAGTCTCTCTCATATGTACATAAATACATAGTTAGTTTTAACAATTCAATCAACTTGCTCGTTGAGTTTCACTTTCTTTCAGTGATCATATTTTTATTTTTTAAGGACGGCCACACTTATTTTAAAAATAAAACCATGCGGACTTTATTTTTCGCTTTTGCTCGTAAGATAAAATAAAAACATTTACGAAAAAATTCCTTATGAGTAAAGTAAAAATTTACGAGATTTTGTTGGGAGACATTATTTCATTATTTAAAAAAAAATAAATATAATCCTCTCAGAGAATTTTTCTTATAATAGGATTTTTGTTTTTCTTAAATTTTGGTTTGCTTAAACTTTGTCTGAAAATAAGTACGTTCGATATGAATATAAAATAGTTGAGATTACGCAAAAGCAACAACAAATCTAAACAGTCATTTCAGGTAATGCAGTTACTTCAAATCGAACGCGGGTTATGTTTTTTGACGGTTTTAACTTTTAATAAAAAAAGAGAAACTTGATTCTTCCTCAGGAGTCGGAATAGATAGAAATAAAATAAAATACAACAAATAATTTTATTGACTTCATATTTAAATTTATTCCCAACAAATAAAAAATTATTCATTAATTAATTAATTTTAAAAATAATAATTTACCAAAAGAGTTAAATATTAAATCATTTTCTAATCATTATCATGGGTAGATTCCATTTAAATTTCTAGAATCTTTTCTTTTTTTCTTATCAAGTAACGACATAGGACAAAAACTAAACATAACAAAACAAACAAAAATATGCACAAAGAATAGTTGGAAAAAAAATAGATTTTATTCCTCTTTTCTTTTGAGCGAAATAAAATAAAACAAAATAAAATCTACCACGCACAAAATTTTATATTTTAGCTAAAACTAAAATACCTGAAGGCGAAAAATATGAGAGTAAAATTTAGCTCTTTGAGAGCAGATTTTAACTTTTAAGCATTTTGAGGGCATAATAAAATAAAAATTGGAACGCTGATGTCTTTCATTTTGGCGAGCTTTCGGTTGGATAGAAAAACCGTAGTGTTGACAGTGACCAGACTCAGAATCGAAACATCCGGAACATTAGTTACTTAGTTCTTAAGTTCAATTCAAATTTATTTTTGACTTTTTTGGGAACATGTATTGAGATAACTATCATATAATGTCCTCCCATATAATGTCATATGTATTACTCATTTTCACAAATTCGAATAAACCCATATAATTTCATATATAATTAAACGGGTACGTTTTACTTTTATCAAATAACGGCATCCTAAAAACGACCCTTAATCTGAAATGCTTGATATTTTTCAACAGTATCGGCGTTAAATCTTCTAAATGGAGAGAACAGTAAGACAATTTAAAATTATTCACTTATTGCAAAACACTTTTTACTAAAAACTAACAATATTAAATTATAAACATGAAGGTTATAAATCGTTATTCAATAATTAAAATGCGTCAGATTTGATCATTTTCTAATTTTTGTGGAGGTCTAACAAATATTTGAATATATATATATGTAAAGCGATATTTTATCCGTTGAATGTTTATGAAATATTAAAAAAAAAATCGAATAATATATGGAAATATTTCTTTTTTCCGGTCAAACAATAAATTATTACTTATGATACAGTTTTTATTTTTAAGTTAATTAATATCAGATGTTGCATTTAGGGTTTCTAAATATCCGACCTATTTGATTATCCGGATATCGAATACATAAACAATAAATTATCCGGATAATCCGGATATCCGGATAATTAAACAATAAATAAAACATGTTTTTTACTTTGCGGTATTTAAATCATTTATGTATATTTTTCGTGTATCTATATTAATTAATTTTTATACATAGTCAAAAAATAACAAAAAAAATAGTAACAAATCATAAATAATTATAATAAAAAAATAAAATTATTGATAAATTTAATCAAATTAATGAAGTTATTGATGCATTTATAAAAATGCATATTTTAGAAAAATTATTGCATTAATTAATTAATTATTACAATGTCTCGAAATTGAGTCGAGTTCTAATTTTTGTCCTGGTAAGACCAGCAATTGAAAATACCCGCTCCGTTGCAGTCGATGTAGGTTTTATTGGTATTAATACGTAATATAGAATATTTAAATTGCCCTCCGTTTTTTATAATTATTTAAATAAACGAAATCTTTTTTCAGCAATATGGAACTTCTTTCATTCTGCTTCTCAACATGAGTAATTAAAGCAATAGCATTCTCAAGTACTTTCTGCAGTCACGATTTCTTATACAAACTTCACTACTTAGACTTTCTTCATCTTCACTTTCAATAGTAATTTCATTAGTGATTTCCTCAGAGTCATAATTTAGAAGTACAGCTCTCATAAGTCATAAACTTTAAAAAAATAGCCAACACTTCAGATTTTATTGACAGGGCCACAAGTTTATAAATCATTATTTTTTTTAAATTAATATAGCATTAAATAAATATTAGTAAAATATCTTTACACTGCAGATTCACGATTCACGTTTCATAAAATATTCAATGATTACAGTTTTCAAAACATTAAAGTTTTAAATAAATTTTTAAAACTTGTAGTCACTTCACTGCACTAACAAACTTTGCTACGCAAGTTAATAGTTATTTGAACTTTTCAACGCAATTTGATTATTTTTTTTACAAAATAAAGGGTTTTTTAATATTCGGATAATTGCAAAAAAGTATCCGGATAATCGAATAGTCAAAATATGGTCGAATAATCCGGATAATTCGATATCCGGATATCCGGATTAGAAACCCTAGTTGCATTGCATTATTGTTTTTTTTAAACAGTAACGTAAATAATTTTATACGCACTAGTGCGAAATGGAATAATAAACAAGTCAATGTCGTCATGACAACTCGTAACGGTTGCAATGGTAATTGTTTCAGGAAATAGCCTTGGGTTTATTTTGACAATAGTATATTATTTAATTAGGAGGTAAATTGATAATTTTGTGTTTAGTCCATAGTTTGGCGTACAATTATATACACTTTGGCTTCGAAAAAAATATACTATTTTTTCGGAAATCGTTTTGTAAATGTTGTCGTTTTGTAAATTGTAAATTTTTTCCATATGTATGGAATACATATCCCTAAATAAATATTAAATGTAACATTAATTTATCTTTTATATACAAAATTATCGATGGATGGATTTTGTTTATTGGGCTTTATTCGTTAAAATAAACGCACCCATGATGCTGTTTTGAACAAAATCACCATCTCCATTCAAATTGTAATGTCATTTTACAGCCACCATTAAAAATAAATGGCGTCACTTTACTGCCGCTGTTAAATAATATAACACATGGCGTTAGGCTTTGATTACACATACGTCAAAAAAGTAAAACTTTAACCTTCTCCGTAGCAACAGTAAAATTAAATTTTACAGTCGTTTGCCAAAAAACATATCTATAAATATCACAAAGAAATATTATGACAGATTCAATGAAATTAAAATTTACTTGTCCTTTGTGTTTTGAGTCTCTAAACTGTCAGAATCGTCCGCATGGAGGGATCAGTTTTAATTGTTTTGTAAAATTTTTTTTTTATTTTTTCAGTTTTTATTGTTCTGTAAAAATTTTTTTCTCCGATAGACAGCAAATATAAATTTTGCAGACTTATTTCAGTCAGCAAAGTGGCACTTTTCCTGCCTAGGCAGCAAAGCAAGTACTAAGCTGCCTAGGCACCAAAATAATTAGACTTCATAGAAATAAACAGATATTGCGATTAAAAAAAAAATTTTCTTAATCGATTTTTTTTTTCATTTTTAAAATTTTGCTTTATTTTTAAAGTAATAATTATTAAATTACATATCATTGTAATTAATCGGAGAAAAAATTATATTTTCAACTCGGCAGCAAGGTAGATTGACTGCCTTGGCTGAATTCCTAGCCTCGCTCGCTCGGCTATGAACTATCAGCCGCGGCAGTCAATCTACTACTTTGCTGCCTAGTTAAACAAATAACCATTTTTTTTATTTTTGATCTACGGATGTGACAATCCCGCGTACTCCAGTTCCTACTATTGACATACGAGTTAACGTGAGATATCACATAGCACTGGCTATAGCAGTGAGATATCACTAGCCAAGGTGACATCTTAGGGGTGGTGGCGGATGAACTGTATTCAGTCAACGGTAGCACCCTCAATCTTAGCTGTGAAATAATTCTTGATGATAAGACGCTATTGCTTCTTCGAAGAACCGAGACTTCATATAACTATGTGTGGCTTTAATTATAGAAAAAGACAGCGTGTCACAGGATCAAGGAATATGCAACCGGCTGGATTATTGGCAACCAGGAAAGCCTCAGCAAAACTTCTACGTAAAAAGAAACGCGAACACATGAAGAGCTGCATCGAAAACATCAACCAACATGCGGCCAACGGAAATTCAAAAGAGTGCTTTGCCAATGCACGGAATCTGACAAAAGATTTCCACCCAAGATCTACAGCCATCAAAAATGAAAATAATGAACTTACAACAAGTGAACGTGATGTGCTGGTAGTGTGGCAATCCCACTTTCAAGACCTACTGAATAGGACGAACGAAGTTCATCCTATTCGAGCAATTGCTCCATCAACTGAGGAGATTTTTGTCCCTTACCCAGCAATAGAAGTTGAAGCTGCCATTAAAAAACTGGCAAATCACCAGGTTTCGATGGAATTCCCGCAGAACTTTTGAAAAATGGAGGAGCAGCTCTGGTCTCACGTATATACGATCTGATTCTTGCAATCTGGGACCAAGAAGAACTACCTGCTGAATGGAAAACAGCTCTCATTGTTCCGCTACATAAGAAAGGTGACCGTCTAAAGTGTGAAAATTATCGTGGCATCGCACTGTTGAACACTGCATATAAAACACTAGCTAATGTCGTACTTGCTCATCCCGTCCGCCGAATCTATCATCGGACTATCAGTGGGGTTTTAATTCCAACCGCTCAACCACAGATCAATGTTTTACATTAAGGATGATTCTGGAAAAATGTTGGAAGTAGCTCTATGTTGATTTCAGGCAAGCATATGATAGTATCATCCGCGACAACCTCTGGTCCGCACTCATATGCCTTGGTATCCCAGAGAAACTTGTTTCTCTGTGCAAACTCACAACATCGGGATCAAATTGTAGAATAGTAATCGAAGGGTCAGTTTCTGATCCTTTCGATATAACATCAGGTGTTCGACAAGGTGATGCACTCGCGTCCATACTATTTAATTTGGCGCTGGAGTACGCGATAAGAAAAAACCGAATTGAGACACAAAACTGCATATATAACAAATCTAGTCAAGTTCTTGGCTACGCAGATGATATTGCGCTTCTTGGACGTAGAACAAGCGATAGTAAGGATAGTCTCTCTCAGCTTGAAAGAAATGCTAAACGGCTTGGATTATGCATCAACACCGGGAAAACTAAAGTGTTAACAACATCTAAGAACATACCTCCCGGAAATCTGGATACTGGCGACTATGAAGTGGAACGCGTGGAAAACTTCAAATACCTCGGGTCTGTAATAACATCGTCAAATGACATGCAGGCAGATATCAAAGCCCGTGTCTCTGCCGCATACAGAGTTTTCTACACATACTCAAAAGTTCTGCGATCAAAACGTCTTTCGCGATCGTGTAAACTCACACTTTACAAAGCATTAATCCGACCTGTGCTTACATTTGGAAGTGAAAGCTGGACACTGACTTCCTCCGATTGTAGAATTTTATCAACATTCGAGAGGAAAGTCATACGAACAATTTATGGTCCATGTAAAGTTGCTGAAAATCAGTATAGAATCCGAATGAATCATGAAATCAGACAGCTTCTTGGAGGATTCATTGAATCCAACCGGATTAGATGGTTTGGTCATGTAGAAAGGGCTCCATTGGAAAGAATGATAAAAAAAGCGTCCCAACAACAACCAGCTGGTGTTCGTCGAAGAGGAAGACCTAGACAACGCTGGCGTGATGACATCATCCAAGACCTACGTGATATAGGATGTCGAAACTGGGGTCAACTGGTCATGGAATGAGATGATTGGAAGTTGGTGGCACAGACGGCAAAATCCCTTCATGGGATGTAAACGCCAAAGAGAGAGAGAGAAAGGATTATTGGCAACTACATTTTTGTTTTGTTTCAGCAAATTTTTGTAAATACTTTTTAATTTTCTTTTATTTTCTCTATTCTATCATAAAATATTGGCCTATAACATATTTTGTCAGTGATAGGATTTATTGTTTAGTTATCCATTCTTTAACAAAAAATATAAAAAAACAGAAACAGAAAGATTTACGTCCATCAACACCTTTGAACGTATGTTGTTGTGGACCTTGGTCTTAAAAGGTTTTTATGTGTTATTGTGATACATATTGTAATTCTTACTACACAACACATTTTATTAAAAAAAAAATACAGTATGTAATTAATGCACAATGGCCAGTTTATAATATTTTTTTTAGTATTAGCTCCGAAAAATGATTACTTTTAGAACTGTTTAGAGTCCGAAAAATTGTATTTTAGCGGTCTATTACTTAAAGTCGTTATGACAACACTTTAGCGGATTCAAAATTTGTTTTCATTTTATATTATAATTATTTTCAAATTATAATCACAATTGCTTTGATAAGTTTTGTTCAAAAATCAAATTTTTAGGTACGCAAGAATACAAATTAAGCAATAAATTAGAAAAAAAATCCTAAGAGCTAATATTAAAAAACGTTGTATGCAACACGTACGCAAATGGCTTTAGCAGACTCATCTTCATATTACAGACTCGGCTAGCGCCTCGTCCGGAAACATTACGATTCGTCCGCTAAAACCATATTTTGCGTACTTGTTACATAAACTACTATTATTACACTGGGTCTTTTACATTAATTTTATATCAGGTTATTATAATCAAGATACTAGTTTTTTGTATTTCAATAAATTATTAAAAATTTCAAAACAACATAAAATATTGGTTTATCTACTTCTTCACCAATAAATCATTATTTTAGCCTTGTAAATCAGTCTTAAAAAAATCTAACAAGCAAAGAAACGTTAACTTAATGAATAACCTTTAATAAAACGATTTAATTTTATAATTAAAAAACATCAAACAATTCAATTAAAAAACAATTAACAATCCACTAAAATTTAGTCCTTAATTATACCCACTACTTATACCCAGAATAAAATATTTTGATTTTTCTTTAAAACAACGAGGATTATTTGATAAGAATTTGATAAAAATTCTCTCGAAATGCGTTAATTCTTTGTGATCAAATGTTTTAAAAAAAGTTTTTCAATTTCTATCCAAATAACTTCTCAATCAACAATCGTACATATTTATATTTACAATCATTATAGAAATAAATAATTTAAATTCTTAAAAAAATTTATAATAAGGAAAAAATATTTTAGTAATAAATTTAAGAAAACACATAACCTTGACATAAACATGTCTTCATGTTACCGTCTATCTCAGAAAACAACAATTTCGATCAATTGTTTGTTATTGATTTTTTTTTATTATTTGCTCATTATTTTTAATTCTGACTGAGTAATAAATATTTCTTTTATTTTAATATCTTAATTATGAATAGTGGTGGTATAATGGTTGGCTTTCAAATTATTAAATTTAATGGTTCGACTGGGTGTTAGTTTGATTTTTAATTACAGGAAGTGGCTTATCAATTTTAGATGTCGTATGGTGATTAAGGAATTATTATGGAGGTATAATAAATTATACTTTTGTTCAGTTATTTTAAAACTCATTTTCAATGAGCTGACTCATAATGATTTTGGATTTCTAAAAATTAAAAAAAAACACCATACACTTGTATAAACTTTAATAACAAACGTTCGATTAAATATCAAATAACAGTCCTACGTGAACAAGAAGATAATCTATAGGATATAATTATTTATAAAAGGTTATATATAAGACTTTAATATTATTTTATAATAAAAATATATATTTGGTATGTATAGCCTTTACTTATTTACAAATAATTAAACAAATATTTTAAATTAAAACTTTGACGCGTTTCGACGCCTTACGCATCATTTTCAAAAAGTGTAATAACTAATAAGAAATACAAAAAAATTTCGAGAAAATAAAATAAACTTAACACAAACAAAAAAATTAAAGTTAAAACTGGCCGTAGTATACGATCTATATAGGTTTCAGAAAAGTTTGTAGTAGAAGTTTGGGATAGAATTTTGGGATAGAAGTTTACCCTGTTCTGCTGCCTCGCAAATTACGTAGAAAAAAAATTTAGCAGGTCAGTTAAATTTTAAATCTTGTGCAGCAATGTCCGCCTTTTCAAGATTTATTATCTTCAATTAAACAAAAAAAGAGAAACCTCTGCTATTGTTAAACATAAATAACAAATATTGGCAACGCTTAAGCATTGATTGACTTAACCAATTCACTTCTTATAAGACATCCACATCGTTACTAATCTAGTGTAATACGAAAACTATAATGGTCAAGACCTCAAACTAGGAATGAGTTCATTCTTTCTTAATTTCTTTCATTTTTCAATCGCATTACAAAAATGTAACCACATTCATAGAGAAACTTTTTATTCTCCTCTTATAATTTTTTTAAATAATGAACACAAATATCAACCAAAAATTCCATTAAATGTGTTTTTATACTTCCTATAAATAATGAACTATTTCACGCTTACTTAGACTTGCGTCAATCATATCTTTTGTTGTATATACCACAGGTGTAAAATTAATTTCAGCACTGGCGAGTTGTTTGGCGAACAAATTCTCACTCAGGCTGAAATGTATAACTTTACACCCTTGGTACATAAATAACTATTTTATTCGCCTACATATTAAAGTGTTATTTTATTACTGTAATTTGCGGTCGTAAAGTGTCACTTTTTAACCCTATATTTTGGTGTCATATAAACATAAAAATTTTTATCAAGGCAAACTTTCAATTCAAAATTTCATAATCCAATCAAAATATTTCTTATTTTTTGTTGTCATATTCATACAATTTGTTTGAAAAAATAACAAATGTTATGGTCAAAGGTTACTTGTTCAACATATTCAAAATTAATGCAAATTTTTAATTTGATATAAATTAAACAATTTTTTTAAAATATTTTGCTTGCGACAAATAAATAATAGTATACGACGCACGGACGTAAGTTATATTGGACTTAAGGCTTGAAACCACATACAACAGAAACAGAAACAGAATTCCATACAAATTTTACAGAAACCGAATTTTTATCTGTCAAATTTGTATGAAATTCTGTTTCTGTTTCTGTTGTATGTGAATGCCCGGCTTTAATGAGCGTTCAAATCTCGGCTGGCGTATCGATTTGCAAACTCCACATACGTTCAAAAACCTTAGCTTTGTTTCTTTGCATCGTAATCTACTATTATCTTAATTTTGTTATTTTTTTATTTGCATATCCTCAATTATCCTCAATTGAGGATATACAAATAAAAAAATAATTAAAAAATGTATTAATTAATTAATTTTCGTATTGGTTAGATTTGATATCTTATGAAATCTAAAAAATTTTTTCACACATTTTCCTTATCAGGCCGTATCAGGCATAGGGTTTCTCAAACGGGATCCCGGGATCCCGTTGTCCCGGGATCCCGGGGGTAAATTTTCATCCCGTTTTCCCGGGATTTCACCCCGGGATCCCGGGTATCCCGCTAATTTTTATTAACATATTTTTTTACTTTTTTCAAAGATATTAAAAATTTTCTCACTGGAAAATCGGGTAGTTTTTAATTCTTTTCCCCTCTGTAGTAATTAATTTCGTTCTAAATTAGGAAAATGTTTTTTGACACATATGGTGTCATGGTTTTTTTGTGTAGTTTTTTTTTTGACACATATGAACACAACAAATTAAATAGATTTAGTAGAGTAGTAGATTTTTCTGAGAAATCTACCTAAAACTTGCGCTTCATTTCTCTTAATTTATGTTTAATGGTTCTCTTATGAAGGCGATTAATAGAGGAACGAGACATGTTTACAATGTGATTTGAAATGTCGTCTGGATTTATTTCATTGTTAGCACGAGTAACTGAGTTTGAGCCATCCAGCTTCCGAAGAAGATTCCAAGCCGCCCTAATAGAATGGGAAAAACCAGTGTTTTCAACAGCGTTAATCCACTTTTGTTTCCTCGCGGTGTCCAGTGAGTATATTAAGTCATCAACCACGTCTGCCTCACCACTACTAAGGTGCTCCTCAAATAATAAATATATCTCTCTACTCCAACCAGGAATGTATTCTTCACCGGAAGTCTCTTGGCATGCATTTCTTTGCAGTTAAAATGATGGTTCCTACGAACCTATCGTAATTTTTAGGAATGGGTTGGATCTAGTGAATCACTGCATCCAACTCCGACCCATATTTAGCCCAGCCAGTTTTGTGAAAATCATCTAGGTTGAGGATTAGAGTTTACGTGTGGGATTTGAATACCTATCACAAAAATTACTGAACGATGTTGAGAGCGTAGCAAACCTTGTAGGACAGCCCTAGATATTACAATAGGGTTACGTTGTTCGTTTTTTTGTGGAAAGAGGTCGGGATTGTAATAACTTGGCCATCTAGCAGATCTAAAGGTTTTCATGTCTTTCGTATCATATACCAGAAACATGTTGTCGATTGGTCCCGTCAGTTAGTTGTATGCCATTGGGATTGTTATTTGAGTAGGATCACTGATTGTGATGGCTATTAAAGTCACCAACCTATATTGCTGGGTGGTGAAATAATGATAGAGTATCAGCTGGCCACGCTGTATTTAGTGGCTTATTTACGTTAACAATCTTCGTGATCGATATATCAACAACAATAAGATGTATATCGTTGTCCGTCTGGTGTCAGTAAATGGGTGCAATTCATGATTTCTGACTTAATATACGTGGCAGATCCATATGTTTGATGGTAAATAGCACTAATTAGTTTATAACCAACAATTTTTCCTCTAGAGGTAAGTTGATCTTCATCTGTTGCGTGCGTTTCCTGCCAGAATAACAACGTTGATATCGAAATAATAACTTTAATAACGTTCAGTTTTTGACTTGCAAATGCTTTCAATGTTCAATTGCAAAATACGGACTGAGGGACCAATATTTTTTGTCTTATGGTGCTGAGAAGTACCGTTGTTATTGTGATTTTGATTTGTTTGTTTCACAGAACATGTATCATATGACGTTAAAAACATCACAAAAAATTGGTAATTTTTGAAGCAACTAAGCAGAGTACAAATAATTTAGATTATACAATGCACTAATGACTATCACACCGACATTTATTGAATCGGAAAGAGCTTTTTCTGCGGCAAGACATTTCGTCACGAAAATTCGGACAAAATTGAGGGATGGTGCCATTGACAACCTAATTTTTTGAAAAATTGTTTAAAAATTAGTATTATGAATTTATTTTTGATTTGTTTTTATGTATTCTTTTATATTTAATTTTTGAAGTTTTTCTAATGAAAAATAATGGAAATTTAAAAATCAATAGCGCATTTTTTGTGCTGTTTTAATTTTACACATTTTTCTACCACCTAATTTGATAAATCTAGCTTTTAGCGTTTCCCGGGATTTCCCGGGATCCCGGGAATTCGACATTTTTGTCCCGGCTTCCCGGGATTTGAATTTCTACGGGAAATGAGAAACCCTAATCAGGCACACTGAACAGGTGTAACGCCTCAAACTACCCAAACCGAATCAGGCCTTCCTACTAGAACCGGACCAGCAGCCAAATTCTGTAACTGTGAAGTGGGGAAGTGATAAGTTTTTTATCACTTCACCGCAAAAATATCTAAGTGAGTGAAGTTTTAAAACAATAAAGTTAACACTGACGTTTTGCTTGGCATTGAAATTAAATCGGTTTCTTTTGTTGTTATTGACATTATATCAAAAAACAGCATACCGTCAATGCGATTTGGTTTTTAAAAATTGTATTTCTAAATTAAATGCAGATTAATTTTACAAATTTAATTTCTAAAATAGTTACATATATCTAAATTTGTAAAAGTTTACGTTTAAATTGTGTTGAAACTTAAAATAAACATTTAATTTTATGTATATTTGACGTTTGACAGTGCAGCAGCCAAATTCTGTAACTGTGAAGCGGTGAAGTGATAAAAATTTCTTCGTCTCTTTTCATTAAAAAACTTATCACTTCACCGCTTCACATTTACAGAATTTGACTGCAGGTCTTGCTATTAGATTTTTTAACGCTCTAATCGCATATAGAATCGCAAAAATGATAAAAAATTAATGATAAAATCGAAATGAAGAAATTTTTAACACTTCACCACTTCACAGTTACAGAATTTGGCTGCAGGATCGGATCATTCAAAATAGCAAATTTACTCCAACATACATTAGAAAAATTAAAAAATTTACTACTACATACATTAGATAAAAAACATGGAAATAAAAATATTCTAACTTTGCAGAGAAGTGCTAACTAAAATATATGTGAAATTTCGCAAACTATGTATGTATATCTAAAATGGATAATACTCTAGTGAATTTTAACCAAATGAAATTTATTAAAATGAAATAGAGCTCAGATCAGCAGCCAAATTCTGTAATTGTGAAGCGGTGAAGTGATAAGTTTTTTAATGAAAAGAAACGAAGAAATTTTTATCACTTCACCGCTTCACAGTTACAGAATTTGGCTGCAGGACAATGAAACGTAGGACTTTCCCCGTTTAGAATAGATGCCTAAGGCATCTAAATATCCAAGGGATTTATAAATTTTGAAAGTGATAAACGGTTATTCGCGGTCTTCACTAGGGAAAAATCTCTAATTACACTAATTTGCTCTAACACTAACAAAATCCTATCGAGTATTTCTACTTAAGTTTTAGCTAACAGGAAATGTAATAATTTTACACAAAAAGAGACGAACTATAATACAAAAATTATATAAATTAAAATAATACAAAAAGTGCTTACATTAATTGTATGTTGAATGTTGTCTTCCAATATCAGTCCTGTCCAAAAATTTCCTTTCCTTTTCCATGCTATCCATCTCTCAATACATCCTGCGTTACATAATTTCCAATTATAGTACATACATTTCCTTTTTAATTCTATATAAAATATCTATTTTATCCACTCGATGCACTTTATACCGGTCAACAAATTTTGTTGCATATAAATACCATCAACAAACTATCAGCATGCATATATTACTTATTTCTAATCAACATACGGAATTTGCTTCGTCGACGCTATAATTTAACCAATTTCACGGTTTCCGATAAAGGAATAGACAACTTTAATTTCGAACAGTAAGCAATTTAAAAACTACTTTCACATGAAAATAAAAACATTGCTTCAACTTATTTATATTCAACAATAAATTTTTATAAATTTAACACAAAATGATTTTTCTTTATTTTATTTTATTTTACATTAAATCGAATCTTTTTTTGCCTTTAAGGTTACGAACATTTTTATTTTAATGTAAACTTACAACTCAACTGAATCCAAAAATATTTTTTGTATTTATAATATTTAAAATAAAGTAAAAAAAGAGAGTGTTTGTTTGTTGATTGCATGAACTCTTCCGTTTCGTTTTATTTAGCAAAGATATAAAATAAAAGAAAACAATTCGAAATGTTTTAGAGAGGATTCAAACATATAAAAAAAACTATTATGCCTTTGATGTTTTTTTACAGGAAGTCCGAAGATTGTGTATACTGATTGTTTGGTCGGTACAGAACTTACATTTGTTTTAGAGTTGATGTAGATTTTCTCATAAGTGCTACCTGTTAAACATCACGTAATTTGGCGGGCATAACACATTTTAAGTAAAAGAAATCGCTAGAATGAAATGAATCGCGATTGAGGCTTAATTAAAAAATATGACCACCATTATAAATATATATGGAAGAACCACTAATTTCAGGTATATGAGACAACGTTACTATAGTTAACGATGAAAAAATATGCAAAAGCAATCAGTAAAAAAAATTAACTTAAAAAAAAATAACAAAGAAAATAAATTAAAAAAGACTATAAGAAAACTATGACAAAATAAATTAACAGGGATCTATACTACGACTAATACAAAATAAGTTAACAGAGATTTAAAAAAATTAGGGGGCTAATTAAGTGTCATAATCTGTTGTCTTTAGAATGGCAAGTCCCCATGGCCTTACCATCTAAATTTGAATAGGATTAATATTGAATTCTGGCAACAGTTTTTTTCTTTTCTGGAAAGAATTAATGAGGAGTCGTATATCATTGTCACAGTGAAGACACTCTGGAACACAGTATGCAAGAAAAATTTTATCCCTAGAAAAAATGCATTCACTGAAGGTGAAGTTACATTTCTGAGGGATTTGATTAATATGAATTTAGACAGATTGATCAAGGACAATCAAGTCAACCATATTCCCGAATCTAGATCTGCCATATGCATCCGTAAATACGCTGCCGTGGTCAAAAAGCGACAAATCGAGATTGCGTTGGCGCACAATATCCGGTTTGTTACCTTTTTAGGCGATGAAGACCCACCAAAATCTGTTTCATCCTTACATGAGCAGCTATACAGTTATCATGATATTCCTTGATTGATTCTATTGCCAATGGTTTTGGTATCCAGGGTATCCACACCGGTAGATCGTTAGTTACCCCTATGATGATTATGTACAACCGGAGATAAAAAAAATGACAACCAGAAATATTTGGACAAGAAAATTAAGCTAGGAAAAACGTAAAGCGCGACCAGCGAAAAAAATGTTCATGCGCAATCAACTCCCAATCCCTCGTTTTAACATCATAAAAAAATTTTTTATTAATTTATACTTAAAATAAGAAAATTTTTTGTTTATTTATATATGTGAAAGGCAAAAATTGATTTACTTAAAGATATTTATATATGTGAAAAAAAATTGATTTACTTAAATGGTATTATTTATGATGAAAAGCGTGATGGTGAAAAAGTCGATATTTGAACTTGACCATTTTTGATTTTCCTGAAACTTGGCATATAAGTAGTATGGACAAAATAAAAAATACAACTTATTTTAAAATTTTTTTAAAGTGCATAGTTTGAGCACAGGGGGCACCCCAACATGCATGAAAAATAAAAATTCTGCCAATCCGATGTACTTTGAAATTAAATTGCTCAAGAACGGCTATACCGATTTCATCAAACTTTTTTTTGTTTGATAGATGAATAGTTAGCCCTTTGAAAAAAAATTAATTTATTGTTTTTATAATTAATTTTTAAATAAAAATATTAAAAAAACTTTTTTAAAGATGGCGCTAGGGTCGAAGATCAATTGGAATTAAATTAATTTTTTTTTTGAAAATAGTTCTATCCTTACTCTAAAATATATCAAATTAACTCAGAGGCGTTAATTTTTGTTCTTGAGATATTTAATTTTAAGATTTTTAGTACGACTGAAATTCGAATTTTTCTTCATTTTTTCAAACAACTTCCATTAACAAAAAATTTTAAAATCAATTAAATTTTAACTTTTTTTTTTTAAATATAGCTCTAACCTTACTTTAAAATATATCCAATTTACAAAGAGGTGTTAATTCGTGTTCTTGAGATATTTAATTTTAAAGATTTTTAGTCCGATTAAAATACTAATTGTACATTATTTTCTCGTACTTCAGTGGTTAAAATTTTTTGATGATATAAATTGTTCGAAAAAATAATGAACAAATACAATTTTAGACGGACTAAAAATCTTTAAAATTAAATATCTCAAGAACACGAATTAACGCCTTTTTGTAAATTTGATATATTTTAAAGTAAGATTAGAGCTATATTTAAAAAAAAAAATTTTAAATTTAATTGATTTTAAAATTTTTTGTTAATGGAAGTTGTTTGAAAAAATGAAGAAAAATTCAAATTTCAGTCGTACTAAAAATCTTAAAATTAAATATCTCGAGAACAAAAATTAACGCCTCTGAGTTAATTTGATATATTTTAGAGTAAGGATAGAACTATTTTCAAAAAAAAAATTAATTTAATTCCAATTGATCTTCGACCCTAGCGCCATCTTTAAAAAAGTTTTTTTAATATTTTTATTTAAAAATTAATTATAAAAACAATAAATTAATTTTTTTTTCAAAGGGCTAACTATTCATCTATCAAACAAAAAAAAGTTTGATGAAATCGGTATAGCCGTTCTTGAGCAATTTAATTTCAAAGTACATCGGATTGGCAGAATTTTTATTTTTCATGGATGTTGGGGTGCCCCTGTGCTCAAACTATGCACTTAATAAAAATTTTAAAATAAGTTGTATTTTTTATTTTGTCCATACTACTTATATGCCAAGTTTCAAGAAAATCAAAAATGGTCAAGTTCAAATATCGACTTTTTGTCGACATCGAATTCAAATTTCAAATTTCAAATATCGAAATATTTTAGAGTAACGATAGAACTATTTTCAGAAAAAAAATTAATTTAATTCCAATTGATCTTCGACCCTAGCGCCATCTTTAAAAAAGTTTTTTAATATTTTTATTTAAAAATTAATTATGAAAACAATAAATTAAGTTTTTTTCAAAGGGCTAACTAATCATCTATCAAACAAAAACAAGTTTGATGAAATCGGTATAGCCGTCCTTGAGCAATCAAAGTTACATCGGTTTGGCAGAATTTTCATTTTTCATGCATGTTGGGGTGCCCCCTGTGCTCAAACTATGCACTTTAAAAAAATTTTAAAATAAGTTGTATTTTTTATTTTGTCCATACTACTTATATGCCCAGTTTCAGGAAAATCAAAAATGGTCAAGTTTTCACAACTCTGTCTAGAACACGTTTTTCATCTTATGTGCAAAAATAAAAATTGATTTAATTATATAGATAGCTTAAAAATACTTATTTGTTTGTTTATTTATTTTCAGAAAATATTTATTTATTTATTCATAGCATATAAATTTATTTATTCAAAGTGAATATTTATTTATTTATTGGTAAAATATTTATTCAACTATTTGTAAACTATTTATTTATTTATTGGTAAAACCCAATATTTGTTATTTATTTATTTATAATATAGTTAGAGTTAGAGATCCTTCCTGAGCGAAGCCCATACCGACTTGACTGTATTAGAGAAAAAATTTTTAAAAAAATCGTAGCAGAAGAAGTGGAGTGGAAGATCGAACTCGTGATCTCCTCCCAGCGATGATATGTGAGGCTAGAATGAAAATAGGTTTAAAATCCTAAAATCTACGTTCTAGTACCCTCCCGAATGATGAAAAGAAAACTATCTGTTACCAACAAAATCAGACGCTGTGTTCTTTCATCCTTAAAACTAAGAAAAATTAACGCTAATATCATTGCTGAGAGCAGACCTGTATCCATCTTCACTCCAGCTCCCAGATCCATCTTCACTGCTAAAATTAAATTTTCTATTGTTAGCGATGGTGGATGGATTCAAGTCCATTAAAATTTTTGAAGGGAGGTTGGGTTGAGCGTTGGCTCTTCCCAACAGGATGGCGATATGAATGCGGCTTCGCTTTTGTAGAGGAGTGGTTTAGTTCTGGAGAAGAGATCTTGTTTGGTTAGGCGAAACTAACACCAATAGGTATCTCTTCTCTTTTGCCAAACCACATCCAGCGAAGATCGCATCACATCTCGGGCAGGAAAAGTAATTGAATTCTTATTACCAAAAAAATCCACCTGGTGATCGCAAGTTATTGGACAGAGGCGACCTTCAACCAGCGAAACATGTTAAGGGGGTGAAGCCCTCATGGATCCTTTTTTAGAGGTACCACTGTTTTTTTATTCAAATTATAATATTACAATAAATTTTTGTTGCATCATAACATCATAAACATATTGATCAAAAATATCAAATATCAAAAATATAAAATATATTAACTATACAATGAGTACCTAAAAAAGATTCAATTAAATATCTAACATACATATCATCCCAGATGCAACAAAATTATCACAAATTACAATACTCAAAACGTCATAAACGTATATTGACGTTATCACAATTTAACCGTATCATTCAAAAATATCGAAATATTAAAAATATTCCAAAATATTGAAAAAAATATCAAAAAAAAGATATTTCGCAATATAATATTATATATAACGGTATAGTTATATTGGTTATATTGGTATATAACCGGTCCCTGTTTCGGCGCCAGTGAAACGTGGGACTTTTGTTCTATTTTTATATATGCTCTAAGATCAAAACTATGGAAAAAATCAAACATAAAAAGCATATCTTAATTTTTTTTATTAATCTAACGTTCCCGAAGTTTTAAGAAGATCAGCAATAGTCGGACCGAAAATTTTATATTTTATCGTCCTTTTGATTTGATTTTTCTTCTATGTAGGCGATTAATTTGGGAGCAAAGTCAAAGTGTATGTGGTTACTGTGGAAGGGATATCAGTCCAATTAAGAGTTCATGCTAGGATATATGCAAGACCCGAAGATCTGAAAATCAGAATAAACAAATTGTCTAACTTCCAATTGGAATATGGCTGAGCTTAGAAAGAGAAATATAAGAAATCTCGTGATGACCAGCAAATTTGCTTTACGACCCAAAACTACAATTACTACTATTTGTGCTAAATTCGTTCGGATCCGTTCGTTCCAGGCAACATTCGTTTATGTGTCATTGTTAAACGCAAACTCTTACTTTTTTGCTAAAAAATTAAGGCTAAGCATATATAATGGCGATCATTTGGAAATCTAAGTCCCAAAAATTGAACTCATTCTTGTGTGTGATGCAAGTTCACATCACAAGACATGAGAAAGCACCAACACCAAAGTATGTACAAGATAATTTCCACGACAATATTTTGGTACAAATTTATTTATCTGTTATGTGGAAAAACAACCCTACTTTTATCGCTTATAATATAAACAGAATATATGTCTCACTCATCCCAAACTAAACCAAAAAATTAATCATTTAACTACAAAGTGTCTGAAGAACATTCTATTTTCATTTATCAACGAAAGTTCGAATTGGATATTAAAATCAAATCAAAAATTTATATAAACAAATTATTGTTAAAAAGAATCGACAAAACAATCTTTAATTGGTAATATATTATTTATTTGACGCGTTTCAAATGTTATATGCATAAAAAAATATACATTTTATGGATTCTTTTTAACAATAATTTATTTATTTAAATTATTGATTTAATTTAATGTAGTTGTTGAAGACCAAACTAAAATACCTTTACATTTATTTAATTTTTTAACACAAATAAAAGTTTATTTAAAATATGGATTTTTAGACTTCTAAAAATTCGGCCTACCAAAAAAAGATAAAGAGTTGAGCACCTTTAGCATTATTCGGAATGACTCTGAATCACCAAAGTACTGGGTGACTAGCAGAAAAGTTATCTTACGCAGTTAATAAAGATGCTTTAACGTCATGCACTCTCAGTATGGGAAAAGGTAAACCAAGATCCCCTGTTGGTCAATAAAAATTCAGGAATTCCGCTACATGGAAAATATTGTTTTAGAAAGAAAGAAATAAGTGCACAAATGACAGACAGATTGTTCTTCAAATGATAATTACCAAACTGTCTCATGTTTAATCAAAGCGAGTCCGATATTGCCACAATTGTGTCATTGGTAATAATATGAGTATATTAATGCGGTGTTGCCATCAACCGTTTTAGTAATCCGCTTATCCCTACATCTCATCTTATTACATATTGATCTTAACATATTACACACTCACTGGTTTTTATAAATTTTCATATTAATTATAAAAATCAAATTTCTTTTCTATAATAGGTGTGTCTGGATTAAACACTTTTATTCAAACAATGATTAATTAAGTACTTTTCCTACTTTCGATCTTCATTCGAAGTTGCATTCACCTTTTATTCTGTTCATACCAACAACACAAAAATAGCAATTCATCACACAAATTACTATTTTGTAGATCGAAACGAAGCAGAATCCGATAAAAAAAATTAAGATCATAGAGGTGAATGACGTTAGCTACGATATCTATAATATTAATTTTATAGATAATTCTTCTTTGATTTTTGTACAAGTATATCGTTAAATTAGTTTTTTTTTAAATTTTTGAGTGTAGAAAATAAATGGATATTATTGAGTATGCAGAGGTACAAGTAAGAAGGGAAAGTTACTTTTAATTTTAGTATTTTGTTTCTTATGTCGGCTAATCACGATTTTAAGTTGAAATTCGAATACCTTTAAAATTTAATATTTTTTTAAAAATATTATGTATTATGCTTTTTTGTGTATGAATATATGCATTTAATGAATTATTTTGTAATTTAAATTGTTTTCAAACATATTAAAGAGAAAAGTGATTTGAAGTTTGAACGTTAATGTTTTGGAATCCAGCATCTGTGGTATTTTTAAATTTTCTGTGTAAAATTTGTAAATGGAGAAAGTTTTATTAATTAGATTATTGGTGATAGTAAAAATTGAAGGATCCACACACTGATTTTTAGTACGATTGACTTGGACTATTCTCACGAATTAAAGCTGGCTAGAAATCTGATCTGAAAGTATTTCTGATACCATTTTAGGCGTAATCATTCGTAAAGTTTATTCTTAGCACTGCCCTTCTAGAACGAGCACATTTACGATTTTTAACTTTTCGCTGCTCAACTTGTTCGACGTTTTTCGATTTATTTCTCCAAGTTTTAATTATTAATTTTGTGAACTTTTCTTTCTATTTTATATTAAAAATTATGTCCTCGATACAATTTTTAATAAACAGTTTGTTTATCCTGCTGTCTGTCGTACGTTGATTTCATCAAAATTATAAATTTAAATTATTTGTTTTTACATAATATCAGATTTAATACTTTTTACAAAAAAATACATTTAACCTAAGGCAACTTCACAGAAATAACTTCTTTAAACAAAAAAAAACTAATCGCAGCGCATTAACATTTTTTGTAAACGAATTAGAAATATTATACATAGCCTTGGTATGACAAATAACCAAGTTGTAGAAAGATAATCCATTTTGTAAGAAAGAAGGATAAAATTTAAAAATAAAATGTTAGGTATTTGTTATAAATACACAAACACATTGGAATGTGAAGAACGTTTTGACGTAAGAAATTAAATTTTTTTTAAATTATTCGGGTTGGCGGTAATCCTTATATCATATCGATTTTAGCCACCTTGTGATGTAAGACAAATGAATTTTTAATGTGTTTATGATGTAATATATTTTAAAATTTAGGAATATAACTATAAGCAAGGTCACCATCGCACCACAAAGAATAGATGAGGATGGGTTAAAGTTGTAATAGAGCCTGTATATTCGAACAGAAAATAACTCTGCAAAATTAAAATAGTTATAGAAAAGCATGATTTGGTGAAATAGATTAGTACGAAAATCAAAATGTTAAAATAGAGAAAGAAGGAAATAACGATAACGATAAAGACACACCACAGTCACTTGTGTTTTTCCCCTAATAATTTTGTAAAGTTAATGTACAAAAAAACACATTCCATTAACATTTTTTTCGACATCTAATCCATTTTCACATATAGGAGTACTAGTGATGTAAAAGTGTTTAATACTATTGTATAATACGCGGTATTATACGTAAAATACCGTATTGTCCAAAACGTAGTAAAATACAAGGTATTTTATTATAAATTTTTTTTCTATTGTGGTGGCGCGCGAATCAGTAATCTGCAATTTTATTGAGATTTCGCGTGAATTACTTGAAGAATTTATAACTGCCAAAATATATACTACTGGTTCTTGAATATATGAACGACACAGAAGAAATTAATGAGTTATTGCCCCTTGTTACTAACAGTAGAAAAGCATTGTTAGTGATTCGCAAATTTCTATGGCAACAAAATTGTTGTAATATCAACAGAACATAAATTTCAAACATCGAATGCTGCTTCATTACTGTTCACCGTTATAAGGAATTTTTTTTATGCTACAAATCAAAATTATGAGCCATGAACTCATTCCGTTCCACTCATTATGAGCTATGGACTGTCATTCAATTTTATATCTTTGAGTAGTCCTCTTTCTATACATTCAAATTGATTAACTAAAACACCCAAATCTCAAAACTCATATTTTGAAACCAATGGCAGCTATATTGATTGTTTAACTTAGTGGCAAAGAGTTTGTGGCTCTTCGGAATGTTGCATCGTTTCGCATATTCCACTGTAACAGAAAAATCTTTTTCAATCTGCAGCCTAACTCATACTGCAAGAAGTATTTGTCTTACAAGTCAAAGAGGCGTAATCTTGTTTATGTGAAAAATCATAATTTAAATCTTCAACAGTTTACCGATGGGAAATGATTAAGTTTTCAATTTAAATAAAAACATAAATACAATAACTCGGCGCGAATGAAAGTGATTAATATTGAAACCAAGCAGAATCACATGAATAAATAGATCTTCTTAGCATTGGTTTAAGAAATATAAATAAAGATAACGATAAGAAATTCAAATGTCGGGGCAGTTATTTAGAAGGAAATGAATTAGTTGTGATTGAAAATGGTGATGGAAGTAATTTTTGTTGTTATATCACTAACACTGTATGTCGGCTATTGCACTTTTGTACAGAATATACGGTATTTTATTTTGTATTATACAATGTATAATACGCTGTATTATACAAAAAAAATAAAATACCGTATTTTAACATCTCTAAGGAGTACTAACAAGATCTATTTCTGAATTTTATCATCTGAATTTTATTAATGCTTTTAATCACGATCCTTAAGGTTGAGTTTAATTCGCATTTATTCGCTATTATATTTATTTTTCATTTAAATTGACTTTGCTTTGCTTAAACAGCTTTATCAGTATCAGTGACCGTCAGATTTTTGGGATCGTTTAGTTATTTATTTATTACTCATCTAGAACGCATAAACAGATAATATTTTATGTGTTTCCGTAAAGATGCATCTGTTGTGGATCTTTTTGAAAGAATGTATAATGCTTTTAGACAAATGCAAAACGTTTCGATGTACCTTTATTATGAATGAACTATCGATCCGAAACATGAAATGTTAAAGTCCCATCTAGTGCTAACTATTATATTCAATTTCTTATAATTTTATGCGGGTAAGGTTATAACGTCAAGAGTTTCAAAATCTCTTTTATATTAAAATTTAAAAGCTTATTTTCTATTTATTTTAAACATTAAAAGTTCTTATCATCTAGGTCAAACTGTTTTTAAGCAAAACATTAACAACCATCGAACACATGTTTTTCGCTTATTTTACTTTTTAGAATGATTAACTATATAGTGACAAAGTCTAAGCACAAGCATTTTTAAAAATGTGCTGAAAAACTGGTTTTTGTCGAGAATCGAACAAACGACATGATCGTGTTACAAGGCCAACAATTAAATCACTGAGCTATAACGACGTCAAAAGGAATTAAGCGGTACCAAGACCAATGAAGGCGAACCTTTTTTTGAGATGAGCTAAAATTAAATTAAAAAAAATTAAAACATTTGAATACGTCTCGAGTTGAATATTTCACCATAATCACTAACTCGAACCCCCGGGCCATTGGTTTGCCATCACCTCGATAGACTAAAACCACATTGTGAAAAAAATGTCGTAAGTGGAGTATAGTTTGGATAAGTTCATAAATTGACTAAATCTATTAGTGAAAAGAATAGATAATTTTCAAGCAACATGGCTGATTTTTTATGGCCGAATAGCAAAATTTTCCAATTATGTATAATTATTTTATTTGCATACTCTATATAAAATAAACAATCATCTTCCTAGAACATCGCGTCTGAGTCATATCTCTTTTATTTTTAAAGTGCATTCACGCAAAGTTTATTTTTTTGATTAAAAGATTATGGAATCTTCAAGTCAACTCCCAAATCATATACCAACGGTGGGCAAATGCGGCTCTTCATGGAGTAAACTGCGTCTCTCATTGAAAACTGATTTTGAATTACATATTTCAGAATTTTGTTCCGCAGGTTTTTGTTTTGGATTCTAGAATTTTTTTCGCTGATTTGTTTTAAGAGATTTTCTTGTTGCAATTGTATTTTCTTCAGAGTGTCAAATTTTACCTTCGCAGAAAAAAATATTGCGGCGCTGATGCATAGGCTAACTTCACCACAGCTCTGAAAACAAAATGCTCTGGATATATAGTGAGTTAAAATCCATCAAATACTTTAATTAATAGCTCATCAATGTTATAGATTTCGCGTAGTTCTAATTACTAGGAATCGCCCAGTGGCCGAAATTCGGCCATTGTAAATAGAAATTGTAAATAAACCTCCTAACCAAATAGCTACAACACACTATTTCAGAGTCTAATTAATTCATATAGATTGATTTTGAATTGTGAAACAAATAACTTGAGAAAAAAACAAAATAACTGAACAAAAAACTCAAAAAACACAATTATCAAATTTTTGCCATTTTTTCTGAAAAAATTGTCGAAATTCAAAAAAAAAGCATTTTTCGACACATCTACTACTCAAGACCTTTCCTACAATATACATATTGGCTCACTTTTGATGGAGCAAATATTTTAAAATTGTACCGCAAAAATTTTGCTTACGTATTTATATATAGATAGATAGATTTTGAACTGTGAAACAAATAACTTGAAAAAAAAAACAAAATAACCGAACAAAAAACTCAAACAAATACGCATATGACATTTTTGCAATTTTTCCTAAAAAAAAACGTCAAAATTCCAAACATAGTATTTTTCGGCACATCTACTCCTCAAGAGCTATCCTACAATATACATATTGCCACACTTTTGATGGAGCAAATATTTTAAAATTGTACCGCAAAAATTTTGCTTACGTATCTATATATAGATAGATAGATTTTGAACTGTGAAACAAATAACTTGAAAAAAAAACAAAAACTCAAACAAATACGCCTGTGACATTTTTGCCATTTTTTCTAGAAAAATCGTCAAAATTCCAAAAAAAAAGTATTTTTCGGCACATCTCAAGACCTATCCTACAATATACATATTGCCACACTTTTGATGGAGCAAATATTTTAAAAATGTACCGCAAAAACTTTGCTTACGTATTTATATATAGATAGATAGATTTTGAACTGTGAAACAAATAACTTGAAAAAAAAACAAAATAACCGAATAAAAAACTCAAACAAATACGCATATGACATTTTTGCCATTTTTTCTAAAAAAAAACGTCAAAATTCAAAACAGAAGTATTTTTCGGCACATCTACTCCTCAAGACCTATCCTACAATATACATATTGCTACACTTTTGATGGAGCAAATATTTTAAAATTGTACCACAAAAATTTTGCTTACGTATTTATATATATAGATAAAAACATACAACAAACCTACAAAAGCTGTAGTATCCCAAAAAAAAATAAATTCTGTTGTACGAGAAAAATTTTTACCGGAAGTGAAAAACCGGAAGTTGGGATGTAGAACTGTTTGTAATACGTACTAAATGCTTACGTGCCAAGTTTCATCCAATTCGGTTATCAGGTAGAGATGTTATGAACCTTTCAAAAACACAGGTGCTCGGGGAGACCCCCACCACTTTGTTCGATATCACTCAAAAACTAATCAGCTGCCTTACGTATATTTGCATCTTTTTTTAAAGTTTCATCAAAATTCATTCATGAACGAATGTTTTATGCTCCCAACAAAGATAAAAAACCACTTATTGTATGGTGGACCCCCCAACCCTTTGTACAATGTACCCCAAAAGCTAATAAAATTGTACTCATATCGTTCACGATTCACCAATCAGCATCTAACAGAATTGTTGCGAACGGGTTTAACAAATTATACACCAAATTGCAAAATTTTAACCAAAAGTGTTCGTGTTAATGAATATTTACTATTTTGTCTGAAAAGTATGAACAACGTTTCATGAGAATCGATTTTTAATTTTAGGCTACAGTAGGAATAAACACCTGAAAAAAAAAATTTTTAGCCGGAAGTGACAAACCGGAAGTTGGTATGCAGAAATATTGGAAACAGTACTAAAAAGTTAAATACCAAGTCTCAATAAGATCGAAAGCCGGATTATTGAAGATTTAAGCTTACAGGTGTTCGGAAGACCCTCGCCATTTTGTCCAATTTTGAAATGAATCCAGATCTTCCATTTTCAAGTTTCAAATGAACCTGCATCATTTGCCGAAGTTTCACCAAGATCCTATGCAGAAATGTCAACCAACCACCTACATACATACAACAAAATTTTTATTGATTTTTATTTTACTATTTATAGATAGAGGATGGTCCAAAACAAAAGAAAAAACAAAATTTGGGGTATGTAAGATTTTTTTTTGGATGGCCACAATTTAAAATTGTGGTGAAGTAAAAATAACGAAATTTTCTTTTGGTTTTTATTTGTCACATTGGCTACAACATATTACTGTCATTTTATGTCGCTTATATCGCTTATATCGTAGAATAGTTTATATCGTTCACGAATCAGCATCTAACAGAATTGTTGCGAACGGGTTTAACAAATTATACACCAAATTGCAAAAATTTAACCAAACGTGTTCGTGTTAATGAATATTTACTATTTATAGTCATTTTTATTATTGAATTTTAATTATATTTTATTTTTATTACTTAAATTTGGAGATAACTATTGAGTGAAAACAATGCCTATTGCTTACCTAGGCAGTTTGCATGGCCACGCAACGTCATAAACCGTTGACATATACGATTTGTTGAGAAATACCACTCGTATTAAATCAAACTTAAACAATTGAAAAATTTTTCTTTCTATGCATTCGACTCACAGACGATTTATTTGGATAACCGGCTTCTCCATTTAGTTGTCAAGAAATTTAAAAACCATTGCCACAATAGAAAGTTTCAATAAGTATGTGTTAGCGAAAAAAAAAATTAAAAATTTATATAATTTAACAATAGCTCGCTACAATTAACTTTTGTTTGTAATAAGAATTATTTTTAATTTATGTAGTTTTGCATAACAAATCAATTTTCATTAATATTAGAGTTGATTGTGAGTGGAACTAAAGACATTATTTGCAAGATTTAAATATTTCGAATAAAATAGTTTAAAACTAATATTGTTAATTTTATTGTTTATATTGTTATATGTTGCATGAATAACGAATGTTAATAACAATTTTATTTCTAATTTTTTTTTTTAGAAAATAATTTAATTTTAACCAGTTTTTAGGTTATGCGCAGCGTCATCATGACATGGACGTTGCTAATTTATATAACCTAAATCGATTTAATTTTATGATATGGTTTTTTATGAACAGTAGAATAACAATAAGCTTGCCTTGCCACAAGTGCCGATGCGGTCGGTTAGTTACGTAATAAAATTAAATAGTAAAAGAGACCAAACTGAAGCATTAAAGGTCCTTATCTAGATCCTTAGAAGTTTTTTACATGTTGTTAGGACACATATTGTCAAGCCTACTCACAACATATTTTATTTAAAAGAAAAAGGGAACTGTACAAAACCACAGTTGCTGTGTGCTCGTTTTGGGATTTTTGTGCTTCTTGTAGTCCTGAAAAATTATATTTGCGCATTTTACTTATAAAATTTTAAACAAAAATTTAAACAAATTGAAAATTGTGTGAACTGTGAAGTAATGCAATCTATCGAGAAAAAAAAACTGTAAATTTGAATCTTCAATAACTTCTAAGTCTTTTAGTACTGTGCCGGTACCGTACCAACTTGCGGTTTTTTTTTTTATGTTTTTAAAGTGTTTTCCCCTACCCTTTATGCCTACAGTTACAAATTGATTTTTATGAAACGATAGTAAAAGATTTCAATCAATATGAGAGATTTGATTAGCTATTGGGGTACATTGGAAAAACGGTTGGGCGGTCCCCTTAAAAAAGATGAAAGTATGTATGGCAAGGTCCCCCGAGTACCTGTTTTTTGAATACTTAATAACATCTGCACCTGATAATCGAATTGGATGAAACTTGGTGCATAAGCATTTAGTACGGTTCACAATAGTTCTGCATCCCAACTTCCGTAAAAAATGGTTTTTTGTATTTTTGTTTTTAATTTTTTACTTTTTCTATTCGTACAACAGAATTTAGGTCTGTTGGGATACTACAGCTTTCTTTAATAAATTATTTTTGATGAAAATTTAGCAAAAGATGGAGATTTGTATGAAAAGGAACTGATGAGGTTTTGAGCTATAATGGGAGCATCCGTTTTTTATAATTAGAACTACGCGAAATATATGTATAACAATAGTTAGCCATTAATTGAAGTATTTGATGGATATAAGCTCACTATATATCCAGAAAATTTTGTTCCCAGAGCTGTGGTGAAATTAGCCTAGCCGATGCTCCTACAACATCATGGGTTCTGAGGTGATGATGAACCCAAACCTTTTTTTTTATTTTTTTAAAAGAATAGATAACTAAACAACAAAACCTATCATAAACAAACAGAGGCAGGCAAAGGCCCACAGGTCATGATAGAATGAAGGAAACTGTAACGACGGAATATTTTCAATTTTTGCTCTAAAAATAGTAGTTTTCAAATTCAATAATAATTTTATTAATTTTCTTCAATTATGACGTTTATCCGTACCACTGTACATTTAAACATTTAAACATTTTTTTTAATGATTTAAATATACTCAGTTTCAATTAAAAATGCAGTTTTGCAAGATGATTTTTTATTTTGAAATAAAAACAGGATTGTTACTTGGTGGAAAAAACGAAACAGAAGATCTGCAAGAGATGATATATAAAACGATCAAATTGTTTGGATCGATTAGTATAATTTTAAAATCGAATTAGTATATAATTTTTACATGTTCAAATATGTACATAAGTCTTGAGTTCTACACTCAGTCCTTCCCTAGCGATTTCTAACATTTCGGTGTCAGCAAATGGACGAGCTAACCGTCGGTTCAACGAACCAACTTCTACCAGATATTCGTAAACTATTTTGCTTTTTGTTTACGGTTTAACAACACACGTAAAATGGCTTTATCATCGGTGAGCGTACCGAAAGTTCGTAGGAGTCCTTCTTTTAGCACTGGGTAAGTCACCTCCTGATACTCATGGGTCAGATTCAAATAGTATCTGTCAGCACCTTAAGATACCGTGGTATGATAGACCCAAGGTCGTCCCAAGACACGCGGTCTCTTCTGGCGGCCACCTCTACCCGATGAATAAACTCATGAATTTCAGGAGAGTGACCATCCCCTGTGAAAATAGGGACCAGATTTGAGTCATAACGACTCAAATTGTTACTACGTACTTCTCGGTATTCTCCCGGTGGCAATGCTGGAGCCGCGTTACGAGGTACCTGAGGAAGTTTGTCGTATGGTGGTGGTGCGGTTGGTGGAGCCTGTGGATAATTTGGTTGATATTGTACTGGTGGTGCTAATGCCGGATTGTTGAATATTTTTTCCACACGGAACGATGTCAGACCTGGCTTATACTGTGACACTGGAAGTGTTGATAGTAAATATAAAACACGAGTAAAGAGAAATTTTTATTTAATTTTACAGGAATAAAACTGAAATTGGGTTGCCGATAAATAATCCAACTAGTGGTATATTCCTTGACCATGAGAAACAATGACTTCCGCAGATGAAAGCGCAGATATAGACCCATACGCATGCGCGTTTCTTAAAGCAATCAAAAGCTTGTTGGTTTGAGTTATATAATACTTGATGTTGCTCAAATAAAATTTGAATTTTCTTTATTTGAGTTGGCAATTTTGACAGTAAACTTATGACTTCACCAAGTTATCTAGCTGTTTTGTTAGAATAGTCAATTTAGGCATTTAATTTAGATTTTCATTTTTATTTTCTTGGAATTCATTTTGACTTTGATTTAAAATGGCAAATTTGATAATCTGTTATGTCAACATTAGAGGATTGAACGTCAATATTATCTTGGTTCATCGTTATCTTGAGAGATTCAAGCCTGACATTTCGGAAACGGAAACAATTGTCAGTGCAAAAGTTTTAACTCTAGATAAGAATAAATATATTTGTCCATACTATGAGCTTCACAGCTCAAGCATGGGGTTTGTGCGTATATGTTAGAGATACTATCCCATATGTGAGAATTAAAAGTTTCGAGTTAAATACTAAACTTCACAACATGGAATCTCTAAAAATTAGTTGTCCGAATCAAATGTTGTTTGTCTTTGGACTGTATCGTTCACTCAACTCACCAGAGAGCTGAAATTTATTTCACGACCAATCTCAAAAGATAGATAGGTTAAATGAACATCCTAATGCCAAAGTTATAGTCCTTGGTGACTTTAGTGTCAACAATATTGAATGGCTCACATACAACTTTAAAGCAGATGAGATACGCAAATAGAACTAGCTGTATGATCTTTCATTTACTACATTTTTTTTATAAATAATACATGCTTGGTACAATTTAAAGTATCAGAGACTTTAGATGGATCGGATCATAATTTGATCTCCACTAAATTAAATATTCAAATCCCTTAACAATTTTTAAAGCGAAGATTTCATCGCATATGGTACTATAAAACTGCGCCTTGGTAAAGTTCTAAAGGTTTTCATAATTAGTTTCTCGGGAAACATAAATGTGGTACTGCTCAAGACCCTAACATAGCGGCTGTAAATTTTTCCGAAAACTATTCTCAAGAGTAGGCGCAGATTTATTGCAATAAATTGATAATCCCAATAGATCAATCTTTTTCGATTAAATTTTAAAAAGCAATTAGAATGAAAAAAATAGATTTTCAGAAGTTTATGCTGGCAGCTAGTAGGTGAAGAGAAAAATCTTTTTATAGGAAAAAAGCATTTAATTTTTTTAACCGCCCAGCCGTTTCGCGTGTTTTCTATAAAGCCTTTAAGAGTGTACAAGATAATTTTGGTAAGCACTCTCTACCTTCTCTAATTAAAATAGATGTGTCTGTTGTAGATCCTAAAGAAAAAACCAACCTTCTGGGTAATTATTTCTCTATCAATTCAACATTAAAAAAAAGAAGGCAGTGTTAAAGACTGCCGACAGAAGTGAAAACTTAAATCTGTGAAATAGCTGTGTTTTTTTTTTGTATCTTCCAATTATTGTTGCATCGCAAATTAAAATTTCAAAATTTTTAAATTAAAATCATTAAAATTACTTTGGGTTTCATATCTATCAGTATTCCTAGCAACTATTATATACATTTTTATATTTAAAATAATCAAAACATCGATGGTCTAGCGCACAGATGTGGTAAGTGACATTTTTTGAGAAAATGAGTTAAGTACTCTATAAAATTCTTTAAAATATAATATCATATAATGTTAATTAATTCATGTAATGCTATAACATATAATTTCATATAATATTACTAATAATATGATATAACCGTACATTATACTAAAAACAATATGAACAATGTGGTAAGTATTTATGGTTTGCATATAACTAAATATTATTCATGAAACTCTTAAGTTCTAACATGTAAAAAAACATAATTAAAATAAAGATTAGATACTAATATAAAACGCTATCGAATTCAACCACATAATATTTGGCCTGTACTGTAAATGCCTGTACTGAACAATTTGCTAAATGTCACTTACCACATTTGTGCGCTAGACCATCGACATGTCATATAAAAATTTGCGTCTTTCAACACCTTAGAAAGCATGTTGTTGTGGGACCTTGTTCTTAAAAGTTTTTTATGTGTTGTTGTGACACACCTTATAATTTCTACTACCAAACACATTTAATTTAAAAAAAAATAGCGTATCATCAAAGAATATTCCATAACTTAGAGTAAGGGATGGTATCGTTGATTGAAAATACTTCATCCACCAGCACCCCTAAGATATCACTTTGGCTAATGAGATTGCATTGCTATTGCCAGTGGTATACGATATCTCAAGATAACTCATATGCCAATAGACTAGGGACGAAAGTGGTTGTCACACCCATATATCAACAAGTTTAAATTTTACAAATCTTCCTGCGGAAAGCTAAGCAAATTCATTGGTATTAATGCGCATTTCAGTGCCACCATTTTTAATTATTTTATTTATCATGATTGCTATCCATGTTTAATCATACATAAGCTATGCTTCTTTGTATAGAATTTATGCGATTTCCGTCTCGTAATTCTGAGCTTAAAATCGATATAATCGATGTTATCAAGTATCAAGTTACAAGTATTAAGTCTTTACTTAATTTTAGAAACATGTATTATACACAATTCCAAATTAACAACATATTTGGTGAAGATGATAAAATTTGTAACATCATGTTAAATTCCAACACATATAATTTTGATACACAAATGTAATTTGTATATGTAAATGTAATCTTTCTTACGTTATTTTTAATTTCATAAAAATTATGTTCAACATAAAAAACATTGATCAAAGCAAACTACCGTTTAAAACGATAGTTAAATACAAAGCAAATGAAGTGTACACAACAACTTCCCAAATTTTCATGATGATTAATGTATTAATGCATAAAGGACAAACAGACATACATACTTTCAATTTTATATATATTCAATATTTATGTAGCATGATGACTCGAATGCAAATTGCAAAAGACAGTAGCAATATAACTTTAAAAAACTGCATTATAGATCAATTGTTTAAAATTCGTAAAAATAAATTTTTATTATTTTTATGAATTCATGAATAAAAAATAATAATTTTACTGGTATTTAATAAAAATTAAAAAAAAACAATAAAAAAATATGTACCACACCAGGAATTGAACTGACTACCTACAGAACATCAGTCGAGCACGATATCCACAACGCAATTTGAAACGTTAAGAAATGATAGATAGGTTTAATTTAAAAAATATAGATAGATAGCAATGATTTAAAAAATATATTTTTGTTCTTCAAAAATGCATATAAAACTTGATGACGCGAATATACAAATTTTACTCCATACAAAATTTCATAACGCGGCTAAAGAAGTTTTCACTTCAAACACCCATTTCTCATCTAAAGGAATTCCTGCAGCCAAATTCTGTAACTGTGAAGCGATGAAGTGTTAAAAATTTTTTCGTTTCTTTTCATTAAAAAACTTATCGCTTCACCGCTTCACAATTTGGCTGCTGGAGTTTCTTACAAAATGAAGTGGATTATTTTTCGTAAAAATGTAATTCGGAAAATGCTTTTACAAATAAATACTACTAAGGCATCTTAGCTTGATTGCATCCCTCTAATTATTCTTAAAACATTTGCTAAGGAATTAGCACCAGTTCTCACTAAAATCTTCTATTTGTCATACATGAAAGAGATTTTTTCTGAAATATGGCCAGTGTCCAACCAGTTTCAAAGAACAGTAGACCCATTTCGATCTTGTCTTTTGCTGCTAAAATATTTGAGAAATATATGTCAATTTTAATATTATGATTGGATCCTCCTTCGATCCTTCTTAGGCTACTCAAATATTTTCAATGAAAGACAAGGCGTGTTTCGAAAATAATCTTATATGCAAGATGAGATGCTATGGAATAGATGAGCAACTTCTTTCTTGGTTACAGAGTTTTAATCCTGTCCGGCAATTTTGGGTCAATGTTGATGGTGATTGGTGTATCATCGGAAGTTTTTTCAACTAACGCAGGAGATGCTCAGGGTTCAATGACTTGTTGGATTCAACAGTTCATTCTATTTTATCCATAGTTTTGCTGGTGATAACACGCTTCAAGTGTCTCATGAAACACCAGATCCGTATTCACCCTTGACGCTTAATGACACTAGATCAAGCTTAATTGATTCTTTAAAGCTTTATCTTAAAGCAATTATGGATTAAGGCAAAGTAAAGAAGAACTTAATTTGGACAATATGTTACCAGAAGTTACAAATCAGCAGTTAGATTTGAACGACTTAAAACCGTACTGAAAACTTAATATACCTACCGAATTTCGTCCAACACGAATGGCACGCATTAAACTTATTGAAGTTGAATATACACAGGAGCTCAGAAAACCCCTACGACATATTCCAAATTCGCCGGAAATGAAATTATCTCATTTTCATGAAATAAATGAAATGCCGATTCCCTTGTGAAAAATATTTAGTTACTTCATCATAAACAAAAATCAATCGTTTCGACTTGCGTTCCTAACAATTTTTGGTTTTTTACATGCGTATTTTTTGGCTGCTTATTTCTTTTTTATCGGAACAAAACAAACAAACACAAAAACAGCAACACATAAAAATAATTTTGAGCTTCGTCGCAATAATGATGTTCTTCGAGCCTAGAGTGCATTTCTATTTTTAACATAAGGTCATAAAAAAAAATAATCAAAGCTTGCATTTTAAAAAAATTATTATTTGATTTATTGATTTGTCCATTGATTTCAAAACAAAATAACCAAAACTTCATTTTTTTTAACAAAAGATTACGAAATCGAACATTTTTTGTTAGACGAAATTTTAAAAGTAAAATAATATGCCCTGAAGTCATTATATTATAATAATCGGCACAAGAAATATAAACATTTTATTAACTTATCAAACAGGATTCCAATAAGTTACCATTTTTAATACAAACACAGTTAGTTTAACAATAAAAAAAACGTAGAATCAGGTAAAGCAATCACTATATTTTTTTTATTAAATGTTGATTATAAAGTAAGAAAACTGTTGATTGTATCTAGCAACATTATTCTTCTCATATTTCTATCACGACTTGTTATTATTGTCAATAATCTAACAGGTGGATGGAATAATTATGAAATTCAACAAGTGAAAAATAAAAATTTAATGTTACTTTGTATTATGAGTAATAATAACCACTTTGAGCACGCTTAGAGATTACGTTTTTCAGAGCAGAACTTATCATCTCAAGGTCAACCACATTTTGGATGGTAAATCCCAGATAATCTACAGATAAAAACAGCAATTATTATAAAAGAAAAGAAAATTTACCTGATATTAAATTTAATTTCCAAACTCCAAAATATTCACCGAAAAAAACTAAGCTATGAATAGATCCAACCGCTATTCCACTAAACAATTCAATAAATATTTTATCTTAATTTATTTCTTATATATATTTGCACTTTTAACGGAATTCAATAAAAAAAAATTTTATTTTACCATTTTAAATTTTTTTATTTCACCTTACCATAATTTAAAAACAAGTAAATCACAATCAATTAATAAGACAATCAACTTAAGAAATATAAACAAATAAAACTTCTTATAACTCAAAACTTAAACGACACCATCAGCAACAGTAAAGAAAACTTTTAACATAAAGCACAATAAATTAGTATTTTTTTTTCTGTTAAAAATTCATAATTTTTTTTTATTAACTTAAAACAATCGAACATATATGAATAGATTTCTTTTATTTATTATTTGTTTCTTTAAATTCCACACACAATTTTGAGCAACAAACCAAAAATATATGACAATATTGTAAAAAGCATAAAAACTTTCAACAGGTGTTTACAATTGAACACGAAATGAGAGACTGACTAGCTAGATTGAGGAATGAGGTTTAACAATTCTTTCCATAACAAAACAAAATAGATTTCACTCAAAAAGTTTTCTTGTTTTTGTTTTGTTTTTATTCTAATTGGAATTTAGTATTATGTTTGAGTTGGTTTTGATGGGAGAGCAGAGTGTTTTTTGCATCAATGAGAGCAATATTTTTTTGTATGGAAAATGGGATCCAACGAAATTCATACTTTCGTTATTTGGGTAGTTTGAATTTATTGTGGATTATTCATTATAATCTATATTTTTAAGCCCTTGGTATCCGTCCGACAGGTTTTGACATATTAACGAATATGTATTTTTTATTTTTGAATTATATTTTTAAATTATTTCAGACTGTTTGATTATTATTTATTTTTATATTTAGCACTAATCAGTATTTTTTATTTATTATATTTTATTAAATCAATAAAAACGATATTTTGACACATCGCCATTCTCAGGTTATTTATTTATGTATTTTTACTTCGGTCTGAAGGAATCGCCCAGTGGCCGAAATTCTGCCACTGTAAATAGAAATTGTAAATAGACCTCCTAACCAAATAGCTACAACACATTATTTCAGAGTTTAATTAACTGATATAGATTGGTTTTGAATTGTGAAACAAATAACTTGAAAAAAAAAACAAAATAACCGAACAAAAAACTCAAAAAACACAATTATCACATTTTTGCGATTTTTTCTGTAAAAATCGTCTAAATTCAAATAAATGTATTTTTCTCACATGTACTACTGAAGACCTTTCCTACAATATACATATTGCCACACTTTTGATGGAGCAAATATTTTAAAATTGTACCGCAAAAATATTGCTTGCGTATTTATATATAGATTTGTATGATATAAAATGTAATCGAACATGAAATTGGACATGGAAGTTTTTGATTTGATAATTTTTGGAATATTTTTGGAATTTTGAAAAAAGTTTGTATTTTTTTATAATTTTTGCAATATTTTTAGAATTTTGAAAAAAGTTTCAATCTCTGATTTTGTAATAAGTATTTTTAGAGTTTTGAAAATGTTAAAATTTTTGACTTTATTTTAATTTTTGGAATTTTGAGAAAAGTTTGTTTAGAATTTTGGAAAGGATAGAGTTTTTTGAATTTCGAATTATTGAGATATTTTTAGAATTTTGGAAAAGATTCAATTTTTGATTTTGTAATAATTTTTGGAATATTTTTAGAATTTTGAAAAAAGTTTTAATTTTTGATTTTGTTATAATTTTTGCAATAGTTTTAGAATTTTGAAAAAGTTTAAATTTTTGATTTTATTATAATTTTTGGAATTTTGATAAAAGTTAGTATTTTTGGTTTTGTTATAATTTTTCCGATATTTTTAAAATTTTTGAAACAGTTTTTTGAACTTCGAATTTTTGAAAAATGTTTAGAATTTTGGAAAAAGTTTCTAATTTTGATTTTATTATAATTTTTGGAATATTTTTGGAATTTTGAAAAGAGTTTGTATTTTTGTGTTATAATTGGTTAAAAGTGTTATAATTTTTGCGATATGTTTAGAATTTTGGAACAAGTTTTTTGAATTTGGAATTTTTAGAATATTTTTAGAATTTTGAAAAGAGTTTGTATTTTTGATTTTGTTATAATATTTACAATATTTCAAGAATATTAGAAAAAGTTTCAATTTTTGATTTTTCATGTTTTACAATATTATAAGAATTTTGAAAAAAGCTTGTATTTTGCAAGAATTTTTGGAATATTTTTAGTTTTGAAAAAAGTTTTAATTTTTGAGTTTGTTACCCTTTTTGCAATATTTTTAGAATTTTAAAATCTTTGATCTTGTATTATTTTTTGGAATATATTTAGAATTTTGAAAAAAGTTTAAATTTTTGATTTTATTTAATTTTTACAACATTTTTCGAATTTTGAAAGAAATTTGAATTTTTGATTTTGTAATATTTTCTCGAAAATCTAAATGGAGAGGTTTTTGAGTAGTTTTCTGATTGTATTATCTTTGCACTAAATTGTGTTAATTTATGATCTGTTATAATTGTACGGCAACGTTTCGTGTTAGTTTTGTAATAAATTTTTAAACAGCGATAAAAAATACTTGCACTTTAACAAAGAGTTTTATGTTTGATATAAATCGCTGCTCAAAACTAAAAACAATGTCCTCATAAAAGTTTTTTGCCGAAAACTTAATTAAAATCCTTAACCCAGACCGGTCTTAATATCACAGAGTTTGAGATTTCAGCCACTCCCTATTTTTTGTTTTGTTTTACCACTTTAATCCAATATTGGGTCGAGAAAACTTCAAATTCTTAAGGTATGAGAATTTAGAAAAAAATGTAACACAGAAGTTAAGGAGCTACTCAATATTCGTGATTCTTCGTAAATGTCACATGATAGGGTATACTTTTATCTATCTATATACAATTATTGATATTGCTCCGAGTTTTTTGAATCAGAATGAATTTGATTGAAATTTTGACAGTTTATTATAAATAGCTCAAAGATCAAAATCTACCCTACCCCGATGTGCGCTTTAGGCCGGGTTAAAAAACTGCGAAAACACGATATAGTGTACGAAATTATGCTGAAACGGAAACGAAAAGGAAAAATTCAACATGGTGTATAACTCTATGTACAGGAAGAACAAAAATAATCCTAAACGCAAGAAGTATGGAACGATAAGTATGGAAGTAAACATTGAAAAACAAAATATAATAAAATTCGACTTTTAAGGCACAATGTTTAGATCAGATGGATCTAAGCATTCTGACTTTTGAGCCCACTTTGTTGAGCGCCATTTGGTTAAAAACTCTTCAAAAAAATTGGATCTAAATTGTGAACCATTATCTGTTACCACATAGTCTGGACAACCAAGTAAGTGAAAAACATGAGTCTCTAAAGCATGGCAGGTGGGTTCAGAAGATAATTTTCGTAGAGGGAATAAAAAAGGAAATTTGGAAAAATGATCTAACACAACAAGGATGGCACTATTACCGGTTTTTGAACGAGGATATAGTGCTAAAATATCTATATAAATAAACGCTGACCCATTCTTTCAGTTTTATAGGGTGTGATCATAGGAGCGCGCAGGACAATGTTCGGAGCTTTAACTTCTTTACAAATATCACATGCAGATATAAAATTTTGAGCTTGGTTTGTCATTCAGGGCCAGTAAAAGAATCGACGTAACTTATGCACAGTTTTAGCGACTCCACCGTGAGATGAGGTCGGTGGGATATGGGCCTTTGCAATTAACTCGTCAGTTAATTCCGCAGAGTTCCATAACTTCCAAACCTCTTCGTCAGGGGGCACGTCAGCTATTGATAAGTTTAATTTCTTATATATTAGCCCGTTTGTTTTACTTGCGTTAGTAGTCAGGCAATGATGAATGAACCATCTGAATTACAAATAATTTTGACCACATTAAGATATTCTATTGATTTAAAGGCTTCTGAAGTTAGATCGAGTTCCACTCCAACTGATTCATCTTTATTGATAGCATCTACTGAAAACATTCTAGACAAGGCATCAGGAACAATATTCAAGCTGCCTTTCTTATGCTCAATTTCAAAATCATACCCTTTTTTTTTTATTAATTAGTTAGACATGTTTAGCACACTAAATATGAAATATTCATTATTTAGACTCTTTGAATATCCGAAGATACCATGTCAACTACAAAGGAAGGAGATGAGGAAAATGGAAGAAATGGGGATATAGGGATAACTATACTAATTTTTTTAAATGATGATGGACATTTGCTTTAAATGCCTGAGGGGAAAATTCATCGGGAAATACAGAGGAAGGCATTGAGTTCCATAATTTGGCCACTCTATTAAAATAGTCGTTTTGGAAGGACACAGTTCTACAACGAGGTATTTGGACAGCAAATGGGTGAGATAACTCTGAAGTTCTTGTTCGCCGATTAAATTGCGCACACGATGGAAGGATATTTTGAATTTCCTTAGAGGAGGATTCGCTAAAGTTATATTTATAGTAGATTGACAATTCAGCCACATTTCTTCTGTGCTGGAGTGAATCAAGCTGGTCCGTTAGTTCGGTATTACCAATCAACCGCATTGCTTTTCTCTATACAGAGTCTAGACATTTTATTGTTGACTGACAAGCACCTCCCCAAACATGACAGCAGTACTCCATACATGGACGAATAAAGGACTTGAAGATTAGCAAAATTTGCTCGGGATTGAAATACTTTTTACATCTACTCAAGAATCCTAATTTTTGCATTGCAGATTTAGCGAGGTTGAACACATGTTTATTCCATTTCAGGTTATTTTGAATATCCACTCCAAGAAGTCTAACTGATTCAACCTCATGCAATTCCTCATGGTTTATTTTAATAGGAAAATTTTTATGTCGCTCTATTCGTGAAAGACGGCATAATTTGGTTTTGGTTGGATTAAATGAAACAAGATTACGATCACCCATTCCATTATATGCTCCAGATCTTTGTTGATGGAATCAATTAGCAGCTCTCTATCAGTGGTAACTGCAGTATGAGGTCGAAATTTAGGAGATGCATGTGATGCATGTAATGTGCTGTCATCAGCAAAACTATGGATTGGGTGCACTGTGGAAATAAGTAAGTCATTAATGTATAGAAGAAACAAGGCTGGTGAGAGTGCCGAACCTTGGGGAACCCCAGCATTGGTTGTGAAAATATTGGATGTGATACCATCTAAATTAACATGAAATTGGCGACCGGTAAGAAAACTATGAATCCATGAGACAGTAAGATGGTCTATGCCATAAGATTTTAATTTAGCTATAAGATTTTTATGCCACACTTTATCAAATGCTTTAGAAATGTCAAGTGAAATACTAAATGTTTCACCGTGGTTTTCCAGCGATTTGTTCCAGAGATGGGATACGTAGGCTAACAGATCACCTGTTGCATGACTTCTACGAAAACCATACTGCTTATCATCAATAATTCGCGACATTTCTAAATAATCTATCAAATTGTAGTTAACATATTTTTCAAATATTTTAGCTAAAACCGACAGAATTGCAATTGGTCTATAATTGTTAGGGTCTATCTTACTGCCTTTCTTTGATATGGGTTGAACGCTGGCCAGCTTCCAAGAATCGGGATATATTCCGGTTTTATAAGATAAATAGAAAATTTTTGTTAAAATTGGAGCTAGTTGTCTAGCAAAGTTTTTAAGAATGAGGGGTGGAATACCGTCGGGACCAGCAGATTTGTTGATATTGAGAGAAAGAAGCATTTTCCGTACAATGTTACAACGAAAAATAATTGGTTTCATTTTCGTTACAACTGGGGGAATGAGTGTAGGAGAATGGGGGGTTCAACTATGTTTGAGTTCTATGCGAAAATACGACCCAAAAGATCCGCTTTCTCCTTCGAGTCGCTCACGGGAATGTCATTCAGAACTAAGGTTGGAATAGAGGATCGAGTAAAAATGCTCTGGACTGATTTAACTGCCTGAAAGAAACTACGTGAGCCAGATGGGTGCTCGGCGAATTTCTTTGCTTTCTTCTGGATAAACGCGTCTTTGTCCAAGTCTATTTTGAATTTACTAATATTTCTGGTTTTCTTATAGGCGCTATGGGTTTCAGGTGTTTTATTAGCATTATACGTCTTGAATGCTTTGCGTTCATTCCTCACTGCCTCATCAACATCCCGTGTGAGCCAAGGCTCAGTTTTAGGAGTGATTAATCGATTTGGAATAAACCGCCGCATTCTTTCTTTTATGATTTCAGAAATTCTTATTGCCGATGTGCTAGGATCTTGATCAACACAACAAATAGTTTTCCAAGGTGTTTCATCATAAAAGTTTCTCAGTCCCTCCCAGTCAGCGCGTTTATAGTTCCAAACCCGTCGAGGATTTGCTTTAATTTGTGTCGGTGATGTAAATTGCACTATTGCTGATATTAGTAAATGGTCCGATGTTCCGAGGGGTTGTTCTACTTTTGTCTTCGTAGTATCTGGTTCGTTTGTCAAAAACAGATCCAGCAAATTATTGTTATGATGTGAATTGTCTGCGATTCTAGTGGGACACTCTATCATTTGCGTCAAACCGTGATAATCTGCGAGTATCAGTTCGGCTTGCCTTCCTACGTCGTCAGTGCGCGATGAATACTTAAGCCATTCTTTATTATGAATATTGAAGTCTCCAAGAATGGCCAGTCTTGCTTTGGGGTAGTCCGTGGTAATCTTGTCTAGATTAGCCGATATTTTATCGAAAAAGGGACATCCTGGGGGGAGAATTTGGGGATCTGTATAATCCTATTACAAACATAGTTTCATCAACACCTGAGATCTTCAGTGCTATAGAATTATGGTGCTTAGAGTTCAACTCGTAGGCCTTAATTCTCATACATGAAAGTGAATCTCGAACAAATACACAGACACCATGCTTGTTATAAAAGGAATGTTCCAATTCGTAACTAGGTATCCGGTATTTATCGAGATCCAACTTCGATGCTTTGCCACTAACAATTGTTTCGGTAAGAAACAATATGTCAGGTTTATTTTTTTCAATGTAGTGATGAACCTCGTTTAGATTCGAATTGAGTCCTCTTATGTTGGTGAAGTCAATGCTAAGCAAAGACAAAGACTTACCCTTTGACATTGCAGGCAAAGCTACTGAAATTCGGCCAGGCCTAAATTTCAACACTAAACAGTACAAAAGAAACTGGGTATCTCTGTCACAAAAACACGATAGCAGATTTCATGCAACAGTAGCACGATAAGAGAAAAGCAAAAAAAAAAGGTGGGGACACAAAAGACACTAACAAAATTGAAGAGTACAAATAGAGGGTTAAAAACTAAATTCCTAACTTTTGTCAAAAAAAGACATTTAATAATCAACTAACTGATATTTTCCAACTCCTAAAATAAGTCCGAGGTGGGAGGAGCTAGATCATGTCAAAAAACTTCACAAAAAATATCTCAATCAATCAAAACGTAATTTTTTGCTTTCTGTTACTAAGGCAAATTTACGCTTTAAAATAATAAATAAATTTATTACATCAAAGAAATAAAGGTAAAATTTTACCTGCCTACCCCTTAATAACAGTAAACACAAAATACCAAATAATTTTTTAATAAAGAACAATCTCACCAATTATATAATTGTCTCCGCCTCCGTCCTTCAACTCTTCTATTTTTATTTTTATAAATACTAACACAAACACTATAACACTTATTAGCTACTTATAAACACTTATAACCACTTATTTTCGATTACTTTTGTTTTTTTTTTTTTTTTGATTTTCTTTTAATTTAGGAGACTACCTTCCTCGTCCGACTCCGAAATATGAATGTAATATAAGACTCCATCTGACCAAACGACCAGACAGGTCTTTTTGATTCATCAGCCATTTAAGGGATGCATGATCTGTTATAAGTTTGAAGGAGTGACCCTCGACATAAGCTCTAAACTTTTTAACACCTAACATCGCAGCTAGACACTCATTTTCACTGACGGAGTAATGACGCTGTGATGTAATGAAGATCTTAAGGCACAAGCTATATCACTTAAATGATTATCCCATGTAGTATGATCCTCCCCAATATAAGCACGAATAGCAGCGAGGACACTTCGATTCACTCGCTCAGACACGTTAGCTTGAGGAGAATAAACTGCTGTATGTTTAACGCCCCATTTGTGAGTTTGCATCACTTTCGGCTCCAATCTCGGACTTGTTAAAAAAATCTTCTAATAAACTTATGTGGTCTACAGAAGCGAATACGGCCTTCATTGCTTTAAAACATGCTTTAACTTCTGCACCTGTTCTGATAAACCCTAATTACAGTGAACCATTTATTCTCCAATGCGACGCTAGTAATGACGGTGTGGGCTGTGTTTTGATTCAACTGGACAGCGAAGGTATTGAACATCCGATTGCCTTCATGTCCAAGAAACTTAACTCGGCACAGCGTCATTACTCCGTCAGTGAAAAAGAGTGTCTAGCTGCGATGTTAGGTGTTAAAAAGTTTAGAGCTTATGTCGAGGGTCACTCCTTCAAACTTATAACAGATCATGCATCCCTTAAATGGCTGATGAATCAAAAAGACCTGTCTGGTCGTTTGGTCAGATGGAGTCTTATATTACAAGGGTATGATTTTGAAATTGAACATAGGAAAGGCAGCTTGAATATTGTTCCTGATGCCTTGTCTAGAATGTTTTCAGTAGATGCTATCAATAAAGATGAATCAGTTTTTTTTTTTTTTTTTTATTCAAAGTTAGGCATGTTTAGTGTTAATTATAATAAATTATAAATTAACGTCTCTGAATATCCGAAGAAACCATGCTAACTAGGGATAAGAATGGAATGCAAATTAGGATTCTCTGAGAAATTTATGAACGTTAACTTTAAAGCCTTGAGGATTAAATTCATCAGGGAAAACCCAGGAAGGTAAGGCATTCCAACGATGAGAGACTCTGTTGAAAAAGTCACGTTGGAAGGCTACAGTTCTACACCTACTTATTTGAACTGTAAGGGGATGCGCTGCTACGTTTGATCTGGTGTGACGCGAAAGGTTTGCTGATTTAGGTAAAATCGATTTGATCTCTTCAGAAGCTCGTTCATCCATAATATATTTATAAAATATAGTCAAATCAGCAACATTTCTTCTGTGCTGCAAGGAATCAAGACCGTTAGTAAGACTTGGGTTACCAATGAGTTTAATAGCTCTACGCTGTACAGAATCAAGGCAGTTGAGACTACTCAAGTAAGCTCCACCCCATATGTGAGAACAGTATTCTATGCAGGGACGTATAAAAGATTTATAAACTAAAAGAAGTTGTTCGCTATCGAAAAACTTACGACATCGCCCCAAAAAACCTAACTTTTGAACAGCATTCTTAGCCAGATTAAAAATATGAGAATTCCACTTCATATTATTTTCAATCTCAACTCCTAGAAGTCTGACAGACTCATTCTCTAAAAGATTTTTGGGGCCAAACGTTAATGGAAAAAGATTGGGTGTCGTTATCCTAGAAAAATGACAAACCTGTGTGCAAAGGCAAAGGCTCATAACCCACCGACCTCATCTCACGGTCGAGTCGCTAAAACTGTGCATAAGTTACGTCGATTATTTTACTGGCCCCGAATGACAAACCAAGTTCACAATTTTATATCTGCATGTGATATTTGTAAAGAAGTTAAAGCTCCGAACATTGTCCTGCGCACTCCTATGATCACACCTGTTATGCCGCAATCCAGCGTGAGTTGGGACCAGTAGCATTTGTAAGAGAGTCTACCCTCCCTCCAGAACGAGTTCAGGTTCTGTACCGGTGGATTGGAGATAATGTATGTTTTGGTAGTGAGGTTTTAATATAACCAGCGAGCAGTCAAAAATACATTCCCTTCAAACCGCCACACTGTTCTATTTTTCTCTCTTATAATATAACTACTTGGTATTTTTAATATCATCATCCGCTAGTACACATAACAACAAACATAGTATTATCGACATTGTTCATTGTTCGTACAACTAACAATCAATATAAATTAGCCCGATCCTCACAAAACGTATTGTTTTATTATCCAATTCATTTATATTATCTCTGTTAAAAACAAACCTAAGAAAAGTCTAAATTATCGCTAATACTCTCTGATACGATCTGATATGGAAATTAATTTAACCTTGTTAACGATCTAATGTCATTTCATAAGTTATTGACATTTTTCCTATGATTTTAATAACTGAAACAAAAACAGACCCAAATTATGTATGGTTGATTTTTTCTATTTTTGATTGATGATAGTAAAATGTTGAAACAGCATGCCGATCCTAAACGAGTTTTTCGCATTAAAACGATAGAATTCCTTTGTTTTGGAAAAAGAAATACTAGAAAGAAATATACGAATGTTTTTCAACAATCATCTCGCTTCCACCCATTTGTTTAGGATATTTATAGAATGCATTTTATACAATGCAAGTCAGTACGATTTTATTTTAAAATGAATAAATTCGATTATGATTTTTAAATCATAAGTTTAAAGTCAGATTTACAAGCAATAATAATAACAGTATTAAATAGAATCTGTTTGCGAATAAAATTTTGTAAAATTATTTAAAGTTTTTAATTTTCTGTGTTCTCGACAAGAAGAAAATTACACATTGCAAAATTACGGAAAAATTTAAACTTGTGTTTAATTTATTACAAACAATTACAGAAATTAATAATTAAATCGTAATTAGCAAAATTAACTGTTTGAAATTAAGATTTTTTCTGTAATAAAAAATAAAGTGTTCTAGTGCAAGAAGGAAATTTAATCAATGTTTATAAAAACGCTCTAACCTTTCATTTGGACTCATAAAAACAGCTGGAAGAATTTTCGGTCATGCAATTGGATGTGCTTGCATAGCACATAGTACGCTTGAATACATTGTTGATGTAGTTAGTTTGTTCAGGACCATCAATGAATCCAACATCATATTCAGATAACATACTACTAACTGAATAATTTTCCGTTCGATTTAGTCGTATAGAACGTAGTGATATAATAAACAAAATTACCAACAAATCCAATAGTCGATATATGCAGAAGAGTTGTCGGTTTATAGTTCGAACATCATTTAATTTTAATCCAACTTCAAACATTCACAAACGTAATTCGAAGTTGGATACAATCTATGAAGCTGAGGAAAAATTCGAGGAATCCAATAATCTGTACAGTTTTGAAAACATAAATTAAAGATTAGAAGAAAAACAAGCAACATTGAAGTCATCAGCTATATTAACTTAAGGTTAGATTTAATTTTTATATAAATTACTAAATTATTGGAATTTTTTTATGTTTAGACCAAATGGTCTTATAAATTAGAATTTTTTTATTAGAGATTTTTCTGGGTAGAGTCCACGCCTGATCAATAAATTGGGGTATCGTTTTTAAATATTGAAAAACCCTTGGATAAATAGATGCCTTGGGCATCTGTTTTTAATTTGTATGGTTCAGGCTTTACACACCCTATAAAACTGAAAGAATGGGTCAGCGTTTATTTGTAGATATTTTAGCACCATATCCTCGTTCAAAAACTGGTAATACGAAAATTATCTTCTGAACCCATCTGCCATGCTTTAGAGACTCATGTTTTTCACTTACTTGGTTGTCCAGAATATGTGGTAACAGATATTGGTTCACAATTTAGATCCAATTTTTTTGAAGAGTTTTTAACCAAATGGCGCTCAACAAAGTGGGCTCAAAAGTCAGAATGCTTAGATCCATCTGATCTAAACATTGAGCCGTAAAAGTCCAATTTTAGTATACTTTTTTAAGATCCGCAAGGGTAGGTTTTTGTCCTTCTGACCAGTTCCTAACGGGGTATACAATCCTGCGTACCCTAGTTAAGTAGTGACTTTTGACTGCTGAGAGAATGTCTGGAGTGGTGAAGCATCATGAATGGATTCCCAGTGACAGCATACGATCCAACTCCTCTTCCATCAATTTCTCAATGGCTGGTGATATTGGATAATGCCTTTGTTTGATGGGGACAGCGTCGCCAACATCAATTACGTGTTCCAACATATGTGTTTTACCCAAGCCCATTTTTGAATGGCCCCTGTTGTTATTGTTGTTATTTAGTATAGTATTTTTTTGTTTTGAAATAATTAAATTTAAACTTTTGTAATTCTTTGTCATCAGGAGCAAGATATTGGATGAGCTTATACTAATAACTTTTTTTTAATATGCTTGAGTGCGGTATCGTTTGATGGGAAATACTTTTTGCCTTACATTAGCCATTTTTATTAAATCATCAGTTTCTAAGTTTTTCAAATATTATCGAAAATTTACATTACAATCTCTCGCTATTATCGTTCGAAAGAAGCAATTTACTTTGAAAAAGTAAATACATTGAATTATGTAAGTGGTGGTCGGACTGTCTCACCTACTCTGACTGATAACAAAGCAACTATTTATCGATAGTCTATTGCTTCCTTCAGTTCTTATTTCGAGTCTTACGAATCAGGGTCACAATTACAACATGCGAAAAGCTTTGATTCCAGTTTCGAACAGTGCGCCATCGGATCAAAGTTATATGACTATTTCTGTGATCAAAATGAAAAAATCAGTACGTTATAACATACAGCAAACTCTATCCATCCTATCTGGTTGGATCGCACGACCACCATTTTTTTTTTAATTCCATTCATTTGCTTTGAAAATTTAAATTTAAAATGATTTTAGACACTACAAAACTGTAAGCAGTCGGAATTGCAATATCACTGAAAGAGAAGTGTCGTCACATACGTGCTAAAAATATAGAAAACTTCAAGTTAAATGAGCAGCAATAAAAAACATACAAGTTCATTGAACATTTAAAAACAAACAAGTTCATTAGGCAAAAGAAACACACACGTATTTTCATCTTTTGCTATTGAATGAAAGACAAGCAAAATTCGAAGTTTATTTGAAAGAAATCGTGTTAGTACCTATTTCCTGGGTATTTTTGAACTTCTATTTCGCTACGTAATTAAAACTTAAAATTTGGAATAAAAATTTATCCCAATCCCAAAGTTGTGTTAAGTAAACTATGCAACACACAAAACTATTAACCCTGACGCCAGCCCAACGTTTTTTGAATTTTAAGAATTTAACAATTAATTATTTTCAGAAATTCTAACTCAACATCCCTTAATCATTGGTGGCTAATAGAAATAAAATTAAAATAACAATAACAACCAACCCGCATACACATTATATGAAAATTATATACTCCCTCTATTATGTTTCTCCATAAAAAGTTTAAGCTCCATAAAAATTTTAAAGCACCCACGAAAACTAATCATTTATTGTCAAATTTTAACAAGAAAATTTTTTGTAATTAAATGTAGTACACTCCTATATCTTTCATATGACTAGACAGTAACTTATATAAAAACGAAAATTTCAATTTTTCTTTAAAACAAACAAAAACAAAGAAAACACCTCCACTATACAAAAATAAACATTAACGATTTCTTTAAACAATTTACATACTAATATATACATATTTTCCAAAATAGCTATGTTAGCTATATGATTATTACATTATTTTAAAGTTTTTAGAAATCCAATTGGAAATTTTCTAAATTTTTACTTTTTTTTATTCATATTTTCATAAACAATATTGTTGGTTGCGGTCAACATATTTTAGCAATTAAATATTTTACTTTAGTTTAAACTTTAAAGCATGAAATTATTAGACCTTCAAACGTAGAAAATAACGAAATAAAATGTAGAAAGAAAATATTTACTATTTTCATTCTCTTTTATTAATTTAATTAATTTATTTTAATGGATTTAGTAACTTAGTTCTAAGAAGAACCAAATGACCACGATGAACATATCTTTTTGTACCGATTAAGAATTAATTTATTTAATATTTTTTCGATTTTTCTCAATTTCTTGGATAAAGCATGAAAAGGATGAAATCTTAAAACTCTGAAATATCAAACCTTCGATCTGTGTTAGTTTGTTTTAAATAGTTTTAGGCAGAGATACATAATAAATAAACTATTTGGAAAAGTACATAAGTATTTTATTTCTGTTTAGAAATATATTACAAAAATAACACGAAACATAAACGCGTTGTCGGAAAATTGTAACATATTATAACTTAAATTAACATGAAATAAACCGCCACGACGATTCACTAAGCTCACCCCCCAAAAACCTCTCTATTTATAGTTCAACAATGTTATCCTTACTAAAAAACGACAAACCTACTAATATCTAATATTTCTATTAGCCCAGAAAACTTCTCAGGAATCACATTTATTTAGTTGAACGCTTCTTTCAATAATTACAGCTAAGACGAGACGGCATTTTTTAACCCAGCTGTTCTAAAAACTTCTCTATTTGGCAAAATCGCTTGTTTTCAAGAATTAGAACTTTACTGTAAAAAGACCTTTAATCTAACAGTACATTATATTTTCTTATCTAACTGTTACTATCACCCCTCAGCTTTCAGTAATTATGACCAAAATCTTTTCTTTTTCGACCCCACCCACTCCAAACGCTAACGAATCCAGCTGACTGACGGCTGACTATTTCATTACTCAACATATGTGACATAATATTAAAAAATCAGCCTTTAGAAAGTGCTTGCAATTTTTTGTCACTCGCCTCTCGGACTATTAGGTCTTTCAGACTGAAGCAATTTGTGTAAAATAAATAAATTTTGTTTTATTATTAGGGAAAGTATTTTTTAAAATATGTAATTAAATTTTATTTAATTACGGTCGAAAGAATTTAGTATATTTTACAAAATTATAGTATATTATACAAATAATACAGAATGATCCTATTATCACGCGTGTATAGAAGTGTAAAACATGTCTGCCTATTTAATTTTTAATCAAAGAAAGTGAAGGAATTTATTAAATCATTACCATTAAAATGATATTTGCGTGAGTTAATTGATTAATAAACTCATATACTCCTCGTACTTTTTTAAACACTTTTTCAAACAATTTTTCTACCTTAGTTCGTTGCCTCAACACATTTTCATTAAAAAATTATTGTTTATTTTTTTTTTACTAGGAAGGCCCGGCGTGCTTCGCTACGCTTATAAATAAAGTTTTTGCGTAGACATTTTGTTGACGTAGAAGCAATGATTTCAAAAAGTGGTAATGAGAAATGCTAGCATATAATTTTTAATTTTTCTTTTTAAATATATGAATGAAAAATAATCAGAACTCTAGCTGATCAGTTCGGATATATGAAAAATTAGCGATCAAATAAGTTTTCAAGTAAGCTTATTTTATCTCTAACTTATTTGATCGCTAATTTTTCATATATCCGAACTGATCAGCTAGAGTTCTGATTATTTTTCATTCATATATTTAAAAAGAAAAATTAAAAATTATATGCTAGCATTTCTCGTTACCACTTTTTGAAATCATTGCTTCTACGTCAACAAAATGTCTACGCAAAAACTTTATTTATAAGCGTAGCGAAGCACGCCGGGCCTTCCTAGTTAATTTTAAAGCATGAATAGAACACATTGAAATTTCATCTATAATAATGATTGATGCATTATTAATATATGTGCCATGTACACTGTTTGGAGTTATATTTGGCATTGAATTCTCTAATAATGGAATTGGTAATTTGAAAACATTATGCAAAGTTCGCCCCCCAATCAAAAGAGTTGATGCAATACCACTGAAGGCAGTTACAATACACGAAAGATTTAGTGAATTAAATTTATGAATGATTGCCGTTTGAACAAAAGTTTTGCCACAACCTGCATGAGCTGTCAAGAAAAAAAGCTAAAGCATTCGGAGGAACATTCAAACCACAGATAAATGCAAATAATTGACGAAACTGTTTTGGTGATTGAATTTCTGAAGCTTCAAGTAAACATTCACGCTATTCATTATCATTTGTTGCAATACCTCGAGCTTCACATGCTGCAACAAAAGTAGGGTAGGGTACACCTTCATACATACGTAGATCAAAAAAAGATTTTGGACCACGAACATGCAACAGAAGTAAACGCATATGAAACAATTCTATATCTTTTGGAGTAACCATATATAATCGAGCAACAACTTTATCAGCCCCACGTTGTCTTCTTTTCCACGATTTACTTTGGTCAAACCAAACATAATTAATTCTGTATACAAAAACTCATTAGCTAAATTATCAATGGAATTCAAATGGAAAAATGCTAACAATTTTGTTCTTGATACATTTGCGACTGTGCCAGCCACATTACCATTCCTGATATAAACATTTTGTCTATTAGGCAAATGACAATCAAGTCGAATAATTGTATGAGATTGAAAATGCATTGGAAATTCAAATATGCGCCAAGCAGCTTCAGTCGAACCAACATACCGTCCATTCAAAAAATCTTGAATTTCATTTCCCACAATCGCATCATCATTATTCACTGCATTCTCTCCATTCACTCTCAATTCAACATTGGCAGAATCATACTCTTTATATACATACTTGTAAACATATTTCACACTTTTAACAGTCGTACATATTTCCACGTTAATATGACAATTGAATTTTGCAAGAAGATAAATATTATACGGAACAACATATCTATTATCAAGAGATGCACCACGTACATCAACACTCATACCATTATCACGTCGACGGTACAAAGGATAACCATTCACATATTCTTTAATATTTTCAGAAAAAGGTTTTGGAAAATTATTACTACATTTACCACTCTCATACAAACAGAATTGGGATTTAGAGCACCACATGGTTCATGCATCATATGACGTTTCACATATTCATGTAATTTAGGAAAAAGAATGGGATCAGGGATTTCAGTACATACAAATTTATTAATCATTTCATTTCCATCAATTCTATCTTCATCTGACAAATTTAACAAAATTCATCATTTTTAAAAATAGCAACCACATCAGTTTGAACAGCATCATTAAAACGACGAATATCACATTCTCTGTTAACTTTTATAACCATTGACACATCAGCAGTAACATTCTCAGGTCTTTCACAAAATTCATGCATTGATTTAAAAGAACGAACAAAAGGATTCACACGATCTAACTCAAAACCTATCTTACGCATAAGAAAAAATTCGAAATGAAATTTAAAACATAGAAAAACAATATGTACGTTTATTCACATTCAAAGAAATAAATATACTAACAGCTGAGAAAAAATTAAATATAAAAAAGAATAACAAAATAAAGTTTTAAGTTTCGTTTTTGTTGTTCGTTGTTCGATAGCAAATATATTTTTATATGTATGTAAACTTATAATGCATATGTATAGAAAAAGTTTTCCGTATATAATAACTTTTTTATTTATGATCCGATTTGTTTGAATCCGGATCCCAATATAGGTTACACTAATATCAGTTAGCTGTGAAAATTTGAATTGAATCCATCTGCGAATAAAAAAGCCTTATGCTCCACAAAGTTTTAATCTAGCGTATTAATATATAAGAAGAAGATTCTTTTTTCGATTTCAATTTCAATTTTAATTTTTTATGTTATTTTTCACTGGACCAATCTAATTTTTTCATTTATATATTTTATATTCATTCACAATATTTCAAGTAAGCTTATTTTATCTCTAACTTATTTGATCGCTAATTTTTCATATATCCGAACTGATCAGCTAGATTTCTGATTATTTTTCATTCATATATTTAAAAAGAAAAATTAAAAATTATATGCTAGCATTTCTCGTTACCACTTTTTGAAATCATTGCTTCTACGTCAACAAAATGTCTACGCAAAAACTTTATTTATAAGCGTAGCGAAGCACGCCGGGCCTTCCTAGTTAATTTTAAAGCATGAATAGAACACATTGAAATTTCATCTATAATAATGATTGATGCATTATTAATATATGTGCCATGTACACTGTTTGGAGTTATATTTGGCATTGAATTCTCTAATAATGGAATTGGTAATTTGAAAACATTATGCAAAGTTCGCCCCCCAATCAAAAGAGTTGATGCAATACCACTGAAGGCAGTTACAATACACGAAAGATTTAGTGAATTAAATTTATGAATGATTGCCGTTTGAACAAAAGTTTTGCCACAACCTGCATGAGCTGTCAAGAAAAAAAGCTAAAGCATTCGGAGGAACATTCAAACCACAGATAAATGCAAATAATTGACGAAACTGTTTTGGTGATTGAATTTCTGAAGCTTCAAGTAAACATTCACGCTATTCATTATCATTTGTTGCAATACCTCGAGCTTCACATGCTGCAACAAAAGTAGGGTAGGGTACACCTTCATACATACGTAGATCAAAAAAAGATTTTGGACCACGAACATGCAACAGAAGTAAACGCATATGAAACAATTCTATATCTTTTGGAGTAACCATATATAATCGAGCAACAACTTTATCAGCCCCACGTTGTCTTCTTTTCCACGATTTACTTTGGTCATACCAAACATAATTAATTCTGTATACAAAAACTCATTAGCTAAATTATCAATGGAATTCAAATGGAAAAATGCTAACAATTTTGTTCTTGATACATTTGCGACTGTGCCAGCCACATTACCATTCCTGATATAAACATTTTGTCTATTAGGCAAATGACAATCAAGTCGAATAATTGTATGAGATTGAAAATGCATTGGAAATTCAAATATGCGCCAAGCAGCTTCAGTCGAACCAACATACCGTCCATTCAAAAAATCTTGAATTTCATTTCCCACAATCGCATCATCATTATTCACTGCATTCTCTCCATTCACTCTCAATTCAACATTGGCAGAATCATACTCTTTATATACATACTTGTAAACATATTTCACACTTTTAACAGTCGTACATATTTCCACGTTAATATGACAATTGAATTTTGCAAGAAGATAAATATTATACGGAACAACATATCTATTATCAAGAGATGCACCACGTACATCAACACTCATACCATTATCACGTCGACGGTACAAAGGATAACCATTCACATATTCTTTAATATTTTCAGAAAAAGGTTTTGGAAAATTATTACTACATTTACCACTCTCATACAAACAGAATTGGGATTTAGAGCACCACATGGTTCATGCATCATATGACGTTTCACATATTCATGTAATTTAGGAAAAAGAATGGGATCAGGGATTTCAGTACATACAAATTTATTAATCATTTCATTTCCATCAATTCTATCTTCATCTGACAAATTTAACAAAATTCATCATTTTTAAAAATAGCAACCACATCAGTTTGAACAGCATCATTAAAACGACGAATATCACATTCTCTGTTAACTTTTATAACCATTGACACATCAGCAGTAACATTCTCAGGCCTTTCACAAAATTCATGCATTGATTTAAAAGAACGAACAAAAGGATTCACACGATCTAACTCAAAACCTATCTTACGCATAAGAAAAAATTCGAAATGAAATTTAAAACATAGAAAAACAATATGTACGTTTATTCACATTCAAAGAAATAAATATACTAACAGCTGAGAAAAAATTAAATATAAAAAAGAATAACAAAATAAAGTTTTAAGTTTCGTTTTTGTTGTTCGTTGTTCGATAGCAAATATATTTTTATATGTATGTAAACTTATAATGCATATGTATAGAAAAAGTTTTCCGTATATAATAACTTTTTTATTTATGATCCGATTTGTTTGAATCCGGATCCCAATATAGGTTACACTAATATCAGTTAGCTGTGAAAATTTGAATTGAATCCATCTGCGAATAAAAAAGCCTTATGCTCCACAAAGTTTTAATCTAGCGTATTAATATATAAGAAGATTCTTTTTTCGATTTCAATTTCAATTTTAATTTTTTATGTTATTTTTCACTGGACCAATCTAATTTTTTCATTTATATATTTTTATATCAATTGCCTGTAACTTAATCAAGTTGCCAATATGTACAAAAAAGTCGGACAAATGCGAATAAAATTCGCTCGCCAAAGGGTTTCGTGAATATAAAAGATATCAAATGTTGCATCGTAAATATCGATAGCATAAATGTCCATCTCATCTAAATTGATCGAAATGACACACAAAATGTTACTTGAGGTTAAATCTTATCCATAGCTGTTTATGTTAACTAAGGAAAGACTCAATTACACCAGCTTGTAAATGGTTTATATTGGAAAAACTTGTTCTGTTATCAAAGTCGAAATTTAGGGTGGGGGTTATTACTGCAAAAACGCTTTTTTGTCTATATAATTCAAAAACTGTGCATGCACCGCAAAATTCAAAAAATGGCAATGTTTCTGAAATTCGGTGCGCTTTCATATGCTCTTTCATTTCATTCAAAACTTACTAATTTTTCCCCACTCAATTGGATCGAAAAACCTTTTTTTCACCCTTCCCCACTCCCAACCCATAAACACACAGAAATAAAATTATTTGAATTAAAAAATAAAATAATAATATAATTAATTATAAAATTTTTTCAATTCATTTAAATTTTTTTATTTTTGTGTCAATTTTTGTAAAATTTTTTATATTTTTTCATTAACTTGAGATTTGAGAATGACAATGTGCCGAAAGATTGTGTTTTTTATTAATTTAATGATAAAAAATTAAATTTAAAAGACTTATTAATATATAAAATAAAAATAAAATTATTTGCGACTTCGTTATATTTTTCATTAAAAGTTTATCAAATTTCCTGTCTCTATGAATTTTTTTCTGTTCATCAACGTCGAAACGTAGAGGAGGAAAGCACTTTATTGACAATACATGTATATATTTTTGTTGCACTTTATTGACAATACATGCATTCCTTTGGAACAAAATACCTGCTCAAAGCAGCTTTTGAGTAGATTACCAATGGAACGCCCCACTTGACCGGGTTTTGAATGGTGTTTTTATCCTTTCTCATTCTCATCCCCTTAATAAATATAAATTAGTCTGACACTTATATATATTTCTCATAGATTTTCAAACAATTAGGTTCGGAGCTATCGAGGCAAGAAAACATACAGAAAACGTCATTATTTCAAATTATACAAAAAAACGTGTGGTGTGAAATTCCAAAATGCATATTAAAAGAATACTAAAACGGAGTCCTTTCATATGATACCCAACTTGACTCTATAAAAACTTTTCTCAAAGACCTCACATCGTAGCCCAGTAAAACAAATGAAAATAACTTTATTTATTTTTTAACCCCTCATCTTGCGTGCATAGGTTAGTTTTATATGCATCTCAAATTTCAGGTTCGTATTGTAGGATTTATAGTTTACGAGATAATCGATATAATGGAAAAAAACGTTTTACTCTCACCACTCAGTTTCTTTATAAAAAACGGAACCCTAATAACAAAGGTCTTTTGGTCTAACACTGTTAGAAACATTTACAGATAAGATGAATGATAGAGAGTACGGATGGAAAATACCTCGATACATCCAAAAACTAGGTACAAATTTTGGAAGTCACATTCCTATCTTGATTTTTTCATATGGATCGTACTAGACCTAAGGAAAACAAATTTTCAGAACAGTAACTCAAAAATATGCCATTGGTTTTGAAATACCTCAATATTATGTGTATTAATGAAATTTATCATGGAGGATATGAACAAAAGTTCAGAAGGTAATAAAATTAAGAAAGCTGGCATATTAAAAACTATCGGGAAAATATGAAAATTTGTAATGCAACTTATGGAATTTGCAAGTTACGATAACTTGATTTTTAAAAAATTGCATTGACGCGCAAGTGCTTTAAGATGGATTAAGCTAGAAAACTGCTCAGATCTCGACTTGATTAAGCGTTAAAGCTTATAAATGGAAAGCATTATTATTATTAAACTTAATTGTAACTGTAAGCGTCTTCCTATTTGGTAAATATTCTCAAAAATTTAAACAGTTCCTTTTCGTACCATTTACCAAAGTCCCCAAAATTGCTTCACATGTGAAAGCTTTATATGTACGAATATCAAATTAAAAAATTTATTTACCGGCAGTGACAAATCGGAAGATGGGACTATACTAAGAATTTATGTCGCTGCCAAAACCATATACATGTTATCTCTTTGCATTGTTATTGGTATTCCAGAGGTAACTGAGCTACAAACCCAGTTTGCAGATCGTTTAAACTCACATGAAAACTAAAAGCGTTATACCAATAATAATTAAACTAAATGCTTAGACCCTTAGCTAAATTAGAAACGGACAGATTAGAAATATTCAAACAATACATTGTTCCTTCAGAAATCAAAGCATTCATTGTAAATTCCAAGCACAAATCGTTGTTTCTTATTTTTCCAAAACATGACGAATAACAATTGTTGAAGAGGGTGAATTTGAAAAAAAACTCTTGAATTGAGGAGAAATTTTTTTAATTTTCTACAATCGCGGACGATGCGCATGTCTTTAAGAAAACGCTCTTTGTTATTGTCGTCCCTTACCACTTTGATCAAACAATTTTGTTATTTTATTTTGGCGTTTTGTCAAAATCACTTTCAATTTGTTTTTATTATTTGAAATGTTTTTAAATGTATTATTTATGATTTGTTGTTAATTTTTTCGATAAAATAATTTTTAATTAATTATTCGATATGGCAGATGAAGGTAAAGGTGAGGGAGAAGCGGATAAAAAAATAGTTCATGTCTATCCATTGGTTAAGGTGAACATTTGATTATATATTTTTATGCGATAGTGAAATATTTTTAAATTTGTTTGTTTCTAGCATTCCGATATGATGGAGGAAATGAGAAATGAAGCTATTGAACTAAGTATTACGGCCTGTGAAAAATTTGCGAATAATTATGAATTCGCAGCAAAATCGATAAAAGAAACAATGGATAAAAAATTTGGTTCCTATTGGCATGTAGTGGTTGGAGAATATTTTGGCTTCGAAGTTACCTATGAAACAAAGAATATATTGTATTTATTTTTTGGTGGGAATTTAGCGATATGTATGTGGAAATGTTCCTAAATTTCATATATAATGCAAAAGCAATAAATGTATTAGCTTCCTGTGAATTATGTATGTATATATTTTTAACGATAAATTATTTATAAAACTAAAATTCCAAAACTGGTAAACTCAATTAATTCCATCCATAATAATTATATACAAGTTTTACAACAGTTATATATTTATGTAAATAAAATACAAAAATGTTTTGAATAAAAAAAAAAGACATCCAACGATTTTTTTCCTTTTCAACACCAAAAACGATTCCTGCTGCTCCTTGTTGTCGAACGTTGTTGTTGCATGTTGTCACATACATTAATTTATGTTTCGTACTTCGTTCTACGTTTAAGAAAGAATATGTTGTAATAAGTGATGATTTTAATTATGTTGCATGCTGACATGCTTTACATGTATTTTTTATGAACCGTAGTAATATAAATATATAATTTTTTTAAAAAGCATAAAACTAATTGCGGTAACCTTCTTAACGTTAGTATGATTGAGTGGCAGAAACTTATAGTGTATTCTTTTCGGCTGTACCGAACAAGTTCCAACACCGAATTATCGAATTTTGTATTCTTTTGGAATTAATTTCAATACAAAAAAATAATTCGTTGTTGGAACTGTACTGAAATTTGTTCGGTACTGCCGAAAAGAATACACTATTAATTCCTTATCAATTTTGCTTGTTAAATTTTGAGCACCATGCAATTCCAACTGTTTCAAATTTTGAGGTTTAAATATTGCTCATATATTGGGATGAAAGAGTGGTTCAGATCTAAATATTTTAAATATCCACTAATACTATCGGTTGTTTTATTACTACATGTCAAGTCTGCTTCAACCACCTGTAACAGTAGTGTTCTTTACTAATGATATCATCTTGATGTAATCATGTATAACTAGATGTGTGATCATTTAAACAAATACCTGCCAACGCTCTGCACATACATAGTTTACCGACAAAAATAAAATATCAACCCAAAACGCAACAACGAGGCATCAAGATAATCGCCTCCTCTGAACTTAAACTATACCAGTTAAAGCGTACAATGATCTGCTGGCGAACCAGTTAAATGAACACCCCAAAAATAATTGGTCTACACTCGAACACTGTCGAGACACACTGAAGCAACTGAATTCTGCAAATATGATAAAAAAACTGACTATTTGACCACTTCACAGTTACAGAAAATAAACAAATAAACGAATAAACAAATAAGGCGTTACAACAGGTACATATAGAACTACATTTTTGTATGCGTATGATTTGTACCCACCGTTTCTTAGATAATATTTCATACGGGTGCCCAGTTTACCATTTACTTAGCGATATTTCTAGTAAGGTTACGAGAAGTTCAAGGGTGTTACACTTCCCCACGATTTGTAACGAAAAAAAATCGTAAACTAGTTCTACTTTTAAATTCTTTTCATTGCAATCTAAAACGCGACTAATAGGCAACTAAAATCTAACCAACGGTTTGGCTTTCTTAAAATTTTAACTCTCAATGTTTTTTAACAGAACCTCGTATTATTTACGCAAATTTTTCATGATCTTCTTAATTCACAAAATTTTAAGATCATTGTTCATAAATTCCTCAGAGAACCCTAGGTAATGGAGATACCTTCAGATGTACTTGGCAGATTACTTAAATATCCTTGCACTGGGAGATTTTTGGTTTAGTTAGACCATTACTGACTTCGTTTTGGAATCCGGAGCTAAATTGCAGGAACTTGTCAACCATGAAAGTGAAAGCAATTCGATTAGTTTTTTAATTAATAAAGGCAGTGAGATGGTTTTATGATTTCTGTTGTATTTAAGCTTAATTATTGTTTTTTACGGAGTTGATGAGTTAATTCACTTTCTAGGGTCCAATGTGTTTGGGCATTGGTTTTGTGAGCTTGATTGGATTTTAAACTTCTTCATTAAAAAAAAGGTTACAAATATATTGTCATCATTATTCTACATTGTTTTTACATTGATTTGCTTCTTCCCATGTAGAATTAGTTTTTCTGTAAGCTATTTATTAAAATTAAAGGATATGGTTCTTTTATTTTCATTGGCTTCGTTGTTTGATTTACATACTAGAACCATTTCGTTGTCTAAGGTCTTATGACCCGTTCGCTTATTATTTTTATGAGTTCCGGTTCTTTTTAACGGATGTCATATCAACGCGGCGACACTCAGTTGGCAAGTTTGGTTTAACATTTTCGATCCCACCAGCAAGTAAATTCTGTTACTGCAAAGTGTTAAGGACAGTAATACTGACAGTAATACAGAAACGATACCAGAACAAATAGATTATAAGAAAAATAAATAGCAGTATTTGATGGTTAAAAAATTTATCTATTTAAATTTTAAATATAAAACTATAATTTATTATACCTTTATTCGATCTACTTTACCGCTGGTACTTTGCGAAACATGATGGATAATTATAAATAAAATTCCTTGTTATAGTATTTCGCAATTTAATGTTTATTTTTAATAAATTAGCTATTTAATTTATTCGATTGTGACTATGGATTTTAATCGCGGGATCTTCTGCCTTGCTAAGCACAAGGTTATATTATTTGTTAATGTTAATAAAATATTAATTATTGGATAATTTAATAGTAAATTTGATACTTTTAAAGAAGATACGACATATTTAATAGAGTAATTTTTGAATGAAAAAATTAAATCAATGGTTTAATTATATGATAAAAATGTCCATCGACTGTTATTATATCATATTGTTACGTTTTTCCAACCTTCCTTCGAATTGCCCTAACTCACAATTCGATAAACGTAATTCCCAATCTCTGAGTTCGATCACTGATTAATTAGCACAAACACTAGGTTTTATTAAGTATTCAACACCTTAATTGTTCCACAACAACAGGAAAACAATACAACAAACAATATTCCTGACTAGAATATTCTTTCAACAGCTTCAGAACTCCAACGGTTTATTGTAGAAATTTCCAGTTCACAACGTTGAAAATAATACACAAAATATTTCTACTCAATAAAACTTATAACTTTATTACACTTATAACTTTACACAAAACTAATTTAAAGATCACTTTTATAATTTTAACTTCACTATCGCAGGTTTAAAATAAAACTAATTCAAAACTACAAGAAACAATTTCCTTATATACATTCTGCTTAATCTCTAGAAATTTCTAGGTCACTTTTTAGAAACCTTGAGAAAATATTAGAATATTCGATTATTTTACGTTACGTTGATTTGATTCATAAAATCATAAAACAAATAGACCTTAATTCTAAGAATATGTACAACAACAACAATGTTCATTTCATTAATCTGTTGTAGTATTTTGTTGATTTGATTTTCCTAGAAGTGACCGTAATCGTCTAGAATTTTCTGTAATCGTCTAGATTTTTCTGCAATCGTAACAATACCCTCCACTTAAGCCTGTTCGTCCCGAACAGGATCTAGCTCTCCTTTGTATAAGGCCAATCTTTCCAAATGTACTACTTTCGCTTTGCCTCGATGGCCTTTCTTAATTCTATAAACCACGTCATTCAACTTCGTTATAATGTTGTAAGGTCCTTCCCATGCAGCTTGCAGTTTTGGTGATAACCCTCATTTTCGTTGTGGGTTGTGTAGCCATACTAATTGTCCTTCTTCGAAACCTTTATTATTAGATCGTATATCATATAGGGCTTTCATTTTATCACTGGTCAGTTGTATCTTCTGCCGAACAAGATTGTGAATATCCTCAAGGTACTTCCTGATTCGGTTGACGTATTCTTGCGCAGACAATGATGTTGATGGTACCGCTCCAAATTTGAGGTCACCAGGAAGTCTTAAATCACTTCCAAAAATAGTTTGAGCTGGTGTCATGGTCGTGGTGTCATGAACTGCTGATCTGTATGCCATCAAAAATAAAGGAATATGTTGATCCCAGTTACGTTGGTTCTTACTGACCACTTTTGCTAGAAACTCCTCCAATGTAGCATTGAATCTCTCAACCATCCAATCTGACTGTGGGTTTGAAGCTGTCGTCCTGGTTTTGTTAATCCCCAGCATTTGGCAAATTTCTGGAATACGGCTGACTCGAAGTTCCGTCCCTGATCGGTGTGGATTTCCATAGGAACTCCATAGCAGCTAATCCAATTATTTATCACAGCTTCAGCGATTGTGGTTGCTTCCTGATTGGGAATCGCACACACTTCCGGCCACTTACTGAAATAGTCCATGATCACAAGAACATATTTGTTTTGATTATCAGTTGTTGGGAATGGTCCCGCTACATCCATTGCGATCCTTTCAAATGGAGCACCTACATTGTATTGCTTCATTTTCCCATGACTCCTTCGTGCGGGTCCTTTTACCGCCGCACACCTGTCGCACTTTTGACACTACTCCACAATTGATTGCCGAGTCCCTGACCAGTAAAACCGTTGTCGTATTTTTGCAAGAGTTTTATTGATCCCAAGATGACCTCCATTCGTCCCTTCGTGATACTCCTTCAATACTGTTGGTATTTTCCCTTTTGGTACCACTATAAGGGATTGCTTTATCTTGCCATCTGAGCTTTCCCATACCCTCTTTAAACATCCATTCTCTAACTGGAGACTGTCCCATTGCGCCCAGTACGCCTTCAAAGTTGGAGTTTTATCAGAAATTTCTCCCCATACTGGTTTGCACACCCTTTTCCTTGAACTCGATGATGGGTGCAAGATCCGGATCTTCTAATTGATCTTTTCTTATGGCTTCAGCAGTCCATTCATCGTCAGGTAGCACTTGTAGTAATCGTACATCGATGATGTTCTCCCTATTTTCTTGACGACTGCAATGCTTGCATTCAACTTGACAGGGTCGTCTCGATAATGCTTCAGCGTTCCCATGTGCAGTACCCTTTCGATGTTCAATGTCCAAATCGTACGCCTGCAACCGTTCGATCCAACGTGCTACTTGTCCCTCTGGATTTTTGAACTGGAGTAACCACCTTAACGCACCATGGTCAGTTCTGAGATGAAATTTCTGACCATACAAGTATTTATGGAAATGTTTGACGGATTCCACATTAGCCAATAATTCCCTTCGAGTTACACAATAATTCCGCTCCGGCTTGGATAGCATTTTCGAGAAATAAGCTATCACCTTTTCCTGACCATCTATTTTCTGCGACAAGACTCCTCCTATACCTTCATTACTGGCATCAGTATCCAAAATAAACTGAACATTTGGTATAGGATAGGATAGAATTGGAGCCGTACAGAATCTCCTTCGGAGCTCCACAAATGCTTGTTCTTGAGGTTCATTCCATTCAAATGCCTTATCTTTTCTTGTTAACTCATGCAGACTTTTGGGAACGTTGGCAAATCCTGGCACAAACCGTCTGTAATATGTGCACAATCCAAGGAAGCTTCGTAGTTCATGTAGGTTTTTCGGTCTTGGCCAGTTCAACTGCTGCAATCTTGTCAGAATCGGTATGAATTCTCTTTGCCGTAACCTTATGTCCCAAATATTTTACTTCTTCCTTGAAAAGTGAGCACTTTTTGGGACTTAACTTTAAATCTGCTGCTTGCAACCTTTCCAGTACCTCCGCCAAGTTCCTCAAGTGATCATCAAAGTCTTTGCCCATGACGATGATGTCATCCAAATATACAAGGCATGTTTTCCAGTGCAAGCCTTTTAGTACCCGTTCCATTAATCTCTCGAAAGTTGCGGGCGCGTTGCATAACCCAAATGGCATGACATTAAATTGCCATAGTCCATTCCCTACACTGAACGCTGTTTTCTCCCGATCTTCCTCCGCAACTTCCACTTGCCAGTAACCACTTTGCAGATCCAGTGTTGAAAACAATCTTGATCCTGATAATGTATCCAGTGTATCATCAATTCTTGGCAATGGGTAGCTATCCTTCTTAGTGACTGTGTTTAATTTTCTGTAGTCAACACAAAATCTTAAGCTTCCATCTTTCTTGCCAACTAACACCACAGGTGAGCTCCAGGGACTATCTGAAGGCTCGATAACACCAGCTTCTTTCATATCTCTTACCATTTTATCAGCTTCCTCTCTTTTAGCTAATGGTAATCTCCTTGGTGCTTGGCGTATCGGCTTTTCTGCTCCAGTGTCAATACGATGTTTTACCAAATTGGTTCTGCCATTTCCTTCGGGTGAACTGCAGAATACAGACTTGTGTCGCTCCAGCAATTGACGTGCTGCTTTCTTCTGCTCTTCTGTCCATTTCTGTACAAGTTGTTCCATTTCTGCCTTTTGTTGTTTTGTGTTGACCGAGCAATTGATGTTTTTCTGCTCGCACTTTATTATTTTAGCTACCTCTTCACATTGTCCTATGATTGATCCTTTCTTCATTGTTTTCTGCGTATCTGACAGATTTAAAACTCTTACTGGTATTTTGTAATCAGCATCCGATCTAACTAAGGTTTTCCCTATAACGACTTCTTTACAATTTTGATGTTCTTTGTTGGCTTCTACAACCCACAATCTGGGTGACCCAGAACCTCCTTCCAATTTTCCCCAAATGATTGTTTCTGATTGGGGTGGCAGTTTTTCTCTGTGATCTAACATTATTCGACGAACACAATTTGATTCTTCACCATTAAATTGGAGTGGCAACTCAACATTTCCGTACGTGAGTACTCCTTTGCCAGCATCAATAACGAATCCATTTGGCCTCATGAAGTCCATTCCCAGGATGACTTCATTCACAATGTCAGCTACAACCACTTCTTGTTGAAAGTGAGCATTCACGATTTCAAAGTTGACCACTTTCTTTCCTTTAATACTTGCACTTTCGCCAGTAGCTGTCTGCATTCGGTATCTTCCTGCTGGTTTTAGTTTCCCTTTCACAACATCAGTGCGGACAATTGTATTTGTTGCTCCCGTATCTAACGTGATGACACAACTTTTTCCATCAATATTAGCCCTAACAGTAAGGCTGTCACCTCCCCTTGTCAATCTCGAAACATGGATGAAGGTTATGGGGCAATCGGTTGTGGGAGCCAGCTTACGCCCCTTTAGGCTGACTCGTTGTAGTTTAACTGCTGCGATCCTATTCCATCGGCCTCTCTAGCCTGCACTCGTTCTTCTGCTGAACGACGCTGCATAGGCGATGCTGATCTTGTTCGTTTTCTTCTAATATCTCGAAATTCTCTCGAAATATGGCCCAACTTGCCACATAACCAGCATCGAATCCTATCACTTCTGACACTCTCTCGTAGTCTTGGTTTATAACCGTTGTCATCAGCCAACTCCACCCGGCGTATTTTAATCGATGGTTTTATAATTGCTTGTGCAGTTTCATTTGTTAAGGCATAAGCAATGGTTTCTGCGAATGTTGGTTTTGGCGACAACATTACAGCTTTCCTTGTTTCCGGATCACGAATACCATCAGTAAACGCCTCGATCTTCATTTTCTCCATAAAATATGGTGGAGTATTCGAGTGTGCCAAATGTACAAGCCTCTCCACTGCCGAGTAATAGTCCTCTAAGCTTTCTCCGTTGCGTTGCAAGCGACCTTTTAACTCGATTCTGTATAACTCCTTTTTATGGTCGCTGCCATATTTACGCTCCAACGAATTCATCACCTCTGCATAACTTTTGCGATCGTTTTCTGGTACTGCCTGTAATGCTTCAGCTGCTTCCCCTTTAAGTGCAACTATCAATGCAGCAAGACGATTTTCGGCGTTCCAAACATTTTGGTCTGCTGCTGTCTCAAACTGGAACTTAAAGATGCCGAAAGATGTGGTTCCGTCATACGATGATGGTTTCAATTTAATATTAGCTACTTGCTGCACCACCTGGGAAGTAACTTTAGTCGTCTCAACATCCTGCAACCGTTTTTCGAAATCATCAACTTTGGAAAGTACCTTTTTGTTTTCGTCAAGCACTTTTTGTTCTAATTTTTAGATATCGTTTTGAATCTCCTCGACTTTTTCATCGAATGCCGTTGACATTTCTAGAAGTTTCTCATTCATAATTTGTTTGACTTCGTCGCGACTCATAGCAATGTTTGTGTTTATTGCTTCTAACTGTTGATTGATGTTACTGATTTCTTCTTTATTTGAAGCCAATTGTTGATTGATGTTGCAGCTGATCTCTTCCTTATTTGCAGCCAATTGTTGATTGATGTTGCAGCTGATCTCTTCCTTATTTGCAGCCATATTATTGTTGACTTTCTCCAACTGTTGATTCATGTTGAAACTGATTTCTTCCTTATTTGCAGCCATTTGTTGACTGATGGTTAAACTCATCTGTTGCATCATAGCCATTAACTGCGTAAAATCACAATTTGCTGGTGGCAATGAGGTTGTTGTTTCCGCAACAGAACTTTTCTCTTCATCAACTGTTACTGAATCAGCATTTATACTAATCACTCCAAACTGGTAACTTTCCACAACTACTGCACTAGCTTCCATAGCTTCTCGAAGCCGTATCGTCAATTCAGTTTTGTTGCTGGTTGTTGCCAATCCACGTTGTTCTAGTTCTTTCTTTAACTCAAGAGCCTTCAAATCACTTAATAAAACCATTATTAACAGCTAACTAATCCGCCGATGTCACCAATGTTACGTTTTTCCAACCTTCCTTCGAATTGCCCTAACTCACAATTCGATAAACGTAATTCCCAATCTCTTTCTGAGTTCGATTACTGATTAATTAGCACAAACACCAGGTTTTATTAAGTATTCAACACCTTAATTGTTCTACAACAACAGGAAAACAATACAACAAACAATATTCCTGACTAGAATATTCTTTCAACAGCTTCAGAACTCCAACGGTTTATTGTAGAAATTTCCAGTTCACAACGTTGAAAATAATACACAAAATATTTCTACTCAATAAAACTTATAACTTTATTACACTTATAACTTTACACAAAACTAATTTAAAGATCACTTTTATAATTTTAATTTCACTATCGCAGGTTTAAAATAAAACTAATTCAAAACTACAAGAAACAATTTCCTTATATACATTCTGCTTAATCTCTAGAAATTTCTAGGTCACTTTTTAGAAACTTTGAGAAAATATTAGAATATTCGATTATTTTACGTTACGTTGATTTGATTCATAAAATCATAAAACAAATAGACATTAATTCTAAGAATATGTACAACAACAACAATGTTCATTTCATTAATCTGTTGTAGTATTTTGTTGATTTGATTTTCCTAGAAGTGACCGTAATCGTCTAGATTTTTCTGTAATCGTCTAGATTTTTCTGCAATCGTAACAATATCTTAGATTCATAACTTATTTTTGACAAAAAAGCAAGTTACCACCTTTGTGGTTAGCACGGCAGTTGAGTCCTGACATATTTTAATGTTTCCGAAATCCTGTCCTTAATGAAAGAAAATCCCAGTATTACGTGATCGTCATATTTACCAGGATTAATCTATGAAAACATCGAATCCTGTTAAAAAATAAGTAATATTAAATTCGCATGGAATGATCAGTTTTTGTTGATATGTAATTTTTTAGGTTTTTAATCCTTGAGAACGAGCATGCGTCACATAATTAATAAATATGTCACTAGCACTATGTTTATTGGTATTTGGGAACCTAATTTTAGTTTTGTTGCGATATATTGTTTTTTTAAAAATGCTTGCCATTCATTCTTTCTGCATTCTATCATGAAATAATAAAATATCGGCATTCGGCATAAAATATCGCTGTCCGATTCAGATGAATTCAAATTTTCCTTGTAGCTTAACATTCGACTTCGACGAAACATTGTTCTTAGCAACGAACAATTCGACTAATATGAAATTGTTGAGATTTTGTTCGAATACTGCCTAGTAACACGTAAATAACTATAGGAACAACTCATAATTTGTAATAGTATGTATACTAAGACGTGACTATCGGCTTAACTACATTACATATAGTGATTTTATAACTGCTTTAAATTTTATTATTTATGAAACTATAACATAATTGGTTACCCGTTTATCCAAGTTGATTATCCGATTATTCGAATAGTAAAATTTTGCAAAAATTAACCGGTTAACCGGTTGACCGAAAACCCGTTTGCCATCCCTATAATAAGCGTTCAAGGGATAGTTAATCTCTTAATAAGCCTTTTCGATTTATGTTATAATTTTTACTTGTAAATAAACCATTACTGCGAGCAGTGTGTGGTAGATAACATTTTAATATATAATGAAGGCAAGATCAGCAAAAATATAGTTTCTCTCCAGTCTTAGAATTTATACATAACAGCAAGATGGGTTTTATAGCTTATCTAAGACCAGACCTAAACAATTAGTGAGTTGAAACCATTTTTACAACTGGTCTAGGATTTCTTTCAAATTTAGAAGAGTAAATGAGAAAAATTTGGGTCTGTGAGGTCGATAACATCTATTTCTAAATATTACCGACATGTTAATGTTAAATATATTGGCAGATTTAGGTAAAGGTTAAATATGTTGGAAGTTGAAATTAGTAAATTTGGGTTAGTTGAAATATATGTATGTATTGAAAATGAAACAAAAGTAATTACCAATAGAACAAAATCGATATCGAAAATAATGTGCCGATAATAGGTTTGTAACGTAAGTAATATAGCTGACCCATAATATTTCAAAGAACCAAAATGACACTAAAATATAAGAATGCGATTCATGTTCAACGTTCAACACAAGGAATGAAAGAAAGCTGAGAAAACCCCGGCAATTTGTTGAATTTTCTTACACCATATTAACCTAACCTAATACATTCCTCAATTTATATTTAAAACTAAAATGTATTAAAACACTTTAACAGCACTTAGACTAAAATAAAACAAAATTACCTTTGATTTGGTATTAATTCTTGACTGAATCAGCACCAACATGTTTTAATTCAGGTACTTGCATTAAATTGACGGTTGGGTAGTTCCTCGAAAATGTAATAAAAACAAAATAGCGTTATTTTGCCACACTTAAAGTTTTCGTGTCCGTTTCTTCGATCGTGAGATTGCGGACTATGAAATAAATATATATTTAGCTGTTGTTATAAATTTTGAAGGAATTCCACTAGCACAAATAATTTAGTTTATGGGAAGGATTCGAGGCTTTGGAGGTGACTGCGATGGAGAAGGAATTTGATATATTTTCACCTGGCTTGGCCGGTGATATCCAAAAATCGTAGTGACAGTGTTTTGCCCTTTTCGCCGAAATAATTATAATGCTCCTTGGTCAACGCTAGGTTTCGAGTAATTTGGCGCGTAAACCCGAACATCGTGAGAAGGGAATGTATTGGCATTTAATGGTTGTGATTTCTTTATAGGATAATTTTTAGGGTAGCCCACAATTAGGATTGTCAGAATTATCCCTCGTGCAAAAGTTTTTTTCGGATTTAATATTTAATTAAAAAAGCATTAACTATATTTATGTCTTTATCACAAAAAACTTTAAAATCAACTTAAAATTATTTCGTTGATCCTCACAATATGGTCTTTGCCGCAAGATGCTAATTGTATTCTACCACTAATAGGTCGAAATTGTAATTTTGTTACTGTCAAATGATGTGAATATCTATAAATACGATAAAAGTGGAAATTAAAAAAAAAATTAATGGAAGAAAAAACCTGATACTTACTCGTTTTCAACCTTGTGCAACAACTGAAATTCATTATCAACAAACAAATATAGATAGATATCTCCACTTTCCAAACCAATGGCGATTAAATACGAATTAACTTTGTGTTGCCATTTATCTTGATAAAATGCAGCAGCGGTTACCGAATCACTTTTGAATAATAAGTTATTTATGGATTCCACTGTATTGTCTTCCTTTAGTTTCCATATAATTAATTTTCCATCTCTGGCGCCTGTTGCAAACAACTTAGAATCATGTGACCAATCACTACACCAAATTATTCGTGAGTGTACAAGCCCTTTGGCAGGCGATATTTCTAATAACTTAAAATTAATTGGATTTGCTTCATTTTGATTTTCAAAAATACACCATTTTCGATCTCTCGATACTGACAAAAGATATTTATTGTTTGGTGAAAATTTAAGTTGGGTTATTGTTAAACTATTTCCACTTAATTTCTGAATTTGTTTCCAGGTTTTTGTGTCCCTGAAATGTAAAAATAAAAACTATTATTAGATAATTTTAATAAAACAATTATTTTTCTACCAAATTATAATTTGAGCATGTTCTGCTGTAGATGCCTTGCAAGCTGATGCCAAAATCAATCCATTTTGACTTGAAGCTACCGCATATAATTCGTTACCGTGACCATACAGTTTCTGAACTTCTGGCCATAATGTATTTTGCATTAAATTCTCTTCAAACGGTGGTTCTGAAACAGAATAATTATCATTACTTATCAAATAAAATTTTTTAATATATATGTTTCTTACTTTCAAGTGTTAAAGGAGTGAAATAACTTTCTTTGTCATTCGGTTCTGGCCCATTTTCATTGCACACGGCTCGATTTGATAGGCCAAGAGAAGGAACTGAAGCCCCTTTTTGAGCGGATGATAATACCGATTTTCCTTCGTCGTCTAAGTTACTGTTGTTATTTGACAATTTTAAAAAGTTTTCTATGAAATTCATTGGTGCTTGAAATGTTCGGATAATTTTTTCATCTGCACCCGATGCAAATTTGTAACGTGATAATGACGTAATACATTGAATATCGTATCCATGAATTTGAGGTCTTGCAATCTCATGCCACGTTTCTTCACTTTGGTTACTCCGAGCCCAATAAGAATGGCAACGCGTCGTTTGATCGGTTGATGTTGTTAACAAAAATTCTCCTTTTGGTTCCCAACATAAATCATTTACATCATTAAAATGTCCCCCATTTATAACCCCCGGTTGCCAAACGTTTTTTTCTTCATCTATCAATCTCCACAAATGAAGACTTCCTTGATAACCATGTCCTAAAATAGCTTTGGAATCATTAGAAAATTTTCCACCATAAAATCCTAATGAATTTCCACCAATATCACCGACTCTTACTTTTTCGTTCCAAATTTCATTTGATTCTTCATTCTTATCACAAGACCAAATAATTAAGGTTTTATCAATTGAACTGGATAATAACAAAATTTCACCAGTTTCTGAATTTTTATTCAAATGAACCCCATAAACCCAGCCTTCATGAGACTGTAATACAGATTCTAGTGTTATCGAAAATAATTTACTATCAACACTAAATAATGTTTCCTCAATTTCTAAATCCTCTAAATCTGTAAATTTCTTTCCTAATTTTATGATTTCTTTACTTTCATCTCTTATTTTTATTTTCCATAATCGTATGAAGGTGTCTTGTGATGATGTTGCAATTAGAATTTCATTAGATTCGATATTTATTGCATCGATACCTCTAACCCAATCCTCATGACCAACTAGTTCATTACAATAAATAAACTTATTCTCATTATCTTCAGAATATAATTTTATTTTACAATCATCTGTTGAGAATATCAGCAACGATTTATTTGTTTCCGGCAGTTCAATTAATCGTATTGCAAAGGAGAATCCAGTTTTCAATGAAATTGTTTGAGTTAATTGAAATCGATTCCAAATTTTTATTGTTGAATCCGTTGATGTTGTTACGATTTGTAGAACATTATTTATGTAAATGCCATCAATTGCCGTAATGCCCAATGTATGATCTTTAAGCTCAATTTTTTTAATGTTATTTTTAATATTCCAATATATACATAATCCATCATCAGATCCAGATAAAAACTCATATTCATTAGAATCTTTTTCATTTGGTTTTATCCATTTAACACAAATCACACGTTTTGTATGACCAGAAAATGTTTTAAGAATTTTACTTGATCCATCGTTATAGTTGGGATTTAATAATGCAACTGAATTACATGCTCCAAAAACAATTAAATTATTTTTACCCCAATCGGCAGAGCCAGGAGTACGACTACATCCAACTGATGTGTAAATATTATTTATATTAACCATTATTTTTAATTATATAAAATTATTACAATACAATCAACACGCACATGGATTAATAAACGTCAAATTGACAGATCATTTTGTTTACAAAATTTCTTTCGAGAGAGTTTGTGAAAATGAGAAATATTTTTTTTTAAAAAGGCCTGTTAGTACGTTTTTTATTTGTGTAATCACGTAGTACTTAACTGTAGTACAAGTTGCAAATTGTACAACAAGCTATTGGGAATGGAAAATAATATATTCTGCTTCGATAACATTTTGTACTTCAAAAATCAAAATCAACATTATACCAAAAAACTTAACTGCTTGCCCTTGTAGTTTTAAGTAGAGCTAGTTATAATAGCTTAAAGGATTGTTACGTGATGAAAGCATTAGTTAAAGGCTTAAGCGTTTAAGTTATTCCTATGATAAACTATTTTGCTAGAGCTGGTGCTCGCATAATTATTTATTTATTTATTTATTGGTGGGAAGACGGCAAACAGGCCGTGGCCCAATTCTTGCCCAGATACATTAAAAATTTACAAAACTTATTTATTTAATTCAAGGATTCTATATAAATCAAGTTAAAGTTCATAATTCAGACTACAACAAACCCTTAACACACTATTATACATCAAAAGTAATAGTAATAAGAAAAAAATGACAAAAAATTTTTTTTTGTGTTTATGAAATAACAATATGTACAAATCATACGAGGACATCAACAATTCACAGTCCTCAACTAAGGCATAAAATATAAAACAATATAAAATAATAACATGAATATAAATTTTTACATACACACATGTTTAATAAAACAAATATGTTAATAAAACAAATATGTAGTGCATGAACAAGCGAATCACAAAGGTAATATACAAGCTATAAAAGCTTAAAAAAAAAATACATTTAAATATATATATATACAAAAAAAATCACATAAAAAAAGCAAGACTTATAGAGCTTTTTCCCGGAAATATTTTGACAGCTCAAACCAGCTGTTTTAATTTGTGCATGTCAAATCATCAAAATTTATTGATTTCCCTTGCAAATTTGGTTATTTTGATTGTTATTAAAAGTGTTTTAAAAGTGAATTTTTGAAAACAATAATTAATTAGATTGTTAATTGTGTTGTGCTCTTAAGTTTTTTATGCATTAGGGATAGCGAAATAATTAAAATCGCGTAAAAATATGGAAATTAAATCAACCTTCATTTCTTCAGAATTTTATATAATATTGTCTCTGAACTTTTTTTATTATTATTTTACATTATTATTTTACACTAAACTAAAGTATTTGATATTAGTTTTTTGTAAGTAAACCGAAATAAAAATTTGGAAATTAAATAAACCTTCATTTCTGAAGAAATGATGGCTGATTTAATTTCCATATTTTAATACGATTTTAATTATTTCAGTATCCTTAATGCATTAAAAACTTAAGAGCACAACACAATTAACAATCTAATTAATTATTGTTTTCAAAAATTCACTTTTGAAACACTTTTAATAACAATCAAAATTACCAAATTTGCAAGGGAAATCAATAAATTTTGATGATTTGACATGCACATATGTTGACGTTTAAAGTTTGACGTTTAAGGAAAAAACTCTATTAATAAGGGGTGTGAGTTTGAGTTTGATAAAACTCAAAGAGAGGATAGTTGAGGGAGGATGGAAGGGAGGGAGGTAGGAGGGAATAGTAGAGGATAGAGGGGGAGGGAAATTAAAATGAAGAACATAGAAATACGGGAAAAATATACATTCTTATTGATGAATCATGGTATAACGATTTTACCATGTTGAAGAATATACATATCAGTGTTGTGAAACGCAATAAATTTATTTTCGTTTCAGTTTTCGTTATTCTGCAAACTAAAATTACGGTTTTCGTTTCAGTTATTGTTTCGACCAGCTAATTTGGTTACGTTTTTCGTTACGTTTTCGTTACGTTTCGGTTACAGTTACGATTGCGTTATACATCACTCTTGAATAAATAAAAGTAATAATTGGGAAATAAATTACATAGAAATTAGCTATTTACATAATACACAAAATTACTATAAGATTGCACTAATCAGAATCGCATGGAGGGATCAGATTTTATTGATTAATAATTTGTTCATAAATTTTTTATCTAAGCATATGACAATCCCGTGTACTCCATTCCCTGGTATTGGCATACGAGTTCACGTGAGATATCACATTCCACTGGCAATATCAAAGAGATATCACTACCCAAGGTGATATCTTAGGGGTGCTAGCGGGTAAGCTGTATTCAGTTCTCGGTAGCACCCTCAATCTAAGGTATGGAATATTCGTTGTTAATGGCACACTATTGCTTGCTCGAAGAAACGAGCCTTCATTTAATTCCTTTATTCTAATATCTTCATTTATTATATATCTAATAATTGAGGAAGACAGTGTGTGACATCATCAAGGAATATGTCCCTATATGGATTATTGGCAGCCCCATTTTAGTGTTCTGCAAATTTTTAAAACAAATTTGTTTTTTCCTCTTATTTTATTCTATTTCCTATTATGAAATATTGGCCTATGTCATATTTTATATGTGATATAGCCTATAGGATTTATTGTTTAGTTATCCATTCTTTATTCAAATCCTTTATTTTTCGCCTCCAAAACAAAAGATTTTGTGCTCAAAAAAATCTAATATATAATTCAAAATTTTCAATATTCAAATCTAGTGAATTAAAAATTATGAATATGATATAATTGAAAAATAAAAAAAAAATATGTTCACTCCATACCAATTGCTCCATGTTTATAAGGATCCCACGCTGTCATACTGGCAGATCACAGAAAGACTTCTTTGTCCGAACTGCATACAAATGGAATAGTTTGCCGGAATCTATAGTCTCAGGTGGCTTCAATCCGCAGAGGTTGAAAAAAAGCGTTCATCAATACCTTGGAACGCAAGTTGTGGTGGGACCTAGGTCTAGACCTAGGTATTAAAAGGTATTTATGTGTTGTTGTGACACATATTCTAAACCCTATAACACAGCACTTTTTATTTAAAAAAAAAAATTATAATAATAAAATTAATATATTGTAAATATGTAACGTAATAACCTAAAAAAAAATAGCGTTTGTGTTACGTTTTTCGTTACGGTTAATATAAATTATATCGTTTGCGTTTTTGGTTACGGTACGAAATTTTAATTCCGGTTTTGCGTTTTTGCGTTACGTTACAATAACGTTTCACAACACTGATACATATACATGAATATACATTCTTATTGATGATCTCTCAAAACTAAAATTTATTTCAGACAACATTGACACTATCTTTTGAAGATCCTATCACTAGCTATGATCTTTTCTATCACATATAAACTACATAGCTTTTCGTTTCAAAAATATATTTACAATAGAGAGTAGAGTTAGTTTTTTTCCAATCATAGTTTTAAGTTTTGATTATAAAGATTACGATTGAGATGTTTTTCCGGGTCAAAGGACCATTATTTGAATTAAACTAACTGGAATTGTTTGTCTCTCCTTTGTTTTTTTTTTTCAATTATAATGTGATAATTGGATCACTAGATTAAAATGTCGTTGTTTGATTAATTTGATAACTAAATGTTTTAGTTCTAACGCTAAATAATGGCTCAACAGACAATTGTTATGTATGTATGCTAATTTGTAGATCATCCTACTTGTTTCAGCATAATTGGTGACAGACCATCTGGTTCAAGTGCTATGGACATCTTTGTGGATTTTATTGCTTTCATGGTATAATCATCAGTGAACGGCGTGGAGTCATCAATTGTTAGCTTATTCTTCTCAAATTGTTCCTTTATACTTTGTCTAGTTCTTTAGGGTGTGGAATGAACTGTCTATTGAATTTAATTTCACATTTCACAAAATTACAACGCTATTCGTTTTGCACTGCAGGTGCAAGGACTGGTTGTCAACAGCTTCTGTCAGACAGTTGGCAGGTTTTTAGTTAGTTAAAGCCAGATTGTTCTAGATATTCCCTCCACTTCACGTATATGCTCGTAAACCATATTTTAAAACTTTGTTGCCATTTTTTGGATTAATGCGTTGCTTATTAATTTTACGTAGCTCATCCCTACCTCTTTCTTTTCACTAAGGGACAACATCACAATCTCCTTCAAATAGATGGAATAAAATCAAATCTAGAACCATGCAACATTTTACTCTACTCTGTCTGCGAAAATGTTGTCAATATCAATTCTCGGTATCAGTAAGATACAACGTATCGAATGAATATTTTAGAAAATGCATTAAAACTAAGTACACTGCAAACTTTGGAGCGCCTTTGGAATTTTTTCAACTTCTCAGCTGACACGAGAACGATTACCTTGCAGAGCTAAACAACGAGCAGTAGCAAAAACTATAATCGCCAGAAAAACTTTTACCAAGATCGACACCAACTGTTTCCTAAACAAAATTGGAATAAAACAAAAAACAGTTTAGCCAACGATATTTACCCGACAACAGGCTTTGATTCAATTGCCCAAAGAATTGCACAACTTTAGAAGTAAAATCATTATTGACAACTCCCAAAATAGCTATTTTGCTGATGTTACATTTATATTTATTATCAGGGTTAATATTTCTATTTTTAATGTTATTGAATTTGGCAAAATGACTCGAACTTAGGCGCAAGTGGATTTTTTAGGAAATAAATAACATAGGAAATAAAGCAAAAATAAATAAAACATAAAAAATTTTTGTCAAAACCAGTGCAATTTTGTATGGATTTTGCTTTTTTCAAAGGGCTGTATCTTGGACCCCGGGTCTCCGATACAACTCGTTTTGATTTTATTCGCTTCAGTGAGTGATTCTCTATAAAATAAAAAAAAATCTTGGCGCCTAAGTTAAAGTCATATCCTTTTTATTTTTCTTCAAATAAAATAAAAGCTGTCAAATTAATTATTTTATTTCATACTGATACCTAAAACGACATTTTTCGGATTATTTATGGTACAAAAAGTTGAACTTTAACGTCCTAGGACTTTATAAAATTTTATAAAGTCCTAGGACGTTAAAGTTCAACTTTTTCAGCAAAATTTAAAACTCATTTCTTTTTATTTTAATAAATTTCCAGTATGAAATAAAATTTTGTATTTACCTCAAACGAAAAGTGTTTTTAAAGGTACTCACTACTAATTTAAACAACTAGCTCGTACTTTAAAGTTTCACTTTTCGTTATAGATAAATAAATAACTATAAAAACGTTTGGATCTTTAACAATCGATTTATTCTGTTTGTATGAGACCAACCTAATTACATTTGATAAAACGAACAGCCTTTTTTAATTTAAAATTGCAAAATTCGTTCGTAGCCTACTTTGCCCTAACAATAAATTTGACGTTTATATGTTTATTATTACCATTTTTATTTTAAATATACGTACAAATACATATCTTTTAAAATAATAAAAAAATAAGCAAATTTCAAGTGAGTCATCTAAACCTTACACTAAAATTCGTAAGAAATATTGTTTATCTATTTATTTATAATTGAACTATGTAGCTTATTACAATATATATATTCAATTTTATAGAAAATGACATCATCATCATCACAATCAATTAATTTTCCACCATTTCGCAACACTGAAGATTTTTTATTTGGTTCTGCTGTATTTCAAGCACCAAATTTTAATGATTTCAAAAAATGGGGAAATCGCGTTGTAAATAATTTATTATATTATCAAACAAATTATTTTGCAGTTGCAACAATATGGATATTACTAATAGGAGTTATTCACCCATTGAAAATAATTCTTGGTCTCTTAATTATTGCTTTTCTCCTGTGCTTATCTCTTTTCTTAGCCACGGAAAAGAGTAGCAATTTAATTTTATTAGGAACTGGTGTATTTTTCTTTTTTGTATTATATTTTATGGATGCATTAGTCATTGTTGGATTATCATTTTCCTTGCCAGTTACAGGTAAATATTTGAATTTTAAATTCAATATTATCATTCACAATATTTTATATATTTTAGTTATTCTGATTCACGCATCACTACGCCGTCGAAATATAAAAAATAAGATTACAAATGCAATGCAAAATTTAGGTTTTAACAATTCACCAATGGGATTGTTATTGGATATGTTAGCTGTTGATCCTGAGATAATCAATCTGAAACCAGAGATTTTTCAGAAATAAAAAACGAAAATTTCAAAAAATTGTTATAAGGATTAATATTATATATCGCAAATTCTTTGAATCTCTTAATTATTATTTTCATAAATATTCTAAAATAACTATAAAGTATTTAAAAAAAAGATTAAAGAAACCAAAAAAGTATGTTTAAGAAGATATTTTTGGCATCTATTCCCTAGTTATAGGTTCAAAACTTTAGTTCCAAAAAACAGTTAATGAGCAATATAAATATTTAAGTTTGTTATATGTAATATATTTCTGCTCAACATTTTATGTAATTAAAATTGTTTTAATTTTTGTAATATGTGAATTTTGTTGTATTAAATATATTTCAGCTTATTTTTGTGTTTTCAAACCATCTATCGAATATGATAAAAAATTTCATCAGATGGCGCTTTACACATAATCTATATAAATAAATGTCAATTTGACATTTGAATGAACAATTTAAAATATAATTTTTATTAGTTAATTTAATTTGTAAATATATTAATAATAATGGCACCTTTCAACAGATTTTTTATGTATTTTGCAAATAATCGCAACATAGCCCTGGGTGCAATGTCAACCGCTGCAATGGGCTTCTTTGGTATAAATTTTATTCCACATAATATTTGTATCAAGCAATATCGAGAATTTTTTCAAGCCTACAAGTAAGTTATTGTTGTTTATATTATGCCGGTTTATGTAATACAAACTCTCCGATTTAGAAATGGTGAACCACGACAAATAACACCAAAAACTCAAGAAATTTTCAACAAGGCGATTGAAATTGTGGACATTGAAGAAAGATATAAAAAATTCATCAAACATTTTGTGGCTTATGGTTTTGATGTTGTTTCAATAGGATCCACAAGTTTTCGTCAAGGTGTTTTTATTGGAATTCCAACAAATTATTCATATGAAAGTGCTGGTGACATCGATAAAAATGAAATCGTTGTACGGAATAAACAAATTGATTGGAGTTCAGAGCAAGGAATGCTATTAGAGGAAGCTTTAGTTTTAACAGATGATGAAAAATTGTTTGGCATCCTACGTGCGATTTTAGAAGCTGATTCTCAAAAAACTCTGTTAAACTCAGTTTATCCATTCGTTTCAATTTTAGTTATTTATACCCTTGGAAATCGGTTAAATACACAAATGAATTTGCTCAAACGACCATTCCCATTTCGGGGAATTTTGTACACAATATTAGGATTTTTTGGATACGGTCTATGGAGTTTTTTGAAAGATTTCACAGCGGTTCAATACGAGGCAGCTATCGATAAAAAAATGTGTGAAATGGGAGAAAAGTTTGTTGAGACTGGTGTACGATTTTATAATAAATTATTACAAAAAAATATTGCTGTGCGAGAATTAACGGGAGACTCTAGGTATACAGCTAAAGGAAACTTAAATTTTATGATAAGACAAAAAAGTTTACCGTTAACAATTCGAAAATCATTTTTCGAACAAAAATTAAATCATAATGAAAAAATTGTACAGTAACTGTGTATAAGTAACAACAAAATAGATTGTTTCGTTAGTGATCAATAAATATGTTATTAAAAATAAAAAGTTTTTTGATAATTTGAATTTTAACATACATATGTTCAGCGAATTTTCAGCAGTTTCAGTTCAGCGAACACATTTTTAAATAACCATAGAACTTATAAATTATATGGAATTAAGTTATGGCCGCCAATGTAAAACGCAAGTGAAATAAAAGATAAAGTTTATAAATTTTTCAGTTAGTGTTAAATAATTAAAAGCCGGTAACAATTAAACATTGTGAATAAGTAGTCAATATTTCCTAAAGTTACATAGAAAGGTATTTTTAATTTAAATATAGTAATATATGCAACGAAAACTATTAAACGTTTTAAAACGTCATTTTAACTAGTCGCCATTTAATTTTCGTGTATTGAAATATATTTATTTGTTGTTATCAAAAGTATTTTAAATTGATTATCTTTTTTTCCAGAATTAGAAATAATGGCCATTCCACCATACATGTTGCCCCCGAATTGGGCACATGTGATGGCTCAACAACAAGCATTTGCCGCTGTTCATGCACAGCAACAACAAATGCATGCTCAACAAATGGCAGCTTCCCAAATGCAAATTCCTCAACCTCATCAACAACAACAGCAGCAACAAAAAATTAATCAATACAATATTCCGCCTGATTTTATTACAGAAGAACGATTACAAGAGAAATGTAAATTTTTATATTATTATTTTATGTTTTAAAGTTTTTAAGGAACTCAAATTTATTTTAGCACAAAAATGGCAACAATTCCAGACCAAACGTTTTGCTGAAAAACGTAAATTTGGTTATGTTGATACGCAAAAAGAAGATATGCCACCAGAACATATACGAAAAATTATTAGAGATCATGGGGATATGACTTCCAGAAAATACAGACATGACAAAAGAGTTTATTTAGGGGCTTTGAAGTATATGCCCCATGCTGTGATGAAATTATTAGAAAATATGCCCATGCCCTGGGAACAAATTAGAGATGTTAAAATATTATATCATATTACTGGTGCAATTACGTTTGTTAATGAAATTCCATGGGTTATTGAGCCTGTTTATATAGCACAGTGGGGGTAACTTTGTTAAAACTTTAATGTTTGTATTTTAGTAACATTATTTAATATTCCAGGACAATGTGGATTATGATGCGTCGTGAAAAACGTGATCGTCGTCATTTCAAAAGAATGCGTTTTCCACCGTTCGACGACGAAGAACCTCCACTTGACTACGCTGATAACGTTTTAGATGTAGAACCCCTTGAAGCCATTCAAATTGAGTTGGATGGTGATGAGGATGCACCTGTTGTGAAATGGTTTTATGAACATAAACCATTATTTGGATCGTAAGTCGGCAACGAAAGTTGATATATAATGGAAAGACACATTTTTTCTTATTTTTATAGATTAGTTAATGGATCAACATATCGTAAATGGAATATAACACTTCCTCAAATGGCAACACTCTATCGACTTGCCAATCAATTATTGACCGATTTAGTCGACGATAATTTTTTTTATTTATTTGACCCAAAGAGTTTTTTCACAGCAAAAGCTTTGAATATGGCAATTCCAGGAGGACCAAAATTCGAACCGTTGATAAAAGATCATAATATAGGAGATGAAGATTGGAATGAATTTAACGATATTAATAAAATTATTATCCGTCAACCAGTGAGGACAGAATATCGAATCGCTTTTCCATATCTGTACAACAACATGCCGCATTTTGTTCACTTATCTTGGTAAGTAATTTTCTTATTTAATTATTTCAACCACCATGAAATGTAGACGTTATTTCATTAAGCTCTCTGATTTATCCAAAACTTTTGGTGGAATAAAAATATTTTATAAGGAAATTGTTACTACAATGCGATTTTTTCAAAACTTTTTTCTTGTGTGAAAGATGAAATGTATATTTGAACAAGATATATCACTTATCAGCTGAATTTCACATACATTAATTTATTTATTATAAAATTAATAGGGGAATGGGGTTGCGTAGATCACACAAAGCTGTGAATTGCTCTTAAGAACAAAACTGGAATCCATAACTGCTACCTACCACTATTTGCTTTATATACCTAACGATTTAATCGAAGGACTGAAATCATGTTTCTAGATTGAAACAGCGCATCACTGACACCAATACTTAAAAAACTATTCGTCTAATTTACTGAAACGGGTAGCCTTGCAGATAAATTAACCCGTTTGTAGAGCTTTTGTAGTGAGAATATCATGTTTACGGCAAGGCCAGTATACCACTACACAACATTTCGCGGTGTTTTTTCGCCAAGTTCAACCGTCTCAAGTGAGAAAGCATCCTACGCAAACCCTAGGAATCCTATACAAACTGTAATTATTAAAGCTAATGTTATATTTTTCCTTTACAGGTATCACATGCCGAATGTTGTTTTTATTAAAACAGAAGATCCCGACTTACCAGCATTTTATTTTGATCCTTTGATTAATCCTATATCCCATCGACATGCAATAAAATCATTCGAACCATTGCCTGAGGATGAAGAAGAATTTATTTTACCTGACAACATCCAACCATTTTTGCAGGATACACCTTTGTACACAGATAATACTGCTAATGGTATTTCTTTGTTATGGGCGCCTCGACCATTCAATTGCCGATCTGGACGTTCCAGACGTGCCATCGATATACCGTTAGTAAAATGTTGGTACAAAGAACATTGTCCGCCAGGACATCCAGTAAAAGTACGAGTAAGCTATCAAAAGCTGTTAAAATATTACGTATTAAATGCATTGAAACATCGTCATCCAAAACCACAGAAGAAAAGATATTTGTTCCGTTCGTTTAAAGCTACTAAATTTTTTCAAACAACAACATTGGATTGGGTTGAAGCTGGCTTACAAGTTTGTCGACAAGGCTACAATATGTTAAACTTATTAATTCATCGTAAAAATTTAAATTATCTTCATTTAGATTATAATTTTAATTTAAAACCCGTTAAAACTTTAACAACCAAAGAAAGAAAAAAATCACGTTTCGGAAATGCTTTTCATTTGTGTCGAGAAATCTTGAGATTGACTAAATTGATAGTTGATTCACATGTACAATATCGATTGAATAATGTAGACGCTTTTCAATTGGCCGATGGCCTACAATACATTTTCGCACACGTTGGACAATTAACTGGAATGTATCGTTATAAATATAAATTAATGAGACAAATTCGAATGTGTAAAGATTTGAAACATTTAATTTATTATCGTTTCAACACCGGACCGGTTGGAAAAGGGCCTGGATGTGGATTTTGGGCTCCAGGATGGAGGGTTTGGTTGTTCTTTATGAGAGGGATAACTCCTCTTTTAGAACGCTGGTTAGGAAATTTATTGTCTCGTCAATTCGAAGGTCGTCACTCGAAAGGTGTTGCAAAAACTGTAACAAAACAACGTGTGGAATCTCACTTTGATTTAGAGTTGAGAGCATCCGTAATGCACGATATTGTTGATATGATGCCTGAGGGAATTAAACAAAATAAAGCCAGAACAATTTTACAACATTTATCAGAAGCATGGAGATGTTGGAAAGCTAATATTCCATGGAAGGTTCCTGGATTACCAATTCCCATCGAGAATATGATTTTACGGTAAATTTTGAACATAACATTTGGAAATTATGTTTAAGTAACAAAACGTGTTTGTATTTCTAGGTATGTGAAAATGAAAGCTGATTGGTGGACAAATACAGCACATTACAATCGTGAGAGAATACGTCGTGGTGCAACTGTAGACAAAACAGTTTGTAAAAAAAATTTAGGTCGGCTAACACGTTTATATTTAAAAGCAGAACAAGAAAGGCAACATAACTATCTTAAAGATGGTCCATATATTTCTCCCGAAGAAGCTGTTGCCATTTATACAACAACCGTTCATTGGTTAGAATCACGACGATTTGCACCAATTCCTTTTCCACCACTCTCCTATAAGCATGATACTAAATTATTAATTTTAGCTTTAGAACGCTTGAAAGAAGCCTATAGCGTTAAGTCTCGTTTAAATCAAAGTCAACGTGAAGAGTTAGGATTAATAGAACAAGCGTATGATAATCCTCATGAAGCTTTGTCGAGAATTAAGAGACATTTGTTGACACAGCGTGCGTTTAAAGAAGTGGGGATTGAGTTTATGGATTTGTACAGTCATCTGATTCCTGTTTATGACGTTGAACCATTAGAGAAAATCACAGATGCTTATCTCGATCAATATTTATGGTATGAGGCTGATAAAAGACGTTTATTCCCACCATGGGTTAAACCAAGTGACACAGAACCACCACCATTGTTAGTTTATAAATGGTGTCAAGGTATGAATAAAATAATCTTAATTCGTTGTACGTAAACTATTTTGTCTTCATTCTTATCGTGTGATTTGTAGCAATGAGATTTATTTTAGAATATCCCCTTGTTGCAAACCTCACGGTGATGATGATGTCTATCCAGCAATTACAACCGTTACAAGTTTATCCACCATTGTTCTAATTTGAACTAATATTTTGAATTATTTTAGGAATTAACAATCTTCAAGATGTTTGGGATGTCTCAGAAGGTGAATGTAACGTTTTGTTAGAATCAAAGTTTGAAAAGTTATATGAAAAAATAGATTTAACTCTATTAAATCGATTACTTCGTCTCATTGTTGATCATAATATTGCTGATTATATGACAGCTAAAAACAATGTTGTGATCAACTACAAAGATATGAATCACACAAATAGTTATGGTATTATTCGTGGTTTACAATTTGCATCATTCGTTGTTCAATATTACGGTTTAGTGTTAGATCTTCTCGTTCTTGGTTTACAAAGAAGTAGTGAAATGGCAGGACCTCCTCAAATGCCTAACGATTTTCTAACTTTCCAAGATACATCAACTGAAGTTGGTCATCCAATTCGGTTGTTCTGTCGTTACATTGATCGTATTCATATATTCCTAAGATTTACCGCTGAGGAAGCTCGTGATTTAATTCAAAGATATTTAACTGAACATCCGGATCCGAACAATGAGAATATTGTTGGTTATAATAATAAAAAATGTTGGCCAAGAGATGCTCGAATGAGATTAATGAAACATGATGTTAATTTAGGACGTGCAGTTTTTTGGGATATCAAAAACAGATTACCACGTTCTGTAACAACAATTCAATGGGAAAATACGTTTGTCTCTGTGTACTCTAAAGATAATCCAAATTTACTATTTAATATGAGCGGATTTGAATGTCGTATCATGCCAAAATGTCGTACAACACACGAAGAATTTACGCATCGGGATGGTGTCTGGAATTTACAAAATGAAGTTACAAAAGAACGCACAGCTCAATGTTTCTTACGTGTAGATGATGAATCATTGAACCGTTTCCATAATCGTGTAAGACAAATTTTAATGGCATCCGGATCAACAACATTTACAAAGGTTCCAAAAAATTATAAAACAAAAAGAATTTTTTGTTAATCAAATCTGTTTTTTTTTAAATTTATTTTTAGATTGTCAACAAATGGAATACAGCTTTGATTGGTTTAATGACATATTTTCGTGAAGCTGTTGTTAACACACAAGAATTATTAGATCTTTTAGTTAAATGTGAAAACAAAATTCAAACTCGTATTAAAATTGGTTTGAATTCAAAAATGCCTTCAAGATTTCCACCGGTTGTATTTTATACGCCAAAGGAATTAGGAGGTTTGGGTATGTTAAGTATGGGACATGTTTTGATTCCTCAATCTGATTTACGTTGGTCGAAACAAACTGATGTTGGAATTACACATTTCCGATCAGGTAAGAGAACTATATTTTATTTAATATTTTATGTTCTTATGTTCATATTTTTATAAATTTTTTATTTCTTGTAATTACGACGCGGGACGAGAATTTATTAATTTCGAATTTATATTTATTTTACATTGGATTAAAATGCTTAACATAAATTATGATCACTCAAACTCAAAAAAACTTTGAATCTTTTGATTTGTTTCAATTCGAAATCAATTTTGGGTTTCTCTTTGCTAACTTTTTCTTGTTTCGGGCAGGATCGAACTTCCCTCATCAGTAACCCGGTTCGAACTTAAGGGTTAGACACGTTATTCACTGCGTCACAATGCGAGGCGATGGCTAGATACATTTTTAATTTCAATGTTCAAGTTTGAAAACATTCATCATATTTTTTGTTGTCAAAGTTAAATTACTCGTTTTGTCGCGTTAGAAATTAAATAATTTCCAAGAAAAAATGATGATTTTAGTTTATTATATAATTTTATAACGAAAATAGTTGATACAACAATAGTTGAATGCAAAATCCTAAATCATAATCATTAAGTCATTGATTTCGGGGTTTATTGGATGTGTTTTGGTGGAATTATAATGGACCCAATTTTTGTCACCTTATCTAATTTATGACAGTGTCTCTCCGAGCGGGATTTTTTTGTTCATGCATTTTACCTACCTTTACTTTTGAAGATAGGGGGACGAATGACTTGTACAGTGAACTTCTCATTTGCACAGTGAACTTCTCATTTGCACAACTATTTATCGGGTAACTGGTGATTTTCAACAGTTCGTTGATATAAATTAAAAATAGAGTGGTGGAGAAAACTGAGCCTCGTGGTACACCAACGTTAGTTAATGTAGACTCAGAAAAAAACTAGCTATAGATACCGAAATGTATCGGCTAGTCAGAAAATTTTGGATCAAATCCAATACAGCGGGATGAAAACCGTTGCGGTTTAGCCTGGATCAGATTTCTCTGCTTATATAGCAGATGCCGGTGTTTGAACGCCGACTGTTAATTATGCCGGAAGTCCTTTTATAAGTTATTTGTTTAAGAGAGACAAGTGACCAATTTAAGGCTTCCTTGTTTGTTAAATGATTTAGTTCCTTGCCTAGCAAGTGCGCCTGCTGTAAAGTTTTATCTGTCAATGTGACCGTAATTGTTCTGCATTTTTTTCAAAGGGGTTACTAAATGCAGACATATATCCGCAAAAAGTCTAAAGACCACTCACTGTGCACTGTACTCGTAAAACCCTAGATCTTTTACAAGAAAACCATATCACTTATGTAGTGAAATATTTGAAACAATATACCAGAATATAGTTCAATTATTATTAGTCTAATAAATTATTAAATACATATGTGATTGTATAAATTTAATAAGTCAAACAGGAAAACATTGTTTAGCCCAACTCGGTTTTATTTTTCAACATACATTCCTGTTAAGTCAAAACAGCGAGTCCAACGTTTTTCTAACTTTTTTATCCCCTACGAAAAGTAATCCTGCAGCAGCTATGCAAAATATGCCTCAGTTTTATCTATAATTTCCTCTTTTGAGTGAAAACGCTAACCGGTGAGCCATTTCTTTAAGTTTGGAAACAGGTAAAAGTTGCTGGGGATCAGGTCTGGCGAATACGTTGGCTTAGGAGCCAGTTCAAATCCGATTTTGTGCAATGAGCAGGAGCATGAAAAATGAATGAGCAAATGCATTGTCGTGTTTTATGATTTTTTTGTTCAAATGTCTCCATTTTTCTGCGATTTCCATTCGCAGAAAAATGGAGACATTTGAACAAAAAAATCATAAAACACGACAATGCATTTGCTCATTCATGAAAAAAAAAATCATCTTACCATCACGACAATGCGTTTTCATGATCCAACAACGATAAATAATATGCGCCAGTTATGGTTTATCTTTTTCCAGCTAATTGATGAATATTATTCCACGTGCATATCAAAATACGGTGGCCATAATCCTTCCGGTGCATTGCTGCTTTTTCAGACTCTTTGGAGCATTTTCACCCGGAGAAAACCATTGTTTTGACTGTTGCATAATGTGTAGAAATGGATCCTTGTTTCACCCATGGTTATGAATCAGCGCAATAACTCCTTGAAATTTCGCGTCAACATTGCAAAATTCTGCTAGGAAGTAGTAACACGAATTCGTTCTTAGTCCTCTGTGAGCAAACGCGGCATCCATCATGCGCAGAGCTTCTTCACACCCAAAATAATATCATGTATGGCTTTGAACGCCTGCCACACGACATCTTTGTGGTCTCAGCTAGCTCCCTCAATTTCACTTTAGGGTCGTGAACACCAAATTTTAGTTAGGGAATATTCCTTGTTTATGACACGCTAGTGTTTGCTCGAATAAACAGCCTTCATATTACTCTTACACCCCGATTACTGAAGTCGTGTCACATCAGGTGACATGACTATAGTCATGTCACGTCGCTAAAAAATTGGTATTGTTGAAGTCGATAAAAACAGTCACGACTAAAACTAAAAATTCTGAAACGAAAAAACTCCAAAACTAAAAAAATTTTACATTTACGTTCTTCAATTTCACAAAAACAATTAAAGACGTTTGAAAAAATTATTGTCACATGAAAAATTGACAGAAAATTTTTAAACTTTAAATACGACATGTTTTTCGTTACCTTGACGAAATATTTGGATTGCAAACTGGTTTTGTTATATCCTCTTGGTTTCGAATCAACTTTCCATTATGACTTCACTAGCATCTGTCCCGCTATGACATAAAGGCGAATAGTTTAGACATAGTCATAAAAACAAAATTCTAACCACATTTTTTTTGTCTAGGTATGTCACATGACGAAGATCAATTGATTCCAAATTTGTATCGTTACATTCAACCATGGGAAAGCGAATTTATTGATTCTCAACGTGTTTGGGCGGAGTATGCATTAAAACGTCAAGAAGCGAATGCACAAAACCGAAGATTAACATTAGAAGATTTAGAAGACAGTTGGGATCGTGGTATTCCTCGTATTAATACACTTTTCCAAAAAGATCGTCACACTCTTGCCTACGATAAAGGATGGAGAATAAGAACAGAATTTAAACAATATCAAGTATTGAAGCAAAATCCATTCTGGTGGACACATCAAAGACACGACGGTAAATTATGGAATTTAAATAATTATCGTACCGATATGATTCAAGCATTAGGTGGTGTTGAAGGTATATTAGAGCATACATTGTTCAAAGGAACGTATTTTCCAACATGGGAAGGTTTGTTTTGGGAAAAGGCATCCGGGTTCGAAGAATCAATGAAATACAAAAAGTTAACCAACGCTCAAAGATCTGGTTTGAATCAGATTCCGAATCGTCGATTTACGTTATGGTGGTCACCAACCATCAATCGTGCTAATGTTTATGTTGGTTTTCAAGTGCAATTGGATTTAACCGGTATTTTCATGCACGGTAAAATTCCAACATTAAAAATTTCATTAATTCAAATTTTCCGTGCCCATTTATGGCAGAAAATCCATGAATCGATTGTTATGGATTTATGTCAAGTATTTGATCAAGAACTAGATGCTCTGGAAATTGAAACTGTACAAAAGGAAACAATTCATCCACGTAAATCATACAAAATGAATTCATCTTGTGCTGATATTCTTCTGTTTCCTGCATACAAATGGAATGTCTCACGACCGTCATTGTTAGCTGATTCGAAAGATACAATGGATAACACCACAACACAAAAATATTGGTTAGATGTGCAATTGAGATGGGGGGATTATGATTCCCATGATATTGAGAGATATGCTCGTGCTAAATTTTTGGATTACACAACAGATAACATGTCAATTTATCCATCGCCAACTGGGGTTTTGATTGCGATAGATTTAGCCTATAATCTTCATTCAGCATACGGTAATTGGTTCCCTGGATGTAAACCGTTAATTCAACAAGCCATGGCAAAGATCATGAAAGCAAATCCAGCGTTGTATGTATTAAGAGAACGTATCAGGAAAGCTCTACAATTATACAGTTCGGAACCGACCGAACCTTATCTATCATCACAAAATTATGGTGAATTATTTTCAAATCAAATTATTTGGTTCGTTGATGATACCAACGTATATCGTGTTACGATTCACAAAACATTTGAGGGTAATCTAACAACAAAACCAATAAATGGAGCAATTTTCATATTCAATCCTCGTACAGGACAACTTTTCTTAAAAATTATTCACACATCTGTATGGGCTGGACAAAAACGTTTGGGTCAATTAGCAAAATGGAAGACCGCTGAAGAAGTTGCAGCTTTGATTCGTTCTCTCCCAGTCGAAGAGCAACCGAAACAAATTATTGTAACGAGAAAGGGAATGTTGGATCCTCTTGAAGTCCATCTTCTTGATTTTCCAAATATCGTAATCAAAGGAAGTGAATTACAACTACCCTTCCAAGCTTGTCTTAAAGTTGAGAAATTCGGTGATTTAATTTTAAAAGCGACTGAACCTCAAATGGTGTTGTTCAATCTCTACGATGACTGGTTGAAGACGATTTCATCTTACACAGCATTTTCACGTTTGATTTTGATTCTTCGTGCTCTTCATGTCAACACGGAACGTACAAAAGTTATTTTAAAACCAGATAAAACAACAATTACAGAAGTTCATCATATTTGGCCAACACTTACAGATGAGGAATGGATTAAAGTTGAGGTACAACTTAAAGATTTAATTTTAGCAGATTACGGAAAGAAAAATAATGTTAATGTAGCTTCTTTGACGCAATCTGAAATTCGTGATATTATATTGGGTATGGAAATTTCAGCGCCATCTGCGCAACGTCAACAAATAGCAGAAATTGAGAAACAGACAAAGGAACAATCGCAATTGACTGCAACCACAACTCGTACTACAAATAAACATGGTGATGAAATTATTACATCAACAACATCAAACTATGAAACTTTGACGTTTAGCTCTAAAACAGAATGGAGAGTTCGTGCGATTTCTGCTACAAATTTACATCTTCGTACAAATCATATCTATGTTAGTTCTGATGATATAAAAGAAACTGGTTACACATATATTTTACCGAAAAATATTCTTAAAAAATTTGTTACGATATCAGATCTGAGAGCACAAATTGCAGGATATTTGTATGGTATCAGTCCACCGGATAATCCACAAGTAAAAGAAATTCGTTGTATTGTAATGCCACCGCAATGGGGTACACATCAAACAATTAATTTACCGAATCAATTGCCATCACATCAATATCTGAAAGATATGGAACCATTAGGATGGATTCATACGCAACCAAATGAATTACCGCAACTTTCACCTCAAGATATTACAACACACGCAAAAGTTATGGCCGAAAATCCGACATGGGATGGTGAAAAAACAATCATAATTACATGTTCATTTACACCAGGATCCTGTTCTCTTACGGCGTACAAATTAACACCATCTGGGTTTGAATGGGGATCTAAAAATACAGATAAAGGAAATAATCCAAAAGGATATCTACCTAGTCACTACGAACGAGTACAAATGTTATTGTCAAATAAATTTTTAGGTTTTTATATGATTCCCGCCCAGGGAAGTTGGAATTATAATTTCATGGGTGTTCGTCACGATCCAAATATGAAGTACGAATTACAGTTATCTAATCCAAAAGAATTTTATCATGAAATACATCGACCGTCTCACTTTTTATTATTCTCAAACTTGGAAGATGGTGGAGATGGTAATGGAGCAGATCGTGAGGATGTTTATGCGTAATTTCGTTTTTGTATTAAGCTCTGATGATGAATTTATTTTAATATTTTATAATTGTAGAAATAGTTAAATAAGAATTTAATGTCATAAAATAAAATCATATTTTTTTGGTTTATAAATTAAATTGTGGTTTTATTTCTTGGTCGGTCAATGAATGAATGCAAAGATGGCGATATAATTATAAACATTTTTTTAATTTTTCTTTTTTCTTTATTTATAGTACATTAATTATTTAGTTTTTAATTACCCCATTTGGCTTTGGTAACTGTGCATGTGTTGTGTAATAGTTATTTAAATTTTTTCTTAATTATTTTCTTTTCTCTTAAGATAAAGGGTATTTGTTTGCTTTTCCTAATTATAATTTATTTTGTTATTACAACTTTAAATTTTATTTTGTATAAAGTTTTAAGTTTATTCATAGTAAAATATTAATTTACAATACACTTAAATAATTTTAATTACTAACTCATATTTTGATTGCACATAATAATTAATTTTATATTTAAATATGAGATAATTTAAATGAATATTAATTGTTATTGTGGTTTTTAAAGTAAGTTAATTGTGTAAAATTTATGAAAAGAAACCGCATTAAACGAACAAATAAGTGAATTTTTAGTCAGTTGAAGAAATCATTCAAGTTAACGATACCCTTTTGAAAAGTGGATAATTTTAATATTGTAAACGCCTAAATGTTGATTGAGTTTAGAAACTAACGCAATTTAAAACGTATAGGATAAATGAGCATTGACGGCACATTTGAAAATAAAAAGGGATGAAAAAACTCAAGACAACTTTGATGGAACCTTAAAATCCACAATATCAACAACTTTAAATTAAATCTAAATTTCTCATAATATAATAATATTCTACAAAATATCGAAATAGTGAACTATAATTACATGCTATAAAACATTAATATACACTAACTGTAAATGCTTAAAAACAAAATAAATAGATAAAAAAATCTGTAATTTTGTATCGATCGCTAAAACAAATTTTAAATAACAAAAGAGTAAACAGATAATTCATTATTATTACTCTAATAAACTTTTCTTGATACTACTAATAATATTTATAAAAATAATTCAATAAATAATAAACAAATAATAACATAAAAATAAAGTAATTGGATAATTACGACTAGCACGAATATGTTTACTTCTTTTTAGGTTTTAACAATTTATTGCGTCATTTTATGCCACATGGAATACCATTTGCAATTGTTGCATGCTGTTGCTGCTGTTGTTGATTAGGTTGTTGCGGTGGTGAAGATCTAATTGGCGGTTTTATACTATTACTTAAAGGTGTTTTTGATGCCACTGTATCAATTCGTGTTGTTCCGCATACCTGATAGTACGAGTAGAGATAGTTATTAATTTTAAATTAATATATATTTGTTTTATTTTAATTACTTGATGGTGTTGCTCCCAATCTTTATGCTGACAAAATGCACCACAATATCGAGCAAAATTACAACCTGAGCATGTTTCGTTTGCTTTCCGACCACAATTCCAACACACGTTTTGAGAACCAGGAACAACAGGAGATTGACTATTTCTTTCCATTAGTGTTTCATTGGATGATTTATTTAGTTCTGTTAAAGAATTGTACAATTATTATTTACGATGTTTGATCGGTAGAGTTTGAAAGGTATAAATAACTTGAAGATTTGAGATTTTGATTACTACTTGACTAGCTACGTAAATAATTACGACATAGGTAGCATAACATTAGAATAGTTAAAGCGAAAAGAATAAAGCTTTAGAGTTATTTCCAAACAACAACAACGAAATGATAGGAGGGGAAATAGAAATTAAGAGTAAGTTGTTCTTTCAATGAATAAAATATTCACAGTTTATATCAGGTAAATTACAAACTATTTATTCTATAAAACATGACCGAGTAGGTCACAAATATTTTATTTTGAGGATTTTGAAATTAAAATATATATTTTTAAAAATTTCTTCTTTTATACACTATTAAAGGATTCATAATAAGTCAACAAAACAACAAAAAATATGAAAATAATAATTACAACAAAATTAACATTTATAGTGTTGCGATTCTAATAGAATCGTTATAATTGTCGAAGCTTTAAACTACATCAAATGCATGACACTATTTACAACGTCTAAAACAACATACAATTTATTAGTATTCGTATATGCCACTTCACAAAATTCAATTTAGATTTAATTTTTTCTAACGATATTTTATTTTTATTTGAAATTCATATGAAGTAAGCAAACAATTGCAAGTTAAAAAGAGAAACTGACAATTCTCCGTTTGTGTGATAGAGATACACTCTGCTTTAGATTTAGATTAAAGTACACGTAAAGTCACATTTTTTTGTAGAATTGAAAACGCTGAGTACAAAAAATTTACTTCCAAATAAAAAAGATGAATGGAAAAGAGAATATTCTTCTTAGGAAATTGTGATTGGAAAAAGTCAAAACCTATCAATCAATCTTGTCTTACCAGCATGCCATCTCTTGAATATGGTTTACTCTGTCATATATAAATAATGCTACATTTTTGTTATGGAGCAACTGTGCCTAACTCTAACAGTACGAAAATTGCAAATGAGATTTTTACGATAGTGTAGTAGTATATTGTTAGTATCGATATTCAAATTGACTAGGCATTGCATTGACTAGGACTATATGTGTTATTATGGTTTTCCATATTATTCACTGTTTGAAAAACAAAAAACAAACGGTAAAAAGTATATTTTTAAATATTGCATTTTAATTGACTGGGAGTTGTTCTGAGAAGCCCACATATAACTTATACATTAGTGTGTGCAAGTTCAAAACGGATATGGCCAGCAGATGTTAAATCTGAATTGATCAAACTTTAGGTTAGATTCTGACTAAAAAATAAATGGCTGGAGTCTTTCCTAGGTAAGATGAAGAGTAAGGTCACACTATTTACAAATAAATGTTTTCTTCAGGGTAAATCTGTGCGTCTCTGCGAGACTTTTTCTGTTGTTTACCTACGCTTCTATATAGAAGGGAAACAGGTGCGCGGAATAATACTTGGTATTGAGCTATTTATTCGCTGCACGACATTGGATCACATTTTTGGTTGTCCGTTTATGGTTTCTTTTCATAAATAAAAATGACATATAGTTTTCATTTGTTTGATTAAAAATGAAAACAGTTTTCAACTAAATTAATTAATTAATTTTTTTTCAAAATCCTTTACCTGAAAAAAATTTCTCCATCTTCAAACGTTCCTGTGTCATAATTTCAACGGCACGATTTTCTGCTGTCACAACTGCACGTTGTATTTCAATAACAGCTTGTCGTTTAACCTGTGTAACCGCTTCCTCAGCATTTCGTCGAAATTCCGCTACTTTCTCTTCTGTTTGACGTTTTATGTCCGCTAACGTAGAATCTTGATAAGATGTTGGAATATCAGAACTTCTCTGTTGCAATATTGTAATTGCACGTTTCGTTTTTTCAACCATTGCCGATATGCAACTAAGCATTGTATGTATATTTTTCCATTCTTCTTCACCACTTGGTTGACGATCTTTACGATAGGAATCGGAAGACATAGCTCGAACATCTTCTCTAGGATTGTTAGTTTGCTAGAATATTTCAAAAAATTTATTATTCAAACTTATTATTATAAGAAATAATAAATTTACTTTATCTTGATTGAGATATGAACCATCTGTATGTGAATGAGGGCCATTTTGATAATCCATGAACTGTGAATGTGTTGAATATAAATGTTGTGCTGAGGATCCAGCCATCATTGGATTAAACTGCCTTTTTGTTGGAATGAGATCACTCCATTCATGTGCATTATTATTTTCAATAAATCTGAAATTTACATAAATATTGATAATTCCATTTAATTTTGTTGATGAATTTGAATGTAATACGTTTCTGATCCGCGTCTTTTTAAAAAGTTTTGAGATGTTCCATTGTTCAGAGGTAGAAGTGAATGACTTCCATTATTAAGAGCTATAGAACCTCCATCTATTGGTAGAAATATGTCTGATGATTCTGTTAAATTATGATTTAATTCTATAACAAAGGTTTCATTTGCTCGAACATATTGTAATGTTGTCTGAAATCGATTTTTTAAAGTTATAAAATCGAAAATTTATAAATTAATGAAATTTATACCTGACTACTATTTCGTGCCAAATTTGAAATTTCACGTTGTAATATTGGAATATGGGACCTAAGAAATGGTAATACATTTGGTCTCACAGGAAAATTAGTTGCTTCCTGTAAAGCAACTTTAAATTCTTCAGCAGTCAATCCACCGCTAGCCAATGATAAAACCAATGCACGAACTTTATCACCATTATCATGGCAAGAATCTTGTCCAAATTGTACTAATGCACCTAAAAATCTTCTTATTTTAATTAAAGCTCTACTTGTATCCTGTGAATGTAATGAATGCGATATAATCGGTGTTAGACCCGGTGTCGATGGTGGTGGTGTAATATTTGAATTTTCATTAACTATTGGCGATAAACTTCCATTTCGATTCGTTTTTGAAAGCGATGATAGTAAATTTGTATGATGTGGTGATATTGGTGATCTTGGTGCAACCGCTCTTGCTCCTTCTGGCGAATCTGGTGTCTTGCAATTATCTTTAACTGTAATAAAAAATAAAAAAAATGTTATTGTTGCTTGTGAAACATTCGAAAATGACATTATTGATGGAACCATCGAATATTCCTATATTTTTTCCATTGATTACAAAAAAATACATAAATTTATTTATTAGTTCCAAACCACAAAATTATAAAAAAAAACAACAAAAATTCACCAACTGCTTTAGCTATAAATTTCAAAATATGAAATTCTATACTTGTTCGTGTATGTACGTACGTATGTACACAAGTTGAAAAATATGTATAAGCATAATTACTACTCACAAACTATCACAATTCACAACGTAAAACCACAAATTTCCATTAAATCTCGATACATAAAATAAATATCGATTGTAAAAGCTTTTCTATTTACCTGCAAAACAAAACACAAATTGTATGTCATGCTGCGTATGTCATAGACAATATTTTTTGTGCTTGTCTGGCATGTAGCGCAAGCAAACTGTGCAATTGATTATGATTTAGTTTCACTTTTAATTCTATTTACAAGAATAGATTTGCATTGTTTTCTATTAATTATTATTTATAGAAAATATTTATGAACAGATAAAATCAGATTACAAATCAATTGTTTTTGTGTTACATAAAGTAAGTAATTAAATTATTATTTGTCGATAGTTGGTAGCGGATATATCATTTTACTAATATACGTTTCTATAATTAGAAGAATGGAATCATTTTTCTAATTATATCCTCTGTTTTTATTTCTTGAAAACATGTTCAAACTGTAAGGATTCAGCTGTTATAATTGCAGCTGTTCTCGTTTGAAGTAAACAAAATTATGGTTTATTTTTAAACACATCAACCATCTGTTATAGAAATGTTATTCATTGATAACGAACGCATTTGTTGAACATATGTTTGCGAACCAAAAAGAATTTACAATTTTAGTCGAATTATTTTTAAATAATAATTTTTATAATAAGGCAAGTGGCCGATAGGCTTTCGTTTTCTTTTTTGTATGACAAACAATGGGTTAGTTTAGGATAAAAACACTACTTAATACTATATCACAGTCGAGCAGGGTGTAATTTGGGAGAACACATGCTTTAAAGTTTAACCGTTTCCTTCTCCCTTATTTCCAAAATTGATGAACAGGAAAATTAGGAAAAAAAATAAAATGATAGAAAATTTGGTAAGTTTTTAAGGAAAAGTATAGCGAAAGGTAAATAATTATAATTAATTGTTGAGTTGAGTGCGTTTAAAAAAGCACAGAGAGAGTTACATCTCAGTTTTTTATTTAATTTTACAATGCGCAGCTCTAGAACTATTTTCATAAGGATGCCATTCCAACCATTAATTCTAACATCACAAATTCTAGGTCATCACAAGTTCTAGGCAGTAAAACTTGCCGGTCCTATTTCTAGAGTTAAAAATTTGGTGAAAACTATGTAATATCTGACTGCCAATACTTAGTAAAGGTTGTGAGGCATACCTTACGTTGTCTACTCTATGGTTTTCATCCCAAACAAAGTCTTGAATCCGATTAAAATCTTTCGTCGGCGTAGACCGTTTTTAGGATTTCGTACTTTGAAAAAGTAAAAATGGTACCCTATGGACTTCGGTGTCCGTCCGAATTTCTACATAACCGATTTACTCACAAACTATAAGTGGTATCAACTTGAAATTGAAATGTAATCTACAGTTATTAGATGTGTTTTTCCACGCCTGCTGATAATAAAAAATTTCATTTCTGCGAACATTACAAAAGAAAAAATTTAAAATTCACGGGTGCAGGAATTTCGCTAAATCAAAACCAATTTTTTTTTGCTTGTTATAATTTCAAATTAAAATTGGAGGGGGTTGAGAGTAGAAATTTCGAAAAAAAATTACATTTCATCATTTTCGAAATGACACATGGGGTAATTTTCGAAAGCACCGTTTTGGCTTATTGATAAAATTGTGTTTTGGAGAAGAACTTACTCTCTTAGAATAATATATACACGGAACCCTCGACGAGCGAGATATATTCGCACTTGTCCAACTTTTTATATTAGTTTAAATTAATTACCGACGATGTACCCAAGGCTCAGTTTTGTTTCCTATCCTATTTTATATTTACAGGGCTCCCGCTGCAAATTCAGATTTATAAAAATGGAAAAGTTTCGTTTATTAAATGGAAAAAAATAGAAAACCATTCATTTAAAAGGTATGAGATTATATGACATATAACTAGAAGTGGAATTACAAATTTTTATTACTTTCAGCAAAATGATAACAAGACAATCAAAAGATCATTTAGCTAGAATTCGTATCAGTGAAAGGTAATTTGGCACTTGGCATTTTACAAATAACATAGTTGGCTGGTTGGCGCACTATTTTAAAAGCAGTTATATGAAACAAAAACATAATTTAATGGAAATTATGGCATTTTCGTTTGGTTTTGTAGAGCAATAACTTAGTTCCTGAGCATTCAATACTGATTTTTCACCAACAGAAATACCAATGTTGTCGAAATTTTTTCTGCAAAAAACATTGGCATTGAATTTCCTACTCATGGGTTAAATTTAATATTTTAACAGACAAATTTTTTACTGTTCTGCTGTTTACTAATAAAATAGTCAGAAATTTATTACTAGACTATCCGCATATGTATTTGCAAAGTCAAATAATTTGGATACTCACTACATGAGCCCTTTAAACCACAAGGTAGAACCCTTTATTTCCGAACCTCAATTATCATTTTAAATGGGAAAGTGTTTAGTTGCTTACCTAGCAGCATTGCAAACGTTCTTGATGATATTTTCCAACCCAACTATCCCATCCCATTAGTCCAAAACACTTGGAATAAATCTTCTAGATTTAACGAAAACGCTTCTTTTCAATAATTACAACTTTTATGAAAAAGAGGGCTTTTATTTGACATTACTTGATATTTTCCAATCTAAATGTTCCTATTAGTTCAGAAAACTTCTCAGAAATTGCTTCGTTTAGCTTTAATTCTTTTTTTCTTTTTCAGTAGAGCAATTCCACGTCACCGCAACATCGATGTTCCTGACCACCTCTGATTTCGTTTAAATTTCATATACAGATAGCCAATGACAAAATAAAAATAACATATCTTTCAAAAAATTAAATTTCGCTCTAGGGATGACACAAGGTGACGGCAAAGTTTTAGGGGTTTGCGAAACATGAGTATCTTTGAATATCGATTCCTAACGATTGACTAAACCGATTTAAGTCATTTATAGCTCATTGGAAAGGTAATTGATAGGACTTATAAAAATAATTACTTATTTTGTACTAATTTTTTAAAACTGTGTTAAACATAAAAAATATTTTCAAAGATGACGCTTTTGGGGGTACCCTCACTTTTACCACACTTTTTTCAGAAAAAAACTGTTTCATTAATTCTTAATCCAAACTAAAAATTTCTCGATGGCATAATTTTTCGTTTTAAAAATAAAATTTTTACAAAATTTGTATTTCCGTTTTTTTTCAATTTTTTTTTTTGAAACAATGCAGCGAATCATCTATTTAACTAAACCGACCGGAATTCTTGTTTTATAGTAATTTAATGACCATTTAATTATTTTAAGGATACAAATTAAGTATTTGAAGGTGTGGATGCTTTTAACATAATTTATCTTTTCATCGTTTTATACCTGTTCAAAATTAATTATAAATACGTTTACCTGAAATATGTTAAAACTCATTCTGAGCAGTAAATAGTGAGGAATTCATATGATAATTAACTTTTTATTCTAGGTTATGTAATATTCTAGATCTAGGGTATGTAATAAAAAACAATATACATCCATTATTAATATAAAATAAATTTACATAACATGTTAACGGCTTATCTTAAACAGCATAGTTTTAACGGAATTAGAATAGATTTTTGTGAGCAATGTTTTTTCATTTTTAGGTATGAACGCATGAAATGATTGTGTACCTTTTATAGTTACAGCCTCTCTATATCTTGCTCCTAGCCGTAACTTCATTTCATTATAATCATTTTTGCTGCTATATGCAAAATTCATTGTTGATTGCCATTTTGTTGCCCATTCATAAAGATCCATTGGGGTTCGAATAATATATCGAACTATATCGATGAGCAGCTCGTTTCAATGTAGCTCCTATTCCATCACACAGTCCTTTTCCATGACTGATAGCGTAAAAGTGCCACTCTGCGTCTATATTAAAATCTCAGCACCATCAGTCATATAGACTTTTTTTCATGATGTTTTATTTTAGCTTTTATAAAATCAATCATTTGTGATATGAATAGATGCACTGCCACACTATCATGTTCAGTTATATCAGAGATAATGACAAAACTTGAGTGATCGATACCTTGACTAGTAGGTGAATTATAATATATTAAAAATGGGTGTATCGTAGTTTGTGAATTATTCCAATGATAACTCTGCACAGAATCTTGAATAAAAAAAGAGTAATTTTCCGAAAAATCAATCAATAAAATGGTGAGGTATTAATAATTTTAGGCTGTGAGTTAATTTATGTATAAATGCTGAAGAAGAATCGATTAACGTGTCCAAATTGCATCGATCAGTGGTATTCCAATTCCTTTCACCTCAACAATTCCATTAGTTTCATAGTTTTCATGTAATTTATCTCCCAGTTTTTCCAGATTTTCAGCACTTTCCACACACTGTAATGAATGACATTCATCTTGTAATTTACCACAGCTAACAAATTTCATTTAACTTTTGTAGTCTGGAAATTGTTCACTACCGAAACAACTTAATTTTAATTATTGAAACATTAGTTTCAAGTTTTGATGGATTGTGCAGATACATACATTACGAACTCCTTGCGCTAATTTTACGCATTCATCAGGCCGAAGATTTGCAAATTTTGTAAATCCTACTTTTAATTCTGGAAGCTTGCTCTTAAACTCAACGTACTCAACGTAGCTTCATTTAACGTGCATATCAGTAACCGTTTTTGGAGAAATATTCGTTCACTACCACATTTTACAGATCACGTTTACCTGGCATTAATCTGCTAACGGAATCATTCGTATAAAAAATGTTCATTTCATTAATAGTTTCTTCTGGTAGTTTTGTATCGGCATTTGGAAAAGATGACAGCGCTGTGGATTGGTTCATTTGATCTTTCTTGCTTTTTTAATTAAGTGACGTGTTGATTCTGTTCCAAATAAGTTTTGTATTTCTTGCACTTTCATATCCATTGGTAGTAGAGTTAATATTTTTCGTTTCTCCATATAATCGCCATTTTTAAAGTAAAACTTTTGATTCTTCATAATATCTTGATAATATTGTAATTGCACTTTTATTTCATCAGAAGAATCAAGAGTTTCACAATTAAAACAATTTGTATGTTTCTTCCCAGTTGCTCTGATTTATCCTTCCTTTCCATACTAAAAACTGCGACATAACCGCTTTCGATTAATATATGAAATTTGATTAGCTACAAATGGCACAATATGTTCATTTATGCGGTTAAATAGCTCATCACGTTCCATATTGATTATCGTTGGTGATGAAATAATATCTCGTATAACGCTTGGGCCGTTGACAAGCTGTGGCTGTACCTCCAATTTTAATCACTCGAAGTTGATTCTGTATCACCTGTATTTTCAGCTTCAATACCTTCAGTGGAACTGATCAATAGGAGACGAATTCCACAAGACGAACAAATTCGCATGTGCATATGTAAATTAAACACAAAGTTTATCGAACGTAATTTATTCTGAATTTCAGGTGTAAGATTTCGTAAAGTTTTTGAACACTTGCCGATATCAAATGGTTTTAAACAATGATATTTACTCATGTTTAAAAAAAACTTGTTTTAACTATAAAAACACTTTGAAGCTTCTTTTCTAACACAACACTAATATTTTTTTAACAAGATTGACAAATGAATTTAGTAATGATGCTGTACGCTCAAAATATCTCTAAAGACCATTCTTTTCATTACTGCGCTCTCATGTTATGACAGGTATTATCATTAAAAGGTAATAAAGTACGGTACTCGATTTATCCATGCTTTTAAAATTAATTTCGGACAGGTAAATGGATGAAAAGATAAATTATGTTAAAAGCATCCACAGCCTCAAATACTTAATTTGTATCCTTAAAATAATTAAATGGTCATTAAATTACTATAAAACAAGAATTCCGGAGGGTTTAGTTAAATAGATAATTCACTGCATTGTTTAAAAAACAAATTTAAAAAAAACGGAAATAAAAATTTTGTAAAAATTTTATTTTTAAAACGAGAAATTATGCCATCGGTAAATTTTTAGTTTGGATTAAAAATTAATGAAACATTTTTTTTCTGAAAAGCAAAATGTGGTAAAAGTGAGGGTAACCCCGCGCCATCTTTGAAAATATTTTTTATGTTTAACACAGTTTTAAAAAATTATTACAAAGTTAGTAATTATTTTTATAAGTCCTATCAATTACCTTTCCAATGAGCTATAAATGACTTAAATCGGTTTAGTCAATCGTTAGCAATCGATATTCAAAGATACTCATGTTTCGTAAACTCCTAAAACTTTGCCGCCACCTTGTGTCATCCCTAGAGCGAAATTTAATTTTTTGAAAGAAATATTATTTTTATTTTGTCATTGGCTATCTGTATATGAAATTTTATCGAAATCAGAGGGAGTCAGTTCACATGCTACAACAAATGCAGTTGCGGTGACGTGAAATTGCTCAGTAGTCCAATTTTTATTTTTACGGGCTTGATTTTAAAAATAAAACCATGCGAGCCTTATTTTTATTTTTGAACCTTGCTCTTAAGACAAATAAAAGGATTTTAAGAAACAACTTTTTGTGAGCAAAATAAAAAATTACAATAAAAGATTTTGTTGGAAGATAATTTTTTGAAAAACAAATAAATAGATATAATAATATAAGAGATTTTCTTATATTTCTTTTTGTTTTTCTTTTGGTTTGTTTTGAAAAAACAACAACAATTCCAGAGAGGTTTTACATTCCCATCAAATAATGAAGTTGCTTCAGTCAAATCGAACATAAGCCGAATGTTTTTTGACAATTTTAATAAAAAAGAAAAACGTGTGTCGTGTATGAACAATAAGAATAAATAGAAATAAAATATATTAAAAATTAATTAATTAGTAAAAATAATAATCAAAAAAAAATTAATCAAATTATTATAATTTCATTTCATTTGAAATAAATTCGGTCAGTAAATAAAGACAATAAATAATTTTCTTTACCTAATAATTAAATTAGGTAAACAAAAATTAAAAATTATTCATTAATAAATTATGTAAAAATAATAAATTACAAACTTCATGTGTTTATCTAAAATTATGACTCAATCCATCATACAAATTTCTAAAATCTTTCTTATTAAACGACGACACAGGACGAAAACTAACCAAAATAACGCAAAACAAACAAAAATATGTATAACGGATGGTTAAAAAGAGGTTAAAAAGAAAAGTAGATTTTATTCCTCTTATCTTTTGAGCAGAATGACATGAAACAACATAAAATCTACCACGCACCAACATTTATTTTTTAAAATAAGCTCTTTAAGAGCGGTTTTTTTATGCATTTTTTTTGGAAAAAATTTTTGAGGACAAAATAAAATAAAAACAGGAACACGGTTCTCTTTTTCTTTTCAGCAGTTACCTTTGCGAAAAAACAACTTTTAATCTGCAACAAGCTCACCAACTTTTTCTATTAGCTCAAGCTGGTTTCACCTAAATATGTTAAGTCCAAATGTTGCCTGCCTATTATATGTTTGTTGAAAATTGGGTAGAAAAATTTATGGAAATAATTCTTTTGACCGACTTATAGTTCAATGATCAAGCTCCTGATCTGACATACATATAGGGTTGACCACCAGAGTCACTGGGCTTTATAAGGTAATTTTCGGGATCTACAAAATCTCTAGGGAAAACCAGATTTTACTAATTCTGGCATAGAAACAAAAAAATATTAAGCAAATGTTTTTGTTTAAAATTTGGTATAAGAGTCGTAAACAATGATACCAAACCTATTACTGAAATAAAATAGAAATAGATCCTGAGAAAATCAAGAGGCATTTTGCACTAGAGTTTGTCATTATATAGTAGTATGTCACAATTTAGGGTTTTATATTTGGGACCGAACCGAAGTTATTACCATTCAGCAAGGGTATTGAGGGGTTATTGCATCAACGGCAAAAAAATAAAATTATATAAAATTATGATGTACACAACACACATAATCATGTTTACGTTTTACTGTTTAGGGCTAGAGTTAATTTCCCATAACCGTGATTTTTTAAAAAAATGTCTTTTGTAATGTTCCAAGTTAAAAACAACCGAGAAAAACTTTTCACTTTTTTGAAAATAAGTCGAAAACTTACTTGAAAATTAAAAAAAATTGTTTTGGATTAGAAAAAAATTCACCTTTCATATAACACCCCACCACTCGTCAAGGTCGAAAATATTTATTTTTCAAAATTTCAACTCTCAACCCCCTGTAATGTTATCTTACATTTATATATGGGACGATCCACGTCAAACGGGCCACCGCTGCGACCAAAATTGGGAGAGGTTTAAAAAAGCCATGTGAGATGGCTCAAAATTTTTGTATTGATGTCCTCTTTCTAATGAAATATGGCGTTCGTTTTAGAATTTTACAAAATGGCGCCTTCAAAATGAAGGGTTTATCCCGACATTTTTCAACATCGTACATGGAAACTAGTTACTAACAAGAACTAATAATTTTAAAAAATATATTGTTAATTTTAACATTTTTGTAGAAGTACTATCTTTAAAAATTTATATGATTTATAAAGATAGTACTTCTAAAATTATTTTAAAATTAACAATATACTTTTTAAAATTATTAGTTCTTGTTTCCATGTACGATGTTGAAATGTACGTACGTTGTTTCCATGTACGAATGTCGGGATAAACATAAACCCTTCATTTTTAGCACGCCATTTTGTAAAATTCTTAAACGCCACATTTCATTAGAAAGAGGACATCAAAACAAAAAATTTGAGCAATCTCGCGTATTTTCAAACCTCTCCAAATTTTGGTCGCAGCGGTGGCCCGTTTGACGTGGATCGTCCCATATATATATACCCGACTAGCATTTTTTTCATGCATGCCCTATTTTGATCCGGCCCTGATCAGGGTGTAATAAGGTAAGACCTAATAGGGCATTTGCGTCCGGTCCCTATCAGAAATCATACATGATTTCACTAATAGGGCACGTCCTATTTGTCCTGAACCGGTCTGCAGCCAAATTCTGTAATTGTGAAGCGGTGAAGTGATAAGTTTTTTAATGAAAAGAAACGAAGAAATTTTTTTCACTTCCCCGCTTCACAGTTACAGAATTTGGCTGCTGGACTGCGAAAACCTATCTCATTCCTAGTAGTAAATGCCGGATCAAAATAACATTTAATTTTTCAATTAAGGTATGCCCTATTTGTCCTGATCTGAGCCCTATTTCATTTCAATAAATTTCATTTGGTTAAACTTCACTATAGAGTTTTAGATATATATAGTTTGCGAACTTTCATTTATACTTTAGTTATCGCTTCTTTGCGTTTTGTTATGATGAAATATAGGTAAGTATAAAGTTACAATATTTTATAAACGAATGTATTGGACATTTTTAAATTAACGTATTTACAAAAATTGTATTTTGTCATTTACTTACTAATAAATGCCCTATTTGAACTGATCCGGTTCTGGTAAGGCTGCCTGATCCGGTTTGGATAGTTTGAGGCGTTACATTACTGATCATGGTCTGTTCAGAGTGCCTGATCCGGACCCTATCAGTGGTAGGGAAAGCGGTATCCGGCCCAGATCTGACCCCTTACATAATGCTACCTAGTCGGGTATATATAGAGCAAGTTGTATTCAACTTTATGTGCCAACAGTGTTTGTGGTTCCTTACCTGTGGATGGTTCTCAATAACTATTAATTAAAACACTTTAGATTTACTTAGCTAACTTAACTTAATAAACTATAAATAAGATTAACTATTAATATTAGTTTTATTATTATTTTTATTGAGAAAGTTTCAACTGAATAATTTATTTGAATTATTTGAAAAACTGATTAGATTTTTTTTTTAACGGCGTTCATGCTCCATGTAGGAGCGTTGCCAGGCTAATCAGCTTCGAATATTCACCACGGTCATTCGCAACAGCAACATAATTACCATGGCAGCCGATTTTTTTAAGGTCGTTTATTACGTCAGTCTCCCATTGTAGTCGTGGTCTACCTCGCGGTCGCCCACTCCCTGGGGTACTAACGTACATTTTTCTAATCATTCCAGACTGTGAATCGGCTCGTAGAACATGCCCAAACCAAGCAATCCTATTAGAACGGATACAACCTATTATATCAGGACCCTCAAGAAGGTCTCTGATCTCAAAGTTATATCGGGTTCTATACTCTCCATCGTCTGTCTTAAGTGGACCAAAAATGTAGCGTAGGATCTTACGCTCAAATACAGATAAATGCGATTCGTCATTTTGTGTAAGGGTCCACGTTTGTGACCCATACATCACAACCGGTCTAATCAATGTCTTGTATAACTTGAGCTTGGTGTTAGTTGATACATACGGAGATCCAAGGAGAGGTTTGATTGAGTAGAAAGTTCGATTACCTGCAGCGATTCGAGCTTTTATATCTGTAAGTATGCTGTTGTTTGAGTCAAGCATTGATCCCAAATATTTAAAAGATTCAACTCCCTCAATTCGTTCATCGCCGCACATCAAATCTTTCTTCTCAGACTCTCTTGAAACATTGAAATGTTTGGTTTTATTGTAGTTAATTTGAAGACCAATTTTTCTAGCTCCACTCTCAAGCGACTTAAAAGTCTCACTCATAACAGCTTCACTTCGGCCGAGGATGACAACATCATCAGCGTATGCAATCATCTGTACTGAGTTTATTGACAAGATATTGTTGTTAGTCGGCAGTTTCTTTTGACGGCACACATATTCCAAGGCTAAATTAAAAAGTATAGGAGAGATAGCATCACCTTGTCTTAACCCGGAGTCGACTTTAAAAAACCTTGATATTTCGTTCTCTACTCGTACACAGCATTGAGAGTTCTGTACTGTCATTTTGCATAGTGATACCAGTTTACCAGGAATTCCCATTGACACCAGAGCAGACCATAGAGTCTCTCGTTCGAGAGAGTCGTAGGCCTGTCTGAAATCAATGAAGAGTTGGTGCACTGGTATGTTGAACTCTCGGCACTTTTCCAAAATCATCCTTATCGAGAAAAGTGCATCGGTTGTACCTCGGCCCCGCCGGAAGCCACACTGATATTCTCCAAACAGTTGTTCAGCAAAAGGATTGATTTTGGATAGCAAAATGTAGGAAAATATCTTATATGCTGTGCAGAGTAGAGCGATTCCTCTGTAGTTTGCACATTGTAGGTGATTACCTTTTTTATGGATTGGTATCAGCATAGCTGTGTTCCAGTCCTGTGGCATGGCTTCAGTCCTCCATATCATTTGAACAAGTTCAAACAATCTTAAGGATAGAGTTTCACCACCATGTACAATCATTTCGGATGTTATATCGTCGATACCAGGTGCTTTATTGCATTTTAATTTTGACAGCGCCGCATCGAATTCCTCTTTGGCGGGTTCGTCTACATGTACCTTTGATGCACGAATAAGCTTTGCTCGTCGCCCGACTTGTTTCTGGTCACTTAAGTTGAGAAGATTCTCAAAATAAGCGGCCCAAGTGTCTAAAATATTTTTAAGGTCTACTTGTAGCTCCCCATCTTCGTTTTGAATAGCAGTCGATCTAGTTTGAGGGCCCTTCTTTAAGGTTTTAACCTGTTGAAAGAAGTTGCGCGATTGATGTTCCTTATTGAAGCTTTCAATCTCCTCACACTTTCTCTTCCACCATTCTCTCTTCGTTCGTCTACATATCTTTGTAACGGCTTGTCTTGCCAGTTTATAGTTCTCATTCGTGGACCTGGTGTTGCGTCCTTGCAGACATTTCAGATAGCAATCTCTTTTGTATTGAATAGCGTCAAGACATGCTTGATCCATCCATGGCTTCTGGGAGTGGTTTTGTGGTCGTCCAAGTATTCCCTCAGCAGCGCTTAAAATCTTTGAGCAAATACCATGACTTATCGACGTCTCCATTAATGGTTTCTGATTTCTCTAATGTTTCGGCAATATGGTTTTGATATTTCTCTTCTGTTTCTGCATTCTTTAGTGATGAGATGTTAAATCGTTTCCGTTGATTGAATTTCGGAATGCTTGGGTTTGGGAAGTGGAACCTTGTTTTAGCACATACAAGAAAGTGGTCACTTCCAATGTATGCACCTCTAAAGGATCGCACATCCAGAACACTCGAAAAGAAACGTGCTGTAACTAGCACGTGATCAATTTGATTTCGAGTGTTTCCATTCGGTGAGACCCATGTCTGCTTATGAATCGATCGGTGCGGAAAGAAAGTACTGGCAATTCTCAAATTATTTGATAATGCAAACTCAGTCATTCTCTCACCATTATCATTCGAATTCAACTGCAGACTGTTGGGGCCCACCACATTTCCATAGGAGATATCTCTTCCAACCTGCCCATTAAAGTCACCAAGAACCATAGTGAAGTCGCGTGTTGGTGTTTGTTTCATAACCTCTTCCAGCGCTATGTAGAAATTATCCTTCTCGTCGACGGTCTTAGCTTCAGTAGGTGCATGCACGGCAATAAGAGAAATATTGTTACATGTACCACGTACACGTAGGTAGCAAATCCTCTCACTGACCGGGATGAATTTCATCACGGCTTCTTGAATGCGTGCACCAACAAGAAAGCCAGTTCCAAATTCTCTTCGAGAAGGATGACCACTACAGTATAGAGAGTGACTATCCAAATCTTGTTTTCCGATTATTGGCTGTCTAATTTCTTGCAGAGCTATGATATCCATCCCATACCTCTCAGCCTCTGTTTCTAGACTTATAAGAGCATCAGGAGCGCTCAGGCTGCGCACGTTCCACGTTCCGATTCGGTAGTCTGGTCCTTTTTCACGTCCAGGTAAAATTCTGTTTTTGTCCGGGTCTGTTTTTCTTTTCTGATTTCCAAATTTAACAAATAATTTTTTTCCGGGGTTAGGGTGTTAACCTTAGGCCCAACCCAAATTGTCGTGAATGGGTCCGTTCTGCATCTTAAGGTTACCAGAAACAACCTTTTGACACGTTTATATAGAGCCGCTTGATCCAAGACAGACGCCCGCTTCAAGCCGCCCCTAACATGGAGAACAGACGCTTGAGTCGCATTGGTTTTAAGGCGCCAATTCGCCATGATGTACCATGATTGACTAAGCAGTTTTTACCCTGCTTGTCTCCGGTACACCAACCTAATTCTGTCAGCATTAACCAGGCAGCACTGCGGGGACGTCGAATTTCGGATTTCGCTACCCGATTAGATTTAGGACAACTTAAATTTACACCTTAAACTAAACTAACTTTACTTTATGGAAACTAAAATTGAACTCTCCGTAAAACTACCTATCCAATAATTTATATTATTTATTTTATCCAAAATCAACAAATATGATTTGGCCTAATTTTAATTAAAAATCGAAACATTAAAAACAATTTTATTGCATGATTTATGCAATTTTTCATATTTACTCAATTTAATTTTATTTATTAATTTTGTTGATTTTGGATAATTTATATTTTTAATAATTTCTTAATCTATTGTTACTAAGCCTATCATAAATTAAAGGAGATTTATACAACACCCCTTCAAATAACATTTTACGCACAAACGAACCGTAATAGTACATTATGATGCTAGGACGTAAAGCTAAAGATTTTGGACGGATGTGGAGTTTGCAAATCGAGGCGCTAGCCGAGATTTGCACCCACATTAAGTCCAAAATAGCTTACGTCCGTGCATCATATACTATTTTTTATTCGCCGCAAGCAAAATATTTTAAGAAAAGTTGTTTATTCTAAATTAAAATTATAAATTTTCATAAATTTTAAAATAAAAATATGTGGAACAAGTAACCTTTGACAAAATATTTATTATTTTTTCCAAATTATTGTGTAGCTATGACAACAAATGATAACAACTATTTTAATTGGATAATGAAATTTTGAATTTGAGGGTTTTATTTTTAAAATAAAATTTAATTTAAATTTTTATTTTTCATAGAATTTAAACAAATACAAATGCTTTTTACTTTTTTGGACCTAGCTATGACAACAAAATAAATAGTTGAAAAGTGATACTTTAAAGCCGCAAATCACAGTAATAAAGTAACACTTTAATATGTAGGCGAATAAAAAATACATTTTTATTCGCCTACATATTAAAGTGGTACTTTATTACTGTGATTTGCGGCCGTAAAGTGTCACTTTTTATTTTTTTTAACCATATATTTTGTAGTCATAGTTACGTCCAAAAAAGTAAAAAACATTTGTATTTGTTTAAATTCTATAAAAAATTAAAAAATAGAAATTTTTTATCAAAGCAGCCTTTGAATTCAAAATTTCATAATCCAATTAGAATTATTGTTATTATTTGTTTTCATATTTATACAATAATTTGGAAAAAATAACAAATATTTTGTCAAAGGATACTTGTTCAACATATTTTTATTTCAAAATTTATGTAAATTTATAATTTTGATTTGGAATAAACATTTTGGAACGAAGTTCCTTATCGCGCGTTGCGAAAGGAGGCTAAACGGAAAAAATTAAAACCAAAAAAAAAGTTGTAACGACACTTTTTGCTGAATGTAAAAGAGTATATAAAAAAATTAATATAAAAAATTAAACGATAAAAAAAAACACGAAACAACAAACGAAACGAAATAAGAAATGAAATTTAAATTTTAATATTTTCTTTGAGTTTAGTTTATGCTTTGCTTGAGGAGTAGATAGACGTATTATTTTTCTTTGTTTTTTGTAAATTTTATACCAAGTCGTAAACAAAGTTGTATACAATTTGGAATGCCAATTTATATACAACTTGGAATGCAAATTTATATACAACTTTGTATACAACTTTGTATACAACGTTGTATACAACTTTGTATACAACTTTGTATACAACTTTGTATACAACTTTGTATACAACTTTGTGTACAACTTTGTTTACAACTTTGTATACAACTTTGTTTGCAACTTGGTATACAACTTTGTTTACAACTGTGTATACAACTTTGTATACAATTTTGTATACAACTTTGTATACAACTTTTAATACAACTTTTAATACAACTTTGTATACAACTTTGAATACAACTTTTAATAAAACTTTGAATACAACTTTGAGTACAATTTTGTACATAAATTTGTATACAAGCTTGCATACAACATTTTTCGCAGTGTTCCCATTGTTAATTGTCTACAAAGTTGTATAATTTTCACTAATCTTCACAAAATTGTATAATCTTCACTAATTAATCGAAAGAAACTTCGTTCCATCCTGGTGTCCCTCGACACCTCTCTTTACTTTTTTTTTTAAATATTTTGCTTGCGGCGAATAAAAAATAGTATATGACGCACGGACGTAAGCTATTTTGGACCTAATGCAAACTCCACATACGTCCAAAATCTTAAGCTTTACTTCCTTGCATCATAATGAACTATTTACATCATAGTTATCGTGGCTGAAAGTTGAACTTTACGTCCGTAAAATAAAATCCCGTTGCTATATAAAACATTAGTATATTTTTCTACTTTGTAAAAGTAAAATAATTGCCCGAAAAATAATCATAAAATTTATAACAAACAATAGTATTTTACATTGCAAGCCAGGTAAAATGGTTTTTACTGGCGAATGGAGGATATCCTCCTTGAGCCAGTTAAACCAGTTAGTTACCTGGCGTGTCTTGTATAATATTTTATTTGTTACTAAATTACAAACAACTAAATAAAAGTCGAATAAAATTAAAAATGATCAAATTCTGTTTTCTTCCAAATTATTGCTCAAAACTCAGAAACCTGAACAAAGTAAACAAAGAAATAAAAATGCTCAAATGTTAAAAACGCTTCTATCTTTTTCAAATTTCAAATTTCTCTACTAACTAGTTAAATTCATAACTGGTCTGCTGTAGATTTAACACTACTAGCCAGTTAAAATGACTTTTCGACGTCAAGTGACAGTTCGAATAAATGACGTTTATAATTTATGTCGAATTCTTTTTGTCCAGAGTGGAAAAGTAATTTTTTTTTTCATAAAAAGAACATGAAAAAATATAATCCAGTTTTGTAGTTGTGTTTGTGAACTGTCATTGAATATTTTTGTAATTAATTGTATTTAATTAATTACTTTATTATTAATTTTTAATTTAAAACACGATTTAAACAATATTTTATTTAAAAAGTAACTATTTCACTCTTAAAAAAAATAATAAGTAAATGGCGTTTTGTTTGTTTACTAATTTTGACAGATTTTTTAAATGTATTTGTATTCTTTATTGTATTTTATGCTTCCTCTAGCTAAAAATCTAGATTCAAACAAAAGTTTTTAGGGCGAAAAAAATCACTTTTTTTTGTCAAATAGAATACGTTATGTCAAAAAAACTTGATCTAGATCAAAAATGGGCGTGTTTAGAACAATTTTTTTGACAAAAAGAATTCGACATTAGTAACAAATAAATAAATTATTGTATAAAGTTTATAGAGATAATCATGGCATGTTTAGTAATTTTCAAAATGTCTATCGAGCTAAAAAAATCAAAAATTGATTTATTCTACAATTAAGTTGTGCAGTTGTGCGTAAAACGTTGTACATACAGTATACACTCAGACTGAAAGGAAGATACGCCCTTGGATCAATAAAAGCCTTGGCTTCGCGTCGGGCTTCAAATTGACCCGCAGGCGTAATCTTCTACTTTCAGCCCTCGATATGTAAATAACTATTAAATGATGAGCCGACCGCTATAGTTTTCATTCTCTCTTTACAACATTTTCTATAGCTGTGATTTCTTTCAATTTTTTTCTTTAGTAATCTTAGAAAGTTAAGGGGGAGTGGGCAGGAGAAATTTTAACTTTTACAAAAAAAATTAAATTAAATTACAAAAAATTTAAATTACAAAAAAATTGTTTTAAAATTTAAACTAAAAAAAAATTCTCCTTTTATATGACACTCCTCCCCCTCCCCCCCACTCGTCAAGGGGGACAGGAAAAAATCTCACGAATTTTTGTTCGATTTTTCTAAATCATTTTATAGACATGGATAGTAAAAGTTTTTTTTAAGGAATCGAGCGACTATCTCCTTATCTATACTTAAAAAATACAGATAAAAACAAGTTTTCAGTAGGCGTGTGCAAATACATTTTATAACTCAGAAAATTTTAAGTTGATAGCACTTATAGTTTGTGAGAAAATCAACTATGTAGAAATTCGGATGCACCGATGCCTCACCAATAATAGGTTACCGTTTTTACTTTTTCAAAGTACGGAGCCCTAAAAACGGATACTGCCCAGATTTTCAACTAATAACAAATAATCCGGATCAATTCATGGAATTAGTTTTTGTCTGTGAAGTGGCGCACTACTCAAAAAAATATTTCTATTTTACGCACTCGACAATCGACATAGTATTTAAATAGAAATGCGCATCCTCGAAGTATAATTTTTTCATTTAAAGTTTGCTTATTTTATTTTGGAAGCATTTGTTTTGCACTTCGATAATATTTTTTAGGTTGTTTAAGTATTTAACGTATACAAAAAATTAAAATTTGCATATAATAATTTTTAAAGTAACAGAACAGTTAAGTGAGTAACAGTCTCAAATAGCATTTGAATATTTTTTTTATTTTAAAGTATATTTAAGAAGTTAACATGGCTAAAAGACGTCATATATCGCTTTTGTATGCAATTCGATTGTTACTTTACACAGTTATGACAATACATTTCGTCATAAGATATTTTTTTGTTTCAAAATAACACATGTTTCAAAATAACACCGTGCAGTTTTGAGAACTTTGGAGAACTTATTAAAATTTAACTTAACTCAATCTTCGTACCGGGCTTTAATATTGCGTTTATGCAATGTAACGTTATACTGCTTAGTTTCGCAATATAATTTCGTTACAGCACCAAATAATGGAACGGAACACAATTTTTATGGTTCCGTACTTTGAAAAAGTAAAAAGTCCCCTATTGATGAGACTTAGGTGCCCGTCAGAATTTCTACATAATCGATTTTCTCACAAACTATAAGTGAGTGAACTATCAACTTGAAAATTTCTCCAGTTATAAAATGTATTTGCCCCCTGAATACAACGAAGTTCCTTATCGCGCGTTGCGAAAGGAGGCTAGACGGAAAAAATTAAGACCAAAAGTTGTAACGAAATTTTGTTTTGCTTTATTATAACTTAAAAAAATAAAATTTTATTACAATTCCTTCACTAATTAATCGAAAGGAACTTGCCACCCTGGGCACCCTTGACACCATTGACACTCTTGACACCTTGACACCCTTGACACCCTTGACCCTTGACACCCTTGACACCCTTGACATTCTTGACACCTTGACACCCTTGACACCCTGAAAAATAAATTTTTTTTACAATTCCTTCACTAATTAATCGAAAGGAACTTCGTTCTATCCTTCGTTCTATACTGCTTAGTTTTTAAGGTATTAGCAAAAACGTGAAAATTTTTTTTATGGTAATTTTCAAACGCAAAGTTTTCGTCTTATTTTCAAAAATGTCAAAAAACTTTGCTGTCTTCTCCCCTTGACTTCGCCCATTACAAAAGAAAACAGTTGAAAAAATTCACAGTTATCGGAAATATTGTAAAGATTGAATGAAAATTATAGTTGTCGCCTTATCATTTAACATGTTATTTGGTGGGTGAGTGGAAGGTGGAAAGGTTGGGAAGGTGGTTAAGGGTGAAAATTTTGAAAAAAAAATTATTTTTAACCTTGACAAGTGTAGTGTAATTTTCAAACTCACAGTTGTGGTTTTATTTTCAAAAATATTAAAATTTTTTCAAGATAGCTGATACATAAATGTCTTAAATCATTGATAGGAAACGTAAATTTCATCGAGAACTACATTTTTTAAACACCTAACATGGTTTATATTTTACCTCAGAAGCTTTACCAGGCATAGTTAGTTTATACAAACCTAGCTAATAAATGTCATCAACAGTTACGATTCCATAATATAATTAATTCTCTAATTCAATATCAACAAAACATTGTACAAAAAAATTGTCTAATTTAATCGAATATTTTTATTTATTCGACAATCAATTTCATCATTAAATTTCAGTTTGCTTTTATTCAATAGTGATAGCTATCTACCTCACGCTTTTGTCACAACTCACAACTGAGAAAACAAAACAAATAAAATCTTTGAATAAATAATAATGCTTCTATGTACTATTACAAAACATGAAAGTTCCTGCAGCTGATTCTAAACATTTTCAACAAACTAAAAAAAATATTTATAATTCAATATTTATACGGAATAAATGGAAAGATGAACAACAAATAATAAACAAACATTCAATCAAAAACAAAACAATGTGTTCAACTAATTATAAAACTGTCAAAAGCAAAGTTTTGTTAAATTAATTATCAAAAAAAAAATATATATATATAAAACAAATAGAAGGAAAAATGTAAAAATTCTTTTATTATTTATTTGTTGTTCGGCTTTTGGATGAAAATTACATTGGAAAATCAATTAGATTTTCATTAGAAAATTTTGTGTCTCAAGGTAAATTTAAATGTGCAATTTTCTGTGGAACAAGAAATTGTTTTCGACATAATTTCGAATGAAATATCTGCCTAAATAATATAAAAAACTATAAATAAACACTTTGGCATAGCTGATTCTATAGCAATCACTGTAAGTGTTCTAAGTCTAATTTATTTTTGTGAAATATATATTATTTCCCAACATATGTACACAAATAATTTATGGCAAGAATAAAGTACAACAGATGTCCAATATTACATAGAAATATAAAAATTGTGTTTAATTGAATTGGGACAGCTGCAAATAGAACAACTGTATCCTTACAGATGTTTTACACAAAAAAAATTCTATCGAAACAGGGGTTATAATTAGAAATATGATTGCATTAAATATTGACAACTTCTACAAGTTTGTATTGCAGGTTGATTATATCGTAAATTTCGTTGAAATTTGAGTAAATTGTAAAACCAATCTTTTATTCGAACTATTTAAACACTGATTAATAGGTGGGCGGGCGCGTTCAATTGTGGTGAATCGGTAGAACATAACATCAATGCTATTCAAATTTATAATTATTTATTATTTTATTTTTGTGTTACTAAGTCTATGGAATTGAATTAGGGAATTTAAAAACTATATGAAGTGAAATCAGCCAAAACATGCAATTTTGGAAATGAGGTTTTAATTTTGTATATTATTATTAGGGTATTGGAATTCGTTGAAATCAATAAAAAAAATTTTCTGCGTTTTTTTAACCCTGTCTTAAGTTACAGGGTGATGAAAAATTGAAAAATCAAAAAAATTGCTCGTCCCTGGTGTATTGAAATGCTTGCTCTACAGCAAAAACTACTGAACTGATTTTAATGTTATATAACTCAAAATGTAGATATTGAATATTGCTAATCAAAATAGTAACTCACATTATATAACCTTAAACATTTTCTTTTAGAAAAATAACGGTAAAAAATTCAAAATCGGTTTTCTAGAAATGTACATTTTTAAAATTTTTGATTTTTTAACATATGAAAGGTACATATGTTACTAACATTTTTTAAAATTTCCAGGAGGGGATTGTTTTTTGTTTTTTAGGGTTCCGTTTTTTATACGGAACATACTATTGGTGAGAGTAAAACGAGTTTTTCACATTATATCGATTATCTCGTAAATATAAACGCTATGGACTTGAGGTGCATATAAAACTAATCTGTCCACATGAAATGACGGATACAAATAAAACTAAAGTGGTTTTCGTTTGGTTTACAAGGGTACGATGTGAGACCTTTGAGAAAATACATTTTTTTATAGATTCAAGTAGGGTATCTTATGAAAGGGCTTCATTTCAGTATTCCTTAAAAATTTATTTTGGAGTTTTACACCTCACTATTTTTTGTATAATTTTGAATAACGACGTTTTTTTCGTGTTTTCTTACCTCGATTAGCTCCGAACCTAACTGATCGAAAATTTTCAAATGTATTTGGAGTGATAGAAAAACTAGTACGTTTTTAATAAAAAATATATAAAAGTGTCACTCATAATTAGATTTATTAAGAGGGTGGAAATGAGAAGGGTAAAAACACTATTTAAAATGTGATCAAGGGGGGTGTCATTTGAAAGAGCACTTTATTTAGAAAACATGTCAATTTTTTTTAGAATTTTGCGATGCACAGTTTTTGAGTTATTTTCAAAAAAGTGCAACTTTCACACCGTCCCCTCCCCCCCGCTTAATTTCGACACTGATTGACAGAAAAATTTGTAAAAATTCACAGAGTTAGGAAATTTGGTAAATTTTGTATGAAAATTATAGCGAGGTCTCAAATAATTATATTTCTATGTGTTTAGGGGAGCGGTGCAGAGAGGGTAAAAAAACCTTTTTTGACCCAAGCGAGTGGGGTGTCATTTGAAAGAGCACCTAATTTAGAATTTGTTGCAATTTTCCTTAGAATTTTGCGGTGCACAGTTTTTGAGTTATGGACAAAAAAGTGCAAGATTCAGACCGTTCTCCCCCCCCTAGTTTCTACACTGATTGACAGTGTTGTGACCTGGAGGAGCTTGATGTTGAATTACACTTTATTATTACACTCAAAAAACGTACACATGATTTTATTTTATTAGTTTAATAACTGATTTAATTTTTAAATTTATAACTAAATAATTTTATAACTTTTATCAGAACTTATATGAAAATCTGTTTTGACTGTAAAAATAATTATTCGACTGACTACACTAACTGATTGACTTACTCTAAAAATATACTACCAGACTGTTTAACTGTTGACTGTCTACTTTACTGGAAAAAAACTCTAACTATTAAAATTAATTGATTGGATATTTATTTGTTTTTTGTTAAGTTGACAAATTTGTTGATGGATTATTACAATAAACAGTAAATTAATTATTACAATTTAAAATTTGTCAAAATAGCAATAGTAATCATTTCTTTACTTTAAATGTTTTAAGTAAATTAAGGTATTATTTTTACTATTTCGAAATAATTTTGCTCGTGTGAATAATTTTGAATTTCAAAATATGAAGTAATAAGTAAGTCTTTAATTTAAATGAATAAGTAACAATTTTGAAGTTTTGAGTTATTTGCTACATAGTTTAATATGTAGCACAACAACAGAAAAAATTGAAAAAACTCACAGAGCTAGAAAATTTGGTAAATTTTGAATGAAAATTATAGCGAGGTCTCAAATAATTATATTTCTGTGTGTTTAGGGAGCCGGTGTAAAGAGGGTGAAAAAAAACCTTTTTGGACCCGAGCGAGTGGAGTGTCATTTGAAAGAGCACCTAATTTAAAATTCGTTGCAATTTTTTTTATACTTTTGCGGTGCACAGTTTTTGAGTTATGGACAAAAAAAGCAACATTCAAACCGTTCCTCCCTCTACGTTTCGACACTGATTGACAGAAAAATTTGTAAAAATTTACAGAGCTAGGAAATTTGGTAAATTTTGTACGAAAACTATAGCGAAGTCTCAAATAATTATATTGTGTTAAGGGGTCGATGGTAGAGAGGGGAAAAAATCTTTTTTTATCCAAGCGAGTGGGGTGTCATTTGAAAGAATACCTAGTTTAGAAATCATTGCAATTTTTTTTAGAACTTTGTGATGCACAGTTTTTGAGTTATTGTCAAAAAAGTGCAAAATTCAGATCTTTTCGCTCCCTACGTTTCGACGATGATTGACAGAAAAATTTGAAAAAATTTACAGAGACAGGAAAATTTGTAAATTTTGAATGAAATTCATAGCGAAGTCTCAAATAACTATATTTCTGTCTGTTTAGGGGATGGGTGTGGAGAGAGCAAAGAAACCGTTTTTGACTCAAGCGAGTGGGGTGTCATATAAAGGAGCACTTAATTTAAGAAACATTACAATTTTTTTTAGAACTTTGCGGTGCACAGTTTTTGTGTTATTGATAAAAAAATATTTTTAGTATGTAGCCTCTCCACCCCCCTAAATTTCAACACTTGACTGACCGAAAAAATAATCAAATTTAAACCATTTACAACAAGCTGGTGTAATTGAATCTTTCTTGAGTTACCATAAACATCTATGGATGAGATTTAACCTAAAGTAACATTTTTTGAGTCAATTTTGATCAATGTAGATTTGATTGTAATTTACTATTGACATTTACGATTAAACATTTATTTTGTTATGCGTCTATGGTCTGGAAATATAAAGACATTACAACACAACTTTTTGTCAATAATTCTTGATATTGTGTTCTTTTACATTCACGGAACCCTTGATGAGCGAAATTTATTCGCACTTGTCTGACTTTTTTTTAAATTAATATTCTTGTAATGAGCTTGAGAATTTAAAAATGGTTAAACGACGACTTTTTTTATTTTTTTTTTTATTCAAAGTTAGGCATGTTTAGTGTTAATTATAATAAATTATAAATTAACGTCTCTGAATATCCGAAAAATTGAACCAGGAGAGTGCTTCGTTCAAGGGGATTTTTCTGAAAACTACGCCTTCATAATTCAGGATTCGTTTTAAGGTTATCATTATAATAATTCACCAGCTACTAATCATCCATTTGTCATTTATTTTAAAAGTTCCGCAAGTGAATATATAGCACCGAAGTTTTATACTCATTTCGGATATCACAGCAGTACTACAGTCCATCTTTTCATTACAAAACTTATTGAATTCATCAGAACGCATATAAATTCTAATATTAGGAAAATAATTTATAACACCGACGGTGCACCTTCTCAATACAAAAATAAACCACCATAAAAAAGACTTTAAGGTTGATGCAGAATGCCATTTTCATGCTACCAGCCATGGAAAGGGACCTTGCGATGGGATTGGTGGTACAGTGAAGCGGAAAGGGACCTTGCGATGGGATTGGTGGTACACTGAAGCGTGCTGCACACCGTTTAGTATGGGGAGCAGAGATATTATTGATACGCCAAAAAATCTTTTCGAATGGGCTTTAAAATGGGAATCTACCATGAACTAACGGATACGCCGATAAAAATGAATATCAATTAACAAAAGCAAAATTACAAAATCGATATAAAAATGCGATTACTATAAGTGGAACTCAAAAATTTCATTCTTTTGTACCATTAAATACTAAGACAATAATTGCAAAAATGTTTTTCAACTCAGAAGAAACTTTTGAATGTAAAATAAATAAATAATTTTTAATAACTGTATTTATTTTCTTTAACCTACATATATAATTTGTATGATATTTTAAAAAGTTTATTCAATAATAAAATATTTGTTATTTGATGTTAAAATACAATCTTTTACTTTATGATTCCATAATAACATAATACGAACATAATACTTCTCCAGTCAAAAGTTCCTAAATAGATTTAGTTATTTATACGGATTTTTTGTTTGCAGTCGAGACTGTCAAATTATTTTTTATAAGAGTGATAAGTGATTACTAAAAGTGATAAATAAACAATTCATTTTTTTATGCCATCTAATACAAAGAAAATAATTGCAGAAGTGTTTTCCTATTCAAAAGAAACTTCTGTTTGTAAAATAAATAAATCATTTTTAACAATTGTATTCATTTTATTTATTGTACTACATATATAATTTTTATAATATTTTATAAAGTTCATTTAATAATAAAATATTTGATATTTAGCATAAAAACAAATCTCTTAGTTTATAACGCCATTTTTATAATTTTCCTTCAGAACAAAAAAAACTGATTCCCGACAGTCATATGCACAACGAATTTTATCGTTAAAACAAAAAATAATGCTAGTACTAAACTTTCACAAGTTGTTAGATATGAAATAAGCTTCAATTTAGTTAAAAAAAAATGCGTAGCGCCATCTTTTCTTCAATTACACCGTTTTTTCTTATGTTACACCGTTAAAAATCATTTCAAAAAATTAACAGTGTACATTTCTAAAAACATTGTTCTAATACCTATTCAACGACATATCATTTATGAAAATCGATTGAGTAGTTTTTCTACAATCGCTCGTCAAAATGCACTCACATCACAAAATAACAAAAAATTGAGGGGCAACCTGTGAAGACCCCTGGTAGAAAAAAAAATTTCTAAGAGAACTTGTATTTTTTATTTATGAAAGACTATCTATAAACAAAAAATAATCAAAATTAAAAGGGGTCAAGTCAAAACGTTGTTGAATCATCGTGAAATTGCTCTTACAGAGAAATAATGCCCAAGCAAATTAGCTTTCTCTTTTGGATCAATGATAGGTACACCTCTATCAACAAGAGATTTTTTCCTATTAAATAGATGTTTCTCTTCGTCTATTAACTTTCGACATAAATTTCTCTCTTTACGGTACTGTCTAAGGTTTTCATCGGTTTTGTTTTGATTAAACTTTCAAAAAGCCTTTTTTTAACTTTTATAGCTTTTTTGCATTCACTAGAAAACCATAGATCAGTCTTCAGAACAATTTTTAGTAATAATTTTGCCCATACCATCAAATATAGTTTTAGAAAAATTTGACGCAGCTATGTCTGGGTCCTGGCCGGTAAACCAATAGCGTTTCCAAGGAAACCATTTAAAAAAAACTTTTAAGTCCTTGGCCTCCGCAGCTTTGTAATCCCAAACATTGCGAGGATTCACTTTAAATTGTTTTGGAATTTGTGTATTTAGTTGTGTGGAGATCAAATTATGATCTGAACCACCCAATGGCTCTGATATTATAAATTGAACCAGATATGGATCGTTTGTCAAAAACAAATCAAGCAGGTTACTATTTTGTCCGGGAATGTCAGGAACTCTGGTTGGCTGGGTCTATCACTTGAGTAAAACCGTGATAAAGAGCAAACAACTCAGCCTGTCTATCAAACTCGTCAGTTTTAGAACTGTGTGTAAGCCATTCTTTATTGTGGACATTCAAATCTCCAAGACTATAAACTTTGCATTAGGATACTCAACCAACCTATTTATCTTTTCAGATAAATCATGAAATAAATTAAAGTTCTCAGGCGAATTAGGCGAACGGTAAAGTCCAAAGACAAACAGCGTTTGACTTGGGCAACTAATTTTTAGTAACACCATATTGTGAAATTTTGTATTTAATTCCAATTTATTTAATCTCACATATGGTATAGTATTCCTAATATAAGCACAAACTCCATGCTTAATGTAGAAAGAAGATTCAAGCTCATAATTCGGACAAAGATATCTACTTTTATCTAAGGTCACAGCACGCGCACTGATAATTGTTTCCGTTAAAAACAAAATATCAGGTTTCATATTTTCAAGAAAAAGATGGACTGAATTAAGGTTAATCCTCTTATGTTCGCAAAACTGATGGATAATCTTGTCATTTTAATTCAAAGAGAAATTTATGTGAAAAATATACATCACAATACGCAAACAAATAAAACCCAAGCAAATAACCCCCCTTGCGTTTTGAAAACTGACCAACCACCTTTTTATTTGTCTTTGTTGCTAAGGTAAGTATCGGTTTTGTTGTTTTAATTATTTTATTGTTTATGTTCATCACATGGTAAAAAGTTCATAAGGCGTTTAATGTTTGACCATTTTATTTTAGGTTTTTTTAGTACTTTAAATAAATGGTTTTTTTTCAAATGGGTTGTCAATGTACGACTATAAATTGAACAATCGAGAATCAGAACAACAAAAAATTGATTTGGCAGTGCAAATAATTAGTAAAACGCTTGCACAACATATCGTACCGCTACCTGCATCATGTAATGAAGAAACTAAATATTACAATGAAATGATGAAACCACTCAAGTATAAGTTGCAAGAACTTCCAAGAATCATGAAATCGAATTCGAGATAGTTATATCTATCTATATATAATATTTTAGTGCTATAAAAATATTATATGTATATAGGTAGATATATGGATAGATTTAACTACAAATCTCACATGCAGGTGGCGTGCTAGCCCGTGCACAAAATATTTTGTGGTCATATGTACGGAAAAGTAGTTTTTTCTTGTATTTTATTCTAGTACAAAATTACATATTTTTTATGCATGTGTTACAAAAATATATTTTTTAAATCATTTCTATCTATCTATATTTTTTAAATTAAATCTATCTATCATTTCTTAACGTTTCAAATTGCGTTGTGGATATCGTGCTCGACTAATGTTCTGTAGGTAGTGAGTTCATTTCCTGGTGTGGTAAATATTTTTGTATTGTTTTTTTTTTTAATTTTTATTAAATACCATTAAAATTATTTTTTTTTATTCATGAATTCATAAAAATAATAAAAATTTCTTTATACGAATTTTAAAAAATTGATCTACAGCAGGCTACAGACCATCAATCAATTTGTCAATCAATGGAAAACGAAAATTAACGAAATAAAATTTAGGGGATTTTTACACTAAATTTTATTTCCTTTATTTTCGGTTTCGAGTTGATTGAAGGTCTGTAGGCTGCTTATAACGCAGTTTTTTAAAGTTACATTGCTACTGTCTTTTGCAATTTGCATTCGAGTTATCATGCTAAATAAATATTGGATATATATTAAATTGAAAGTATGTCTGTTTGTCCTTTATGCATTAATACAGTAATCATCGTGAAAATTTGGGAAGTTGTTGTGTACACTTAATTTGCTTTTTATTTAACTATCGTTTTAAACGGTAGTTTGCTTTGCTCAATGTTTTTTTGTTGAACATAATTTTTATGAAATTAAAAATAACGTAAGAAAGCTAGTATAACCTGAAACAATTACATTTGTATATCAAAATTATATGTGTTGGAATTTAACATGATGTTACAAATTTTATCATCTTCACCAAGTATGTTGTCAATTTGGAATTGTATATAATACATGTTTCTAAAATTAAGTGAAGACTTAATGCTTGTAAATTGATACTTGATAACATCGATTATATCGATTTTAAGCTCACAATTACGAGACGGAAATTGCATAAATTCTATACAAAGAAGCATAGCTATGTATGATTAAACATGGCAATCATGATAAACAACATAATTAAAAATGGTGGCTCTTAGCCGATAGTGATTTGCAAACGGCAACAGTGCGTATTAATACCAATGAATTTGCTTAGCTTTCCGCAGGAAGATTTGTAAAATTTAAACTTGTTGATCTATGTGTGTGACAACCACGCGTACTTTAGTCCCTGCTATTGGCATATGAGTTATCTTGAGATATCGTATACCACTGGCAATAGCAATGCAATCTCACTACCCAAAGTGATATCTTAGGGGTGCTGGTGGATGAAGTATTTCCAATCAACGATACCATCCTTTACTCTAAGTTATGGAATATTCTTTGATGATACACTATTTTTTTAAAATAAAATGTGGTTGGTAGTAGAAATTACAAGGTGAGTCACAACAGCACATGAAAAACTTTTAAGAACAAAGTCCCACAACAACATGCTTTCTAAGGTGTTGAGAGCCGCAAATTTTTATATGATATGTTTTGATTATTTTAAATATAAAATATGGAGGGGTTGAAATCGCACAGCTCTGAGATATCAAGACTTCGGTCTGGGTTAAGGATTTTGATATAGTTTTCGGCAAAAACCTTTTATGAGGACATGGTTTTTAGTTTTGGGCAGCGATGTATATCAAACATAACTTTGTTAAAGTACAAGTATTTTTTATCTCTGTTTAAAAATTTATTACAAAACTAACACGAAACATCAATACGTTGCCGGAAAATTATAATCCAAATTCCAAAAATATTGTTAAACTGAATAAAATCAAACTTTTTTCAAAATTCCAAACAGATTCCAAAAATTAGAATAAAATCAAATATTTAAACTTTTTCTAAATTCCAATAATAATCCAAAAATTCTTAAAAATTCAAACTTTTTCCAAAATTCCAAAAATATTGCAAAAATTATTACAAAATCAAAAATTGAAATTTTTTTTTGACAAACTTAATGTCATATTTCTCTATAATAATAATAAAATTTCATTTCAAACAAACAATTTTATTTTTTTCCAAAAAATTGGGTAAAAAAATAAATAAAAATCTTTCTTTTGACACACTTGACAACATTTTTTGACAAACTTATAATACAATAATCTAGTTTTTGATCTCACATACCAATCCCTACCATCAAGATTTCTCCAAATTTAATGTTCCTACTCGTAATCACTTAAAATGAAAGTTTTTAAGCCAAAAATACGAATATTTGCTATTTTTGACACACATAATGATTTTTTGACACACTTCCGGTACAGTTATCGAACACAGCGTCCTTTCGGACCTGTCCCTTGAGTATACCTATTTTTAGAAAAAAAATAATAATAATTTTTGAAATACTTTTGGAATTTTGAAAAAAGTTTAAATTTTTGATTTTATTATAATTTTTGGAATATTTTAAGAATTTTGAAAAAGTTTGAATTTTTGATTTTGTAATAATTTTTGGAATATTCTTAGAATTTTGAAAAAGTTTAAATTTTTGATTTTTTTATAATTTTTAGAATATTTTTGGAATTTTGAAAAAAGTTTAAAGTTTTGATTTTGTAATAGGTATTCTCTTGAATATTTTTAGAATTTTGAAGAAAGTTGGAATTTTTGATTCTAATTTTTTGAAATCAATTCAGACGCCGTTTTTTAAAAAAAATTAAATTAATTATTTGTATAACATGAAATGTAATTGAACATGAAATTGGTAGATAATAGGTTGTTTGTTTTTGAAAAATTGAAATTGCTGAACGCTAAATGGAGATGTTTTTGAGTAGTCTGCTGAGTGTATCATGTTTTCACTAAATTATGTTAATTTATGACCTGTTATAATTTTCCGGCAACGTATTGATGTTTCGTGTTAGTTTTGTAATAAATTTCTAAACAGAGATAAAAAATACATGTACTTTTCCAAACAGTTTTATGTTTAATAGACATCGCTGCTCAAAACTAAAAACAATGTCCTCATAAAAGTCTTTTGCCGAAATCTATGTAAAAATTCTTAACCCAGACTGAAGTTTTGGTATCCTAAAACTTTGAGATTTCAGCCCCTTCATATTTTACAATTATGTCCTCGATTTTAATCATAATTCAAATTTGATCAAAATTTCTATGTTGAAAATGTGTTTAGACAGGATAAACATTCTTTTCTATAAAACTTAAGGCGAATCGCTTTATGGAAGTTGCTACTTGCTAATGAAATTGATGACTAAATTCTAACTACTCAAAGTTAAATAAACGGTCATAAAGATCCTAAACATCTCGACGCCATATCAAAATTAGAACGATTGTTTACGGTTTATTTGTTTATGCTAAATAACTCATTTAATTTAGTAAATGACAAATATCAAATTATTAATAATCCTAATGTAATCCATAAAATTTATAGTTCAAACATATTCTTTTCATTTCAAACATATAATTCAGTCAAAATGGAAGCATACATTGAAAAACACTTAGTTTTCCTACAGTTTTCGGGTGTTTTTTTATTTAGATTTGATTTGAATCAAATGAAAATCCAAAAGTCAAAACTTCTTTATTATAACTCAATCATTTTTTGTGCATTCTATAATATTCTTCATATATTTTTCATGTTCACCATGTTCGAAGCCTTTTCAAAAAGTGAGGAAAAAATAGCAATGGTCGCATTTGCAGTCGAACATTGTTTAATGATAGCGAAGTCATGTACAACAACGTTTGTGAAATGTTACTTTTACAATGAATCATATTGGAACTTTAATAAAATTTTAAATTTAATAAAAATAAACATCGACGTTCTTCGTCAAGATAGAGAAACAGTTTACTTTGCTAAAATAATATTTATGTTGTATTTTGTAATATGTCCTATAATATTAATTTTTTGGAAGTTTATGGCTTTTTCAGAGGACAACTTTCAATTTGGTGCGCTTCATGCAATCATTCTTTTTGTTTTAGCAATTCATTACTTGCTCCTTTCTGATTTATATTTAATTCTGGTCTTATTGACATTTTTGGCTGTTAGTGCTAATAGCATATTAAAACATAGTCTTACCTTGGGAAAAGTTACTACTAAACGTGTCTTCAATGTTATGAGAGTGTCAAAGAGTTACTACTCAATATTTAAAATGATTAAGAAAATAAATCAATTTTACTCGCCTGTGCTTTTAGTGAACATGATTTTGAGTTTAGTTAATATCATTTTTCAGTTTTATCATTTAATCTTCATCATAAGATATTATCATAATCTGACAAAATGGGTCATTATATCTGTTATAAATTCTTTGATACAAGTAGTTGATATTACTTGCCAGATTATCATTTTTGATAAAATAAATGCTGAAAAATCAAAAGCTGAATATTTGATTTATCAACCGTGCAATTACTATGTTGATTACGAAACCGAACAAAACGTTTGTATATACAGTAAAAATGTTCCAGTATGATAACCATTAATATTTTTTTTAGATAAATATTTTGAGAATTCAAATGAGGTTGCAGACCATGCTAATAAGACCATACAAATTATTTGCTTTTAGTTTGCCAATATTAATGAAGGTGGGTCAGATGAATAATAATTTCCAAATTTGTTGTATAGAATTTTTTTTATATTTTAGGTATTTGGCGCAGCAAGTACATACATTGTTTTTATATTATCAAACGATGGATATCATTAATTGAATGACTTTTAAAAGATTAAATAAATTTAAATTTCAAAAATAAATAAAACAAATGGCAGTTTTTTAATTAGATTGTGACATCATACAACTTTTAAGAATGTTACTGTGATTGTTATTTATTATATTATCCCCTTATAAAAAAAATCGAAAGAAATCGATAGAAAACGATTGAAAACGAATAGTTTTCTATCGTTTGCTATCCGTTTCTATCGGATTTAATCATTTTAAACGCACAGACTATATCGGCCAGATAGAAAACGCACCGTAAACTATCGTAACCTATAAGATTTTTCAGTTTTCGGTTTCAATGGTTTTTCTACGATAGAATTTCTATCGTAGTTAATCGTTTTGAATCTGAACATCACGATTGAAATTTTTTTTGGTGAAATTGAAAAAGTTTTGAATCGTTTTCTATCCGACATTACATATATAGCACCAATCGCAGCTTATCGTATTTTTCCGTCATTAGATTTCTATCGGGCTGAATCTGAAATTTACTATTGAGATGTTTTCAGGAGAAATCAACCAATCGTAATCTATCGTTATCTATACGATTTTTTACTTTTCGGTTTCAATGGTTTTTTTATGATGGAATTTCTATCGTAGTTAATCATTTAAAATCTGAAGATCACGACTTGAAATTTTTTGGTAAAACTGAACAAGTTTTGAATAGTTTTTTATCGTACATTCCATATGTAGTATCAATCGTAACCTATCGTATTTTTCCGCCTTCAGATATTCCTATCGGTATGAATCTGAAATTTACGAATGAAATTTTTTCAAGAAAAACAAACCAATCCTAGTCTACCGTAACCTATGGGATATTTCAGATTTGGTTTTAATGGGTTTTTTACGATAGAATTCCTATCGTTGTTAATCGTTCTGAATCTGAAGTTTTTGATTGAAATTTTTTGGTAAAACTAAAAAAGTTTTTAAACGTTTTCTATCGTTTGTCAAAAGTTTGTTTGTAAGTAAGTTTAAGTCTATACTCTCCATCGTCTGTCTTAAGTGGACCAAAAATGTAGCGTATGATCTTACGCTCAAATACAGATAAATCCGATTCGTCATTTTGTGTAAGGGTCCACGTTTGTGACCCATACATCACAACCGGTCTAATCAATGTCTTGTATAACTTGAGCTTGGTGTTAGTTGATACATACGGTGATTCAAGGAGAGGCTTAATTGAGTAGAAAGTCCGATTAGCTGCAGCGATTCGAGCTTTTATATCTGTAAGTATGCTGTTGTTTGAGTCAAACATTGCTCCCAAATATTTAAAAGATTCAACTCCCTCAATTCGTTCATCGCCGCACATCAAATCTTTCTTCTCAGCCTCTCTTGAAACATTCATATGTTTGGTTATATTGTAGTTAATTTGCAGACCAATTTTTCTAGCACCAATCTCAAGCGACTTGAAAGTCTCACGCATAACAGCTTCGCTTCGGCCGAGTGTGACAACATCATCAGCGTAAGCGATCATCTGTACTGAGTTTATTGGCAAGACATTGTTGTTAGTAGGTAGTTTCTTTTGACGGCACAAATATTTCAAGGCTAAATTAAAAAGTATAGGCGAGATAGCATCACCTTGTCTTAAGCCGGATTCGACTTTAAAAAACTTTGATATTTCGTTCTTTACTCGTAAACAGCATTGAGAATTCTGTACTGTCATTTTGCATAGTGATACCAGTTTACCAGGAATTCCCATTGACACCAGAGCAGACGCTAGAGTCTCTCGTTCGGGAGAGTCGTAGGCCTGCCTGAAATCAATGAAGAGTTGGTGCACAGGTATGTTGAACTCCCGGCACTTTTCCAAAATCATCCTTATCGAGAAAAGTGCATCGGTGGTACCTCGGCCCCGCCGGAAGTCACACTGATATTCTCCAAACAGTTGTTCAGCAAAAGGATTGATTTTTGATAGCAAAATGTAGGAAAAGATCTTATATGCTGTGCGGAGGAGAGCGATTCCTCAGTAGTTTGCACATTGTAGGCGATTACCTTTTTTATGGATTGGTATCAGCATAGCTGTGTTCCAGTCCTGTGGCATGGTTATAGTCCTCCAGATCATTTGAACAAGTTCAAACAATCTTAAGAATAGAGTTTCACCACCATGTACAATCATTTCGGATGTTATATGGTAGATACCAGGTGCTTTATTGCGTTTTAATTTTGACAGCTTCGCTTCGAATTCATCTTTGGTATTCATCTTCGAATTCATCTACATGTACCTTTGACGCACGAATAAGCTTTGCTTGTCGCCCAACTTGTTGCTGGTCACTTAAGTTGAGAAGATTCTCAAAATAAGCGACCCAATTATCTAAAATATTTTTAAGGTCTACTTGTAGCTCCCCATCTTCGTTTTGAATAGCAGCCGATCTAGTTTGAGGGCCTTTCTTTAAGGTTTTGACCTGTTGAAACAAGCTACGCGATTGATGCTCCTTATTGAAGCTTTCAATCTCCTCAAACTGTCTCTTCCACCATTCTCTCTTCGTTCGTCCACATTGTTTTGTAACGGCTTGTCTTGCCAGTTTATAGTTCTCCTTCATGGAACTGGTGTTGCGTCCTTGTAGAGACTTCAGATAGCAATCTCTTTTATATTTGATAGCGTCAAGGCATGCTTGATCCATCCATGGCTTCTCGGAGTGGTTCTGTGGACGTCCAAGTATTCCCTCAGCAGCGAGTAAAACAGCATCTTTGTGCAAATACCATGATTTATCGACGTCTCCATTAATGGTTTCTGATTTTTCTAATGTTTCGGCAATATGGTTTTAATATCTCTCTTCCGTTTCAGCATTCTTTAATGATGAGATGTTAAAACGTTTTCGTTGTTTGAATTTTGGGATGCCTGTATTTGGGAAATGGAACCTTATCGTAGCACATACAAGGAAATTGTCACTTCCAATGCATGCACCTCTAAAGGATTGCACATCCAGAACGCTCGAAAAGAAACGTGCTGTTATTAGCACGTGATCAATTTGATTTTGAGTGTTTCCATTCGGTGAGACCCAAGTCTGCTTATGAATCGATCGATGCGGAAAGAACGTACTGTTTATTCTCAAATTATTTGATAATGCAAACTCAGTCATTCTATCACCATTATCATTCGAATTCAAATGCAGGCTGTTGGGACCCACCACATTTCCATAAGAGATATCTCTTCCAACCTGCCCATTAAAATCACCAAGAACCATAATGGAGTCACGTGTTGGTGTTTGTTTCATAACCTCTTCCAGTGCTATGTAGAAAGTATCCTTCTCGTCGATGGTCTTAGCTTCAGTAGGAACATGCACGGCAATAAGAAAAATATTGTTATATGTACCACGTACACGTAGGTAGCAGATCCTCTCACTGACCGGGATGAATTTCATCACGGCTTCTTGTATCTGTGCACCAACAAGAAAGCCAGATCCAAATTCTGTTCGAGAAGAATGACCACTACAGTATAAAGAGTGACTATCCAAATCTTGTTTTTCGATTATCGGCTGTCTAATTTTTCGCAGAGCAATTATATCCATCACATACCTCTCAGCCTCTGTTTCTAGACTTATAAGAGCATCAGGAGCGCGCAGGCTGCGCACGTCCCACGTTCCGATTCGGTAGTGTGGTTCTTTTTCACGTCCAGGTAAAATTCTATTTTGAAATCCAGGTCTGTTATTCTCTTTCTGATTTCCAAATTTAACAAAGTTTTTTTCCGGGGTTAGGGTTTTAACCTTAGGCCCAACCCAAATTGTCGTGAATGGGTTCGTTCTGCATCTTAAGGTTACCAGAAACAGCCTTTTTACATGTTTATATAGCAAGCCGCTTGATCCAAGACAGACGCCCGCTCCAGGCTGCCCCTGACATGGAGAACAGACGCTTGAGTTGCATTGGTTTTAAGGTGCCAATTCGCCGTAATGTAGCGTCATTGACTAAGCAGTTTTTACTCTGCTTGACTCCAATACACCAACCTAATTCTGTCAGCATTACCCGGGACGGGACGGCGTGGACGTCGAATTTTGGATTCCGCTACCCATCATCTTTTCACTAAATTATATTAATTTGTGATCTGTTATGATTTTCCGAAAACGTATTGATGTTTCGTGTTAGTTTTGTAATAAATTTCTAAACAGAAAAAAAAATAATGTGAAAAACCCATTGAAAACGATTCAGAACGATAGGATATTGCACTACTATTTGCCTTTTACGATAAGAAACGATTAAAACGGATAGGAATAAACAAACAAAAATAATGTGAAAAACCCATTGAAAACGATTCAAAACGATAGGAAATTGCACTAACATTCGGCTTTTACGATAAGAAACGATCAAAACGGATAGGAATTAACAGAAAATAAAATAATGTGGAATACCCTATTGAAAACGATTCAGATAATCTACCAAAAAACGATAGGAAACGATTAAAGCGATACAAACATTCTATCGGAAAAAACGATACAGTCCTATTCATTTTCATTCAAAAACCGCATAGGAAACGATAGAAAACGGTTCTATTTTTTCACTAGATTTTCATTTCTATCAGAAAATAACGATAAGAAACACCCAAAAACGATAGAAATTGCATCCGCCACAAAAGGCAAAACGTAAGAGTCCGCATCCGTTTCTATGGGAAAAAACGTTTCCAACACATTAGTTCTCATTCAAAAACCGCATAGGAAACGATAGAAAACGGTCTATCGGTTTCTATCGTTTTCTATCATTTTTTTTTACAAGGGTCGATAACTCAATCTATTAACAAAAAAATTAAAACTGAAATTTTGGCAAATATTTTGCATTGAAAATCTGATAAAACCAAGACTGGTGCGTTTAAGAAAAACAAATCAACTCCGACTTCAAATTCAGGAGTTTAAAAATCAATAGCAACTCCAACTGCGACTCCAACTGCATAAATCCAAATTCTAAATTCCAAAACTTTTAGTTTTTTCGACAAAACCATAGGTGTTTATTTATATTGTATCATCTTATTTTAAAAAGATTATGCAAAGTGTGTATATAATAATCAATTTTCAACTGTTGAAGCCTGGTTCTTCATTTTTTCAACACAAGGTGATTTGAATTTTTTTTAGAAATTCACTGATCAGGCCAATTACGAGATAAATTATGCTCAAACGGGCTAATCAATTCTACACTGAAAAAAGTTGAAGTAATGACAACCTCATCTCGAAGTTGGCAGTTTATTATTCAAACAAAAAAAAAATATTTGCAAACATTTTTACAGTAATTGGGAGAACTACACGTTAACGTTTTCCTAACAACAGCATGAGGTTTATTTGTAATATAAAGTGGTATATCCAATATAACAGTAGTTGAATAAAGTTAATATCTATTTCCATGAAAAAAAAATTTCATGTGCATTATATCATGAATTTTTTATTTTAAAATTAAAGTATTTAAGATTAATTGAACTATATTTTATTTTCACATAAATATTACGTGTGCGATTGTCTCAATTACATCGTTTCATAACTTAACAGTTGTTGAAACAATTTCGTAGTTCTATTCGTCATATCTTCCCGTGAGGTTGAGACAACTGCATTTCGACTGGAAATTTAACATAACATTTTTTTAAAGGTGTATTGTTTTAAATTTTTTTATAAATATTATATATTATACATATGGGTAATTTTTTACAAACCGAACAGATTTGGACAAAACTGACCGACACATTTTTGATTTGGCTGAATTTTTTTTTATGGGTTTTATATCGAAAAAAAAGATATACGTGTTCGAGGATTTTTTTTTTTAAAATATAGCGATTCTAAATTTCGAGATTTTTGACTTGACGAGTTATTTTCAAATATTCATACCTTCGGTTTTATTAAAGATAGAAACCTCTAGTTTATTTTATTTGAAAGTTAAAAGATGGTAGTTTACAAAAAAAATTAAAATTAATAAAAGTTATTAACAAATTCCAATTGTTATAAACAAATAAAATGTTCAAATCGTTCTGTAGTCATTGCTCCACCCACGAAATGAGTTTTTAGTATGACCAAGACCATCGTATTTTACGTTTTATTTCCTATAAAAAAAGTATTTTTAATTAATGGAGAAATGATTTTTACTGTTACAAATAAATAAATTTATCGAGGGACGACAAAAAATTCCCTATAGAAATAAACTAATTTATCGAGCGCGAGACGATAAAAAATTTTATAAATTTTTGTCGTCCGGCGCTGTAAAAATTAACTTATTTGTAACAGTAAAACTCATTAAATATCTGTACGTTTCTTATTGAAAATTGAACTTAGAATACGATGGTCAAACTAAACACTCTTTATTTTTGTTAGATAATGACTGAATAGTACATTATGATGTTAGGACGTAAAGCTAAAGATTTTGGACAGATGTGGAGTTTGCAAATCGAGGCGCTAGCCGAGATTTGCACCCACATTAAGTCCAAAATAGCTTACGTCCGTGCATTATATACTATTTTTTATTCGCCGCAAGCAAAATATTTAAAAAGAAATGTTTATTCTAATTTAAAATTATAAATTTGCATAAATTTTAAAATAAAAATGGACCCGATTCAGTAAAATCTTTTATCGAAAATTTCTGTTATTCTTTTATTTTTTGTATGAAGTTTTATAACGGAAAAATAAAATTTCATACAAAAAATAAAAGAATAAAAGAAATTTTCGATAAAAGATTTTACTGAATCGGGTCCAATATGTGGAACAAGTAACTTTTGACAAAATATTTGTTATTTTTTTCAAATTATTGTATAACCATGACAACAAATGATAACAACTATTTTAATTGCATAATGAAATTTTGAATTTAAGGGTTGCTTTGATAAAAAATTCTATTTTTCATAGAATCTAAACAAATACAAATGTTTTTTACTTTTTTGGACGAAACTATGACAGCAAAATAAATAGTTAAAAAGAGACACTTTAAGGCCGTAAATCACAGTAATAAAGTAACACTTTAATATATAGGCGAATAAAAAATTAATTTTAACATTTTATTTGTTTATAACAATAGGAATTTATTAATAATTTTTATAAATAACAGTTTTTCTTTTAAATCTTAATACTTTAAAATAAAATAGACAAAAAGTGTCTATCTCTAGCAAAACCAGAGTGAATCTTTGAAAATAAGTCTTCATGCCAAAAATCACAAAATTCTCGAAATTTAGATATAAAACCCGATATAAAACACATAAAAAAATTTCAGCCAATCAAAAATGTGTCGGTCAGAAAGGTGAAAGAAGTTTCACTTAAAAAATTTATGTTATAGGCAAGAAACTCGTGAAATCAGCCAAAAACATGCAACTTTGGAAATGAGGTTTTAATTTTGGTATTGTAATTCGTTGACATCAATAAAAAAAAAAATTTCTGCGTTTTTAGTTTTTTTTTTAACCCTGTCTTTAAATACATGGTGATGAAAAATCAAGAAATTGCTCGACCCTGGGGTATTTAAATGGCTCTACAGTAAAAACTACGGAACCAATTTTAATGTTTTATAGCTCAAACTGTAGGACAAACTAGTAATTGACATTATATGACCTTGAACATTTTCTTTTAAAAAAATAACGGTAAAAATACGGAGGGACTGAAATCTCACAGCTCTGAGATATCAAGACTTCGGTCTGGGTTAAGGATTTTGATATAGTTTTCGGCAAAAAACTTGTATGAGGTTTTTAGTTTTGGGCAGCGATGTATATCAAACATAACTCTTTGTTAAAGTACAAGTATGTTTTTATCTCTGTTTAGAAATTTATTACAAAACTATCAATATTCAATACGTTGCGGGAAAATTATAACAGATCATAGATTAACATAATTTAGTGAAAAGATGATACACTCAGCAAACTGCTCAAAAACCTCTCCATTTAGCGTTTCGAGAAAATATTACAAAATCACAAATTCATATTTCTTTCAAAATTCAAAAAATATTTTAAAAATTAAATAAAATCAAACTTTTTTCAAAATTCGAAAAATATTCCAAAAATTAGAATAAAATCAAATATTTAAACTTTTTCTAAATTCCAATAATATTCCAAAAATTCTTAAAAATTCAAACTTTTCCAAAATTCTAAAAATATTGCAAAAATTATTACAAAATCGAAAATTCAAATTTTTTCAAAATTCTAAGAATATTCCAAAAATTCTTACAAAATCAAAAATTGAAACTTTTTTCAAAATTCTAACAATATATATAAAATTCAAAAACTATTTTTTTTCAAAATTCTAAAAATATTGCAAAAATTATAACAAAATCAAAAATTGAAACTTTTTTCAAAATTCCAAAAATATTCCAAAAATAAGAATAAAATCAAATATTTAAACTTTTTCTAAATTCCAATAATATTCCAAAAATTCTTAAATATTCAAACTTTTTCCAAAATTCTAAACATATTGCAAAAATTATTACAAAATCAAAAATCGAAATTTTTTTCAAAATTCCAAAAATTATAATAAAATCAAAAATTTAAAATTTTTCAAAATTCTAAAAATATTCCGAAAATTCTTACAAAATCAATAACTAAAACTTTTTCCAAAATTCTAAAAATATTGCAAAAATTATTACAAAATCAAAAATACAAACTTTTTCAAAATTCCAAAAATATTTAAAAAACTATAACAAATTCAAAAATTTCCATGTCCAATTTCATTTTCAATTACATATACGTCATAAAAACAGCTAAATTTTTTTCCCCAAAAATTGTCTAAAAAAATAAATGAAATCATTTTTTGACACACTTGACAACATTTTTTTGACAAACTTATAATGCCATAATTCTCAAAATAATAATAAAATTTCATTTCAAACAAATAATTAATTTTATTTTTTTCCAAAAAATTGGGTAAAAAAATAAATAAAAATCTTTCTTTTGACAGACTTGACAACATTTTTTTGACAAACTTATAGTGCCATAATTCTCAATAGTAATAATAAAATTTCATTTCAAACAAATAATTCATTTTATTTTTTTCCAAAAATTGGGTAAAAAAATATATAAAAATCTTTCTTTTGACACACTTGACCACATTTTTTTGACAAACTTATAATGCCGTAATTCTCAGTAATAATAATGAAATTTCATTACAAACAAATAATTAATTTTATTTTTTTCCAAAAAATTGGGTAAGAAAATAAATAAAAACCTTTCTTTTGACAAACTTGACAACATTTTTTTGAGAAACTTTTAATGCCATAATTCTCAATAATAATAATAAAATTCATTTCAAACATATATTAATTTTATTTTTTCCCAAAAAAATTATGTAATAAAATAAATAACTAGTGGAATGGGGGGGGGGGTGACCATAGGGGCCACGCCAAGAACTTCCCGTAAGATTAAAAACTAATCAGTTACTGGATAAGGTATACTAAAGTACCAAACATACAAAAAGTGAATGTTAGCTCAATGAGGGTTTTTAAAGCCTTATATACCCAAAATTAGGATTTATTTATTATACGACACATCAATTGTAATAATTTGAAATAGAATTTGAATGTGTACGTGCAGTATGTAATCATTTTTAAATTCAATAACATACTAATACTCAAATTGCAAACTAAAATAAGTTGTCTAGACCGATTCAGAAGGTATTGAAGGGTGAAGATATTAAAATGATCAATATCAAAAATGATCTCCAACACAACAACCTAACCTTATGGTAAGATAAAAGGTTAGCATTTGTTTGATAAATGCGTTTGTAGCTCATTTTAATTCAAAAGTTTCATCAAGTTCTCATGCGATAGCGTAATGAAAATAAAACGTATTTTTCAAATTTTCTTAAAAAAACTCAAAAAGTAAGATAGCAATTTTTTATACAAATGTCATTATAAATGGCTGACATGATGACAAACAAAATGGGAGGTAAATATTCTTGATAGCTTTCTTATTATTTTTGTTTCAGCATTGCGGTCATATGGAGAGTAAAAATAAAGTGTTTTGTTTAGGTCAATTAATAATAATTCTTGATTTCTTTATTATTTAACATAAACCAAAATTTATTCTTATCCGTTAATTCATGTATGTAGTTTATCGACGTTTCGATGTATTCTAAACATCATCATCAAGGATCTGTTTGTTCGAAATTATTATAAGATATTACTACTACATAAATGTTAAATTCTATAAATAGTTCTATGTTACTTACATAATCCACAAGATCTAACAGATAATTATTTTAGTTTATTTAATAAATTATTTTTTTCAAAAATTTTTTTGTTTTTGTAAAATTATTTTACATTTTTTTGGTTTAATTTTGTTTGTGTAACTTGATTTGATTAAACTAAATAACACATTAAAAGTTGATTTGATTAAAATAAATAACATATTACAATTTTGAATAATTTATGGCACAAATAATTATAAAACATGCACTTAGAAGTATGATTGCTAACTAATTTAAAATTATTGAAATATTTCTATATGTAACCGATTGCTCAATGCTAATTTGTTAATGTACGGTTTATATTTTAATTGTTAATTCTTCGCCGTTTTCTGTTGGGTTGTGTGTTGTTTTCAGTGTTTATGTATTTATCAGAGAGTTTTCTTTTTTTGTTTTTGAATTTTCGTTTGTTCTCAATGTCATTTTTGATTATGTTACAGAAAAGTGGAGTTATTAGATCGGTATCTCGTTTGATGTTGTATGTGTTTTGTGTGTAGATGTGTAGGGCTTCAACTGTTAATCTTTTGGACCAATTATCCTGTCTATCTAATATACGTACGTTATTGAAGTCTGGCATATGTTGCAACTGTAGGTGGTGCTCCACAAGAGCGGTTGTTGGTGAGTCTGTGTTATGGATGGTGGTTGTTGCTCTCTTTATGTCATATTTGTGGTTTTTAATTCGTTTTTCCAAATATTGTTTGGTTTGACCAACATAAGTCTGTTCGCATTTATGTCCAATTTCACCGGTACCTAGGCATGGTATTTCGTATATTACATTTGTCATTTTTGATTTATCAATCGGATCTTTTAGTTTCGAGTATAATTGTTGCATTTTTTTGTTGCATTTAAAAGCTAAATTGACGCCTGGGCATATTGTTTTAGTTATTTTGTTGATTTGGTCGGACATTCCATTAACGTATGTCATGCTTTTGAATATTTTATTGTTTGTGCTAGGATCAGTTGGTGGAGGTGCTATACTATTGGTTATCGGGATATTAATGGTGGTATTAATTAATTTGTTAATTATTTGTGGTGGGTAATTATTCTGTATTAATGTTTTCTTGATATGTTTGATGTTTTTGTAGTGGTATTTTGATGTACTTAGTGATAAGACACGTCTTATGAAATTGTGTGCTGTGTTGATTTTTTGTGGGTGTGGGTGTTGGGAATAATAGTTTAGTATTCTATTTGACGAGGTTTCTTTTTGATACCAATCAGTTTCTATACTACCATTTTTTCCTCTAATGACTAATATATCAAGGTATGGCATTTTGTTGTTTGCTTCTATTTCTACGGTGAACTGTAGTTTGGGATGGAAAGAGTTTAATGTATTCAGAGTGGTTGAAATTTGCGTTTTTGGTATTATGGTGAAAATATCATCAACGTATTTTACAAAGATTTTGGGTGTATATGTTAAAATGTTTAGGGTGTTACAAATTAGCCGTTGCATTATGATATCAGCGATGATCGTAGAAAGTGGGTTGCCCATGGGCATCCCAAATATTTGTTTATAATAGGTTTTGTTAAAAACAAAATAGTTCGCTTCAACCAGGCAAAATTGTAATAGGTCCATGAATAATGCTTTAGAAATTTTTGTGATATTAGTTAGATCCGTCCATCTTTCATTAATAATATCCAATGCTAGGTGCGTTGGTATGTTCGTGAAGAGAGAGATGACATCGAAGCTAACCATTAGTTCATCGGTTTGTAGTCTGATGTTATCAATTTTTTCTTTAAAACTGTAAGTGTTATTTATATTGATATTGTTATCATTAATGAGGTGATTGAGTATATTTGCTATTAATTTAGATAAACGTGCTGAAGGTGTGTCAATCGAGGCTATTACTGGTCTGACAGGTATGTTTGGTTTGTGTATTTTAGGTTGAGCATAGAGTTTGGGAGCTGTGGAGTTATAGGTGCCTAGTGATCTTCTTTCTTGTACATTTATGATTAATTCATCAAAAAGTCGTTTGATTAGTTTATTGTTTTTCTGTTGTAAGCTGTTAGTGGGGTCATTAGTTAGTATTTCATATGTGTTGTTATCACTAAGTAGCTCGTTCACCTTTTTATTATAGTCTAACTTTGCCATGATAACGGTTGCCTTACCTTTATCACTTGGGACTATTATTAATTCCGGATGTTGTTTAGTAAATATTTTAAATTTATGGTATATGTGGTTTATGGTGGTGTTAAGTCTATTCTTTTGTGTGTGCGTCCAAAATTTATTGTTGGAAATAATATTAGCGAATTTAGCTTTTGCAATTTCTTTGTTTTGTGCATCGTGTATACATTTTAATATTTCTTCGGTATCCGCGATGAGGTCAAACAGTGGGATGTCGTTTTCATTATGTGGTATCGCGAATTTTGGGCCTAAAGAGAGTAGCCATTTTATATCTATTGGGATGTTAATTTTAGTTAGGTTAACAAAGCTTTTTTCGTCTATGTATAAGTGTAATGATTGTATTAATGTGTAGTGTAGTTTGTTAAATTTTTTAATGAGTACTTGTTTGTGGATTTTTTTAGTGTTGTCAAGGTATTGTTTTTGTTTTGTAAGAAAATTTATAGCTATATGTTCTGGCATTGTATTTATTATTTCCTCCTGTAATAAGTAGGTATTATTGTGTGCTAGTGTTAGTTTGTTGCATTTGTCTTTAATAATGACATTGAGAATTTTAATGTGAAAATTTTGTATTATATTGTTTAACTTATTGGTGTACTTACTTTTAGCATCGAGCAATTTGTTTACTTGGGTAGTGCTATTAATTATAAAATTCGGTATTATTGCATGTTTGCGGCATCTAATCAGAAAAGTTCTTGATGGTATTGATTTAGCCATCATCTTGATTTCTCTTGCGTATGCTTTAAATATGTTGGCCTTTCTTTGTCCGTAGTTTTTGCGTATGTTCTTGTAGAATTTAATCATTTTATATAGATATATTGTTAATTATGCTTTTAACGATTATAATTTATTGTTGTTTTTTGATTCGACCGTATTTTATTGTTTTCTTATTATTTTTGTTTCAGCATTGCGGTCATATGGAGAGTAAAAATAAAGTGTTTTGTTTAGGTCAATTAATAATAATTCTTGATTTCTTTATTATTTAACATAAACCAAAATTTATTCTTATCCGTTAATTCATGTATGTAGTTTATCGACGTTTCGATGTATTCTAAACATCATCATCAAGGATCTGTTTGTTCGAAATTATTATAAGATATTACTACTACATAAATGTTAAATTCTATAAATAGTTCTATGTTACTTACATAATCCACAAGATCTAACAGATAATTATTTTAGTTTATTTAATAAATTATTTTTTTCAAAAATTTTTTTGTTTTTGTAAAATTATTTTACATTTTTTTGGTTTAATTTTCTTTGTGTAACTTGATTTGATTAAACTAAATAACACATTAAAAGTTGATTTGATTAAAATAAATAACATATTACAATTTTGAATAATTTATGGCACAAATAATTATAAAACATGCACTTAGAAGTATGATTGCTAACTAATTTAAAATTATTGAAATATTTCTATATGTAACCGATTGCTCAATGCTAATTTGTTAATGTACGGTTTATATTTTAATTGTTAATTCTTCGCCGTTTTCTGTTGGGTTGTGTGTTGTTTTCAGTGTTTATGTATTTATCAGAGAGTTTTCTTTTTTTGTTTTTGAATTTTCGTTTGTTCTCAATGTCATTTTTGATTATGTTACAGAAAAGTGGAGTTATTAGATCGGTATCTCGTTTGATGTTGTATGTGTTTTGTGTGTAGATGTGTAGGGCTTCAACTGTTAATCTTTTGGACCAATTATCCTGTCTATCTAATATACGTACGTTATTGAAGTCTGGCATATGTTGCAACTGTAGGTGGTGCTCCACAAGAGCGGTTGTTGGTGAGTCTGTGTTATGGATGGTGGTTGTTGCTCTCTTTATGTCATATTTGTGGTTTTTAATTCGTTTTTCCAAATATTGTTTGGTTTGACCAACATAAGTCTGTTCGCATGTTTTATAATTATTTGTGCCATAAATTATTCAAAATTGTAATATGTTATTTATTTTAATCAAATCAACTTTTAATGTGTTATTTAGTTTAATCAAATCAAGTTACACAAAGAAAATTAAACCAAAAAAATGTAAAATAATTTTACAAAAACAAAAAAATTTTTGAAAAAAATAATTTATTAAATAAACTAAAATAATTATCTGTTAGATCTTGTGGATTATGTAAGTAACATAGAACTATTTATAGAATTTAACATTTATGTAGTAGTAATATCTTATAATAATTTCGAACAAACAGATCCTTGATGATGATGTTTAGAATACATCGAAACGTCGATAAACTACATACATGAATTAACGGATAAGAATAAATTTTGGTTTATGTTAAATAATAAAGAAATCAAGAATTATTATTAATTGACCTAAACAAAACACTTTATTTTTACTCTCCATATGACCGCAATGCTGAAACAAAAATAATAAGAAAACAATAAAATACGGTCGAATCAAAAAACAACAATAAATTATAATCGTTAAAAGCATAATTAACAATATATCTATATAAAATGATTAAATTCTACAAGAACATACGCAAAAACTACGGACAAAGAAAGGCCAACATATTTAAAGCATACGCAAGAGAAATCAAGATGATGGCTAAATCAATACCATCAAGAACTTTTCTGATTAGATGCCGCAAACATGCAATAATACCGAATTTTATAATTAATAGCACTACCCAAGTAAACAAATTGCTCGATGCTAAAAGTAAGTACACCAATAAGTTAAACAATATAATACAAAATTTTCACATTAAAATTCTCAATGTCATTATTAAAGACAAATGCAACAAACTAACACTAGCACACAATAATACCTACTTATTACAGGAGGAAATAATAAATACAATGCCAGAACATATAGCTATAAATTTTCTTACAAAACAAAAACAATACCTTGACAACACTAAAAAAATCCACAAACAAGTACTCATTAAAAAATTTAACAAACTACACTACACATTAATACAATCATTACACTTATACATAGACGAAAAAAGCTTTGTTAACCTAACTAAAATTGACATCCCAATAGATATAAAATGGCTACTCTCTTTAGGCCCAAAATTCGCGATACCACATAATGAAAACGACATCCCACTGTTTGACCTCATCGCGGATACCGAAGAAATATTAAAATGTATACACGATGCACAAAACAAAGAAATTGCAAAAGCTAAATTCGCTAATATTATTTCCAACAATAAATTTTGGACGCACACACAAAAGAATAGACTTAACACCACCATAAACCACATATACCATAAATTTAAAATATTTACTAAACAACATCCGGAATTAATAATAGTCCCAAGTGATAAAGGTAAGGCAACCGTTATCATGGCAAAGTTAGACTATAATAAAAAGGTGAACGAGCTACTTAGTGATAACAACACATATGAAATACTAACTAATGACCCCACTAACAGCTTACAACAGAAAAACAATAAACTAATCAAACGACTTTTTGATGAATTAATCATAAATGTACAAGAAAGAAGATCACTAGGCACCTATAACTCCACAGCTCCCAAACTCTATGCTCAACCTAAAATACACAAACCAAACATACCTGTCAGACCAGTAATAGCCTCGATTGACACACCTTCAGCACGTTTATCTAAATTAATAGCAAATATACTCAATCACCTCATTAATGATAACAATATCAATATAAATAACACTTACAGTTTTAAAGAAAAAATTGATAACATCAGACTACAAACCGATGAACTAATGGTTAGCTTCGATGTCATCTCTCTCTTCACGAACATACCAACGCACCTAGCATTGGATATTATTAATGAAAGATGGACGGATCTAACTAATATCACAAAAATTTCTAAAGCATTATTCATGGACCTATTACAATTTTGCCTGGTTGAAGCGAACTATTTTGTTTTTAACAAAACCTATTATAAACAAATATTTGGGATGCCCATGGGCAACCCACTTTCTACGATCATCGCTGATATCATAATGCAACGGCTAATTTGTAACACCCTAAACATTTTAACATATACACCCAAAATCTTTGTAAAATACGTTGATGATATTTTCACCATAATACCAAAAACGCAAATTTCAACCACTCTGAATACACTAAACTCTTTCCATCCCAAACTACAGTTCACCGTAGAAATAGAAGCAAACAACAAAATGCCATACCTTGATATATTAGTCATTAGAGGAAAAAATGGTAGTATAGAAACTGATTGGTATCAAAAAGAAACCTCGTCAAATAGAATACTAAACTATTATTCCCAACACCCACACCCACAAAAAATCAACACAGCACACAATTTCATAAGACGTGTCTTATCACTAAGTACATCAAAATACCACTACAAAAACATCAAACATATCAAGAAAACATTAATACAGAATAATTACCCACCACAAATAATTAACAAATTAATTAATACCACCATTAATATCCCGATAACCAATAGTATAGCACCTCCACCAACTGATCCTAGCACAAACAATAAAATATTCAAAAGCATGACATACGTTAATGGAATGTCTGACCAAATCAACAAAATAACTAAAACAATATGCCCAGGCGTCAATTTAGCTTTTAAATGCAACAAAAAAATGCAACAATTATACTCGAAACTAAAAGATCCGATTGATAAATCAAAAATGACAAATGTAATATACGAAATACCATGCCTAGGTACCGGTGAAATTGGACATAAATGCGAACAGACTTATGTTGGTCAAACCAAACAATATTTGGAAAAACGAATTAAAACCACAAATATGACATAAAGAGAGCAACAACCACCATCCATAACACAGACTCACCAACAACCGCTCTTGTGGAGCACCACCTACAGTTGCAACATATGCCAGACTTCAATAACGTACGTATATTAGATAGACAGGATAATTGGTCCAAAAGATTAACAGTTGAAGCCCTACACATCTACACACAAAACACATACAACATCAAACGAGATACCGATCTAATAACTCCACTTTTCTGTAACATAATCAAAAATGACATTGAGAACAAACGAAAATTCAAAAACAAAAAAAGAAAACTCTCTGATAAATACATAAACACTGAAAACAACACACAACCCAACAGAAAACGGCGAAGAATTAACAATTAAAATATAAACCGTACATTAACAAATTAGCATTGAGCAATCGGTTACATATAGAAATATTTCAATAATTTTAAATTAGTTAGCAATCATACTTCTAAGTGCATGTTTTATAATTATTTGTGCCATAAATTATTCAAAATTGTAATATGTTATTTATTTTAATCAAATCAACTTTTAATGTGTTATTTAGTTTAATCAAATCAAGTTACACAAACAAAATTAAACCAAAAAAATGTAAAATAATTTTACAAAAACAAAAAAATTTTTGAAAAAAATAATTTATTAAATAAACTAAAATAATTATCTGTTAGATCTTGTGGATTATGTAAGTAACATAGAACTATTTATAGAATTTAACATTTATGTAGTAGTAATATCTTATAATAATTTCGAACAAACAGATCCTTGATGATGATGTTTAGAATACATCGAAACGTCGATAAACTACATACATGAATTAACGGATAAGAATAAATTTTGGTTTATGTTAAATAATAAAGAAATCAAGAATTATTATTAATTGACCTAAACAAAACACTTTATTTTTACTCTCCATATGACCGCAATGCTGAAACAAAAATAATAAGAAAACAATAAAATACGGTCGAATCAAAAAACAACAATAAATTCTTGATAGCATTATTTACTCTCGTAATATTTGCAAGAGATGATTTTCAGTTTTTTGGAAACCCCTTAAAAAATAAATGATTTCATTAGAAAAGGACTGGGCTGTAAGTTACACCAAGATATATCGATTGTAACCATTGAAGTTGAAATCGGATTATCCGTTGTTGAGAAAGCGTTGGACAAATTTCAATCAATTGTTTATACAAATGTCATTATAAATGTTTGACATGATGACAAACAATATAGAAGCTTCATGACCTTGATAGCATTATTTAACCTCATGATATTTGCAAGAGATGATTTTCAGTTTTTGGGAAACCACTAAAAACAAATGATTTAATTTCGCTAGAAAAGGACTGGGCTCTAAGTTACGACAAGATACATCGATTGCAACCAATTTTCGAACACTGCGTCCTTTCGGACCTGTCCCTTGAGTATACCTATTTTTAGAAAAAAAATTTTGAAATAAACCGTACCACTACAAAAAATAAATCATTTTTTGTTCATGGGTTGTCTCTTTTCAATAAACTCTCTCCAGATATACGGGCTGCTACATCGTTGAAACGATTTAAGGATAAGTGCTTTGATGTTCTTTGTTGTATGGAAGGGATATAATTAAAAAAAAAAAAATTTTGAACGTTTAATGATGTCTTTGTTGTTTATATGTAAGTGAATCCCATATAAAATAATTTTTTTTTTTTTTTTTTAATCAAGTTAATTGATTAATTGAACTATAGTAAGCTTACTTTAAATGAATTAGTATTATACTATGTAAATTTGATCAAATTGTTCTTTATAATAATTTCTACATGCCTTATGTATATCTTCTTTATATATTAATACGCTAGATCAAAACTTTGTGGAGCCTAAGGCTTTTCTATTCGCAGATGGATTCATTTCAAATTTTCACAGCTAACTGATATTAGTGTAACCTTATAATCGGATTCGGATTCACACAAATCGGATCATAAATAAAAAAGTTATTATATACGGAAAACTTTTTATATACATATGCATTATAAGTTTACATACATGCAAAAACGAAATTAAAAATTTATTTTATTTTTTTATATTTTCTTTTTTATATATTAGCTTAGCTATCGAACAACGAACAACAAAAACGAAACTTAAAAATTTATTTTCTTTCATTTCAGTCGTCTTTTGTCTTTGAACAAGGATGGTTTTCGATATTATTTCGATTATTTTGTTTATTGATATAAAGATATTTGCGTAATATTTTTCTTTGTTTTCTTATTATAGGAGGGCTATTATTTTGAAAACGTACATTTTTTTGTTGATTTTTTAATTTTTGATTTTTAAAAAATCTGAAATTTTGATATTTTGTTGGTATTGACGAAAGGAAAAAAGTTGTTTCTGCTTTTATTTTTTGTGTACTCTGAATCGGCGTTATGCGCGGTTGAATTTTTGAGGCTTTTTCACGTAGTTTTGGTAATGGTTTAAAACTTAAAACTTTTTTTTCTTTTTTTATATTTATTTTCTCTTAGTTAGTTTATACATTTCCTTTGAAGTTTAGAGAATTTAGTTTATGAATTGATTTAGGGGTCGATAGACGTAATATTTTTCTTTGTTTTTTTATTATAGGAGGGCTATTATTTTGAAAACGTACATTTTTTTGTTGATTTTTAAATTTTTGATTTTTAAAAAATCTGAAATTTTGATATTTTGTTGGTATTGACGAAAGGAAAAAAGCTATTTCTGCTTTTATTTTTTGTGTACTCTGAATCGGAGTTATACGCGGTTGAATTTTTGAGGCTTTTTCACGTAGTTTTGGTATTTATTGGTGTCAATGTTTTGTGAATAGGTGCCACAAATTTCATCCGACTTAAGTATATTTTGCAAGTAAAAAGAAAAATAACTGAATAATTGAAACTAGGAGAGCCCGGCGTGCTTCGCTACGCTTATAAATAAAGTTTTTGCGTAGACATTTTGTTGACGTAGAAGCAATGATTTCAAAAAGTGGTAATGAGAAATGCTAGCATATAATTTTTAATTTTTCTTTTTAAATATATGAATGAAAAATAATCAAAACTCTAGCTGATCAGTTCGGGTATATGAAAAATTAGCGATCAAATAAGTTTTCAAGTAAGCTTATTTGATCACTAACTTATTTGATCGCTAATTTTTCATATATCCGAACTGATCAGCTAGAGTTTTGATTATTTTTCATTCATATATTTAAAAAGAAAAATTAAAAATTATATGCTAGCATTTCTCATTACCACTTTTTGAAATCATTGCTTCTACGTCAACAAAATGTCTACGCAAAAACTTTATTTATAAGCGTAGCGAAGCACGCCGGGCCCTCCTAGTATAATTTTAATTTAATAAATAAATAAATAAATAAAATTTATTTATATCAAACAATTAATTGAAATCCCTCCAGCGGATTTCCCTGCAGCGTAGGTAATGACGGAAGGCCGGCCAGCCGGCAAACAGACATACATTTTTTTTGTTGCCTTTTTTAGAATCAGTAGGTCCTAAAACGTCGAGAAATGCCAAAAAAGGTGGGAGTAAGAATTTTACTTTTGGCTCATGAATGTAATACTTAGGTCTTTCAGACCGAAGTAAAATTCAAAATCGATTTTCTAGAAAAGCGCATTTTTAAAATTTTTGATTTTTTGTCGTTTTTAAGTTACTAACAATTTTTAAAATTTTCAGGAGGGGAAACGTCCCGAGCAGAAATTTATTAGGGCTCAAGTAAGGCCCTGATCAGGTTTGCCCTAACCCGGATCAGGCATTGGTAGGGCTGCCTGATTGGGCCCTGATCATGAGTGTAACGCTTTTGCCCTATCAGGTCCTGATTAGGATTACCGGATCAGACCCTGATTGGGATAATCGGATCAGGCCCAGATTGGGATATCCTGACCAGACCCTGATAAATATTTATATATTATATACATAAATTAATCAAATTAAAATAAAAACATTACAATGGAAAAAATTAAAACATACATACCATCTTAATGACTATTATTATAGTCGTTCAGCTGAGAAGCTACAGCTAAAACATACATGAAACGATTTTAGCTATATATTTCTAAAATGGATGATACTCTAGTGAATTTTAACCCATTTAAATTTCAGCTAGGGGTCAAATACGAAAAACCTGATCAGGGCCGGATATATTCAAATAAGGTTAACCCTAAAAGGGTATTCTAAATCAGGCCCGGAACAGGCCCACATCAGATTGCCCTAATAGGGATTGCCCTTGTAGGACTGACCAGGCCCTGATCACGCCCTGACTGTATTCAGGTTTTCCCTAACTAATTTCTGCTCGGGGTGTTTTTTTCACCTATAGTTATTTATGCACTTAGAGCTCTTATGAGATATTAATACACGAGGTAAGGTAATATTTTTTGGTGGTTTGCAGAAAACAGAAAACCATCAAGAATGAATAATGCTGTGAAGCTCATTGACTTACCGTTTTGTATATCATCATGCCAGTCAGCTATTTATAGAGTTTTCTGCATAGGATCTTGATGAAACTTTGGCAAATGATACAGGTTCACTTGAAAATAGAAGATCTGGATTCATTTTAAATTTGGACAAAATGGCGGGGGGTCTCCCGAACACCTCTAAGTTTAAATCTTGAATAACTTCTGATCCCGGGCTATGATCTTATTGAAACTTAGTATATAAGGTTTTAATACTGTTTCCAATACTTCTGCATACCAACTTCCGGTTTGTCACTTCCGGTTAAAAAGTTTTTTTTTCAGGTGTTTATCCCTACAGTAGCCTACAATTACCAATCGATTTTCATGAAACGTTGCGAAAAGCTTTAAAATAACATGAGAAAGATTTTATCAGCTTTTGGAGCACATTGGATAAAGGGTTGGGGGGTCCACCATACAACAGGTGGTTTTTTCCACAAAGTTTTTATGTTTGTTGGGAGCATAAAACATTCATTCGTTAATGATTTTTGATGACACTTTGGAAAAAGATGCAAACATGTATGATAAAGAACTGATTAGTTTTTGAGCGATAGTGAACAAAGTGGTGGGGGGTCCCTGGAGCACCTGTTTTTTTGAAAGCTCTATAACTTCTGTACCCGATAAGCGAATTGGATGAAACTTGGTACATGAGTATGTAGTACGGTTTAAAATAGTTCTGCATCCCAACTTCCGGTTTTTCACTTCCGGTAAAAAAAATTTTTTTGTACTTTTTTAAAGTTTTTTCAGTGTCTTTATGCACACTACAGCCTACAATAATGAAGTGATTATAATGAAACTTGTGGAATAGGGTTCCAATTAGTGTGAAAAGATAATTATCATGTTTTGGGACACATTGATCAAAGTGGTGGGGGGTCTACCATACAAATGCTGACTTTTCACACTTTGTTTTTTAAGTTTGTTGGGAGCATACAGACTTCATTCATTATTCAATTTTAATGACACTTTGGAAAAAGATGAAGACTTAAGTAACAAAGAACTGATTAGTTTTTGGATAATATTGGAATAAGTGGTGGGGGTCCTCCCGAACACCTGTTTAATGTGTCACACTTTTTTCAATGTTTGTTGGGAGCACACAGCATTCGTCCGTGAACGAATTTTGATGACACTTTGGAAAAAGATGCAAACATGTTTGGCAAAGAACTGATTAGTTTTTGAGCGATAGTGAACAAAGTGGTGGGGGGTCCCTGGAGCACCTGTTTTTTTGAAAGCTCTATAACTTCTGTACCCGATAAGCGAATTGGATGAAACTTGGTACATGAGTATGTAGTACGGTTTAAAATAGTTCTGCATCCCAACTTCCGGTTTTTCACTTCCGGTAAAAATTTTTTTTTGAACTTTTTTGAAGTTTTTTCAGTGTCTTTATGCACACTACAGCCTACAATAATGAAGTGATTATGATGAAACTTATGGAATAGGGTTCCAATTAGTGTGAAAAGATAATTATCATGTTTTGGGACACATTGATCAAAGTGGTGGGGGGTCTACCATACAAATGCTGACTTTTCACACTTTATTTTTTAAGTTTGTTGGGAGCATACAGACTTCGTTCATTAATTTATTTTAATGACACTTTGGAAAATGATGGAGACTTAAGTAACAAAGAACTGATTAGTTTTTGGATAATATTGGATTAAGTGGTGGGGGTCCTCCCGAACACCTGTTTAATGTGTCACACTTTTTTCAATGTTTGTTGGGAGCACACAGCATTCGTTCGTGAACCAATTTTGATGACACTTTGGAAAAAGATGCAAACATGTATGGCAAAGAACTGATTAGTTTTTGAGCGATAGTGAACAAAGTGGTGGGGGGTCCCTGGAGCACCTGCTTTTTTGAAAGCTCTATAACTTCTGTACCTGATAAGCGAATTGGATGAAACTTGGTACATGAGTATGTAGTACGGTTTAAAATAGTTCTGCATCCCAACTTCCGGTTTTTTACTTCCGGTAAAAAAAATTTTTTTGTACTTTTTTAAAGTTTTATCAGTGTCTTTATGCACACTACAGCCTACAATAATGAAGTGATTATGATGAAACTTATGGAATAGGGTTCCAATTAGTGTGAAAAGATAATTATCATCTTTTGGGACACATTGATCAAAGTGGCGGGGGTCTACCATACAACTGCTGACTTTTCACACTTTGTTTTTAAAGTTTGTTGGGAGCATACAGACTTCATTCATTAATCAATTCTAATGACACTTTGGAAAAAGATGAAAACTAAAATGACAAAGAACTGATTAGTTTTTGGACAATATTGGGATAAGTGGTACGGGGTCTCCCAAACACTTGTTTACTGTGTCAGTATTTTTTCAATGTTTGTTGGGAGCACACAGCATTCGTCCGTGAACCAATTTGGATGACACTTTGGAAAAAAATGCAAACATGTTTGGCAAAGAACTGATTAGTTTTTGAGCGATAGTGAACAAAGTGGTGGGGGGTGTCCCATACACCTGTTTTTTTTAAAGCTCAATAACATCTGTACCTGATAATCGAATTGGATGAAACTTTGTACATAAGCATTTAGTATGATTTACAAAAATTCTGCATCCCAACTTCCGGCTTTTTACTTCCGGTAAAAAAAATTGGCAGTTTTTTCAGTATCTTTATGCACACTACAGCCTAAAATAATGAAGTGATTATGATAAAACTTATGGAAAGGTTTCAATTAGTGTAAGAAGATAATTATCATCTTTTGGGACACATTGATCAAAGTGGCGGGGGATCTACCATACAACTGCTGACTTTTTACACTTGTTTTTAAAGTTTGTTGGGAGCATACAGATTTCATCCATTAATCAATTTTAATGGCACTTTGAAAAAAGATAAAGACTTTATTGACAAAGAATTGACTAGTTTTTGGACAATATTGGGATAAGTGGTGGGGTCCTCCCGAACACCTGTTTATTGTTTCAATGTTTGTTGGAAGCATACAACATTCGTTCGTTAAGTAATTTTGATTACACTTTGCAAAAAGATGCAAATATGTATGGCAAGGAACTGATTAGTTTTTTTAGTGATAGTGAACAAAGTGGTAGGGGGTCCTCCAAGCACCTCTTATTTTGGAAGCTCAATAGCTTCTGTACCTGATAATCGAGTTGGATGAAATTTGGTACATACACATTTAGTACGCTTTACAACAGTTCTGCATCCTAACTTCCGCTTTGTCACTTCTGATAAAAATTTTTTTACTTTTTCTCGTACAACAGAATTTATGTTTGTTGGGCTACTACTGCCTGCTTTAATATTTTTATTATTAGAACTACGAAGTCCATAATATTGGTTAGCTTTTAATTAAAGTATTTTATGGATATTAGCTCATTATATATCCAGAACACTATGTTTCCAGAGCTGTGGTGAAGTCAGCCTATGCATCAGCGTCGCAATATTTTTTTCTGAGATAATTAGATGCGTTCAGAAAATAGATCATAATGTTTAGTGGGTACAGCAAGTAATAAGTCGTCAGTGTCAGTTAAAAGTATAAATATCAAATCTCATTTTTATAAAGTAATGCGGTTTGTTTTGTTGTGGATTTATAAAATTAATCCCGTTTGCCGTCGGTGACGGTTACAAATTTGAAATTTTTTCTTGAACGACAAACGTCTCCATTTTGTAGGCAGTTTAATGCGTATACGACACTTTTTTTTAAAAACTATTAGTTCGTTAGCATTTTCCCGTAGAATACGATAAGATAAAAATATTTAAAAAATTTTTGAGGGTAGTTTTCTCCCTTATTTTGAGGTTTTAAAGTTTTAAATCATTTTTTCGGAATGTATGACACGTTTTTTTTTTAATTTTTAGGGTTCCGTTTTTTATATGGAACACTATTGGTGAGAGTACAACGTATTTTTCACATTATTTCGATTATCTCGTGAACCATTAATCCGATGAATTTAAAATTTGAGGTGCTTATAAAACTAACCTATCCACACAAGATGGTGGGTTAAAAAATAAATAAAGTTGTGTTCGTTTGTTTTAAGGAGGTACGATGTAAAGCCTTTGAAAACATACATTTTTTTTAGCGAGACGAGTAGGGTATCATATGACAGGGCTTCATTTCAGCATTATTTAAAAATATATTTTGGAATTTTTCATCTCACCTTGTTTTGTATAATTTTGAAAAATGACGTTTTCGGGATGTTTTATTGCCCCGATTAACTCCGACCCTACTTCATCGAAAATCTTGAAATATATTTGGAATGATAGAAAATTGAGTAGGTTTTTAATGAAAAATATAGAAAAGTGGCAGACACTCATAACTATATTTATTAAAGGGGTGGGAATGTTAAGGGGTAAAAACATCATTTAAAACCAGGTCATGTGGGGTGTCATTTGAAAGAACACTTGATTTTAGAAATATTGCCATTTTTTTAGAATTTTGCAATGCATAGTTTTTGAATTATTATCAATAAAGTGACACAAAAAGTTGATCCCCCCCCTTGCATTTCGAGCCTAATTAACAGAAAAATTTGAAAAAATTCACAGAGACAGGAAGTTTGATAAACTCTGAACGAAAAATATAGCGAGCTCTCAAATAATTATATTTTTGTGTTTTTAAGGGATTGGGGTGGGGAAAAGTGAAAAACTTTTTTGACCCAAGCGAGTGGGGTATCATTTGAAAGAGCACCATATTTCCAAAACATTGCAATTTTTTTTAGAATTTTCCGGTACACCGTTTTTGAGTTATTCTAAAAAATGTGCAAATTCCAAACCGTCCCCCCCCCTACGTTTCGAGACTGATTGACAGAAAAAATTGAAAAAAATCACAGAGACAGGAAGTTTGCTATATTTTGAAAAAAGTTATAGCGAGCTTTCAAATAATTATATTTCTGTGTGTTTAGGGGATGGGTGTAAGGGGAGCAAAATAAACTTTTTTTGACCCAAGCGAGTCGGGTATGGTTTGAAAGAAGACCAAATTTCCAAAACATTGCAATGTTTTTTTAGAATTTTTCGGTACACAGTTTTTGAGTTATTCTAAAAAATGTGTAAATTCCAGACCGTTCCCCCACCCTTCTATGTTTCGACACTGATAGACAGAAAAAATTCAAAAAATTCATAGAGACAGGAAGTTTGCTATATTTTGAACGAAAATTATAGCGAACTCTCAAATAATTATATTTCTGTGTGTTTAGGGGATGAGTGTGGGGAGGGCAAAAAAACTTTTATTGGAACCAAACGAGTGGGGTGTCATTTGTAAGAACACTTAATTTAAGAAACATTTTTTAGAATTCTGCGATGCACAGTTTTTTAGTTATTGATGAAAAAAAGTGATATTTTACGTGTATGTATACCACGCTATATTTCGACGCTGATTTATTGAACAAATATTCCCAATTTATACTATTAAAATACTTTAGCTTATAAACAGCTTACTTATAAACAGCTATGGATAAGATTTAACCTCAAGTAACATTTTTGATCAATGTAGATGTGATTGACATTTACTATTGACGTTTACGATTAAACATTTATTCTGTTATGCGTCCATAGTCTGGCGATATAAAGACTTTAAAACATAACTTTATGTCATTTATTTTTGATAATGTGTTCTTTTACAGTCACGGAACCCTTGGCGAGCGAATTTTATTCGCACTTGTCCGACTTTTTGTTTTCTAAATTTAGTTTAAAATATGCACTTTCAAATAATTATTATCGCGTGATGGAAGTTGTATCGATGTGAGCGATAGAGGGCGCCGAATGTAAAAACACAAGGTTTTCACGTAGTTCTAAAACTTTATGATTTTGTTTTCTCGGAAATAGCTCCATGTAGGAAAACTTTGGACATAACAAATTTGTCTTAAAACTGTACGTAAATTACGAATACATATTTTGATTTTAAAAAATCTTCAATTTAAAAAACATTTGCCGGTGCATATTGGTGCCGCCATTTTTAATTTTAATAATTTGACACAGAATTTGAATTTAGTGACCATGACTTTCTTATAATACATTCTTTGAATTTTAATTTTCATTTAACAGCACGATATATATCGTGAAAATTGGTTTTGAGGGTGGTTTTTAACTTTCAGCGCTCTCCAGCGCTCACATCGATACAACTTCCATCACGCGATAAAAATTATTTGAAAGTGCATATTTTGAACTAGATTAAATAAAAATTAAAAAAAACTTGTCATACATTCCGAAAAAATGATGCCAAAAAATCTAAAAAAAATTACGAAATCGCTTTCTAATGGAGTACTATGAATCCCCAAAATTTGGGCAAAAACAAATTTTTGGTTGTTCCGGTTCACGTGGAATGCCCCATAGGCCATATACACAATTAATTTTAAATTTTAAAGTATTTATTTATGCCTTCAGAAGAAAATAAATTACAATGACGACAATACCACCAAAAAGAAAACGACGTGATTGTAAATTTACTGAAGAACTGGAAAAAGGACTTTTCCTTTTATAAAAAATGTATTTTAATTTCTACAGATGAAGGAAATGTCCATTGCAAAATTTGTAACGGAATATTCTCCATAACTTTTGGTGGAAGGCGTGATATATCACGACACATAATTTCAGACAAACATAAAAGACCGGTGCAGGCATCTGCTTCATCCTGTAAACTGGGCACACTTTTTCGACAACAAGATTTTGGTATTAAAGAAAAAAAATTGGCCATGGCGGAAGGAATTTTTGCATTTCATGCAGTTCTCCATAATCACAGTAAAATATATTTTGAGTTTTATTCCTAAATATATAAAAAATTAGCGGCTATTTCAGTTACTTGCAATAATCTTTTGCAAAATCAATACAAGGTAGCCTAGTATATTTTTATCTTTAAATAAATATGTTTTTTAATTTGCCCAGCATTGCATCTTCTGGCATCTGGTCAGTTTAGGATAGAGGAAACACTACACATTAGTGTTCCTAAGGGGACATCTAAGTACCACGCCCAATTTTGCTTAACTTCGGGAGTCAAATGAGAACCGGTTATTTCAACATGGGAGGATCGTTAACATTCTGTTAATTTTGCCAATAATAAAACAAAGTAGAAAACATCGTTCCATTGAACCAAAATCAATTTTCGAGATTTTGATGAATAAATTAATTAGTTTATCGCATTACGCTAGAACGTGACATCGACTAGTGGAAGTTTTATCGATTGTTCAGTTGGTACCTACGACTTATAGGAACAGTTGGAAATATCAGGGCGTTGAAGATTAAAAGAGGTTCTCTGCTAAGTTTGTACAAGATATCTAGTAATCAATTCAAAAACAAAAAAAATACAGAGCCTCAAGCAGAACGACCCAAGTCAACTAGAAATATTTCATCAAAATCAAACTTCAATATAAACTCTGAGGTCCCGATAGCGCTTTCAAATATTTTACAAAATACAAAATCAAGTTTATTAAACAATTTTGACGTTAATTAACTGCACAAAAAAGAGTTCCATCTCCATTGCATTTAATCCCATCCAGTAGGTTACGGTCAAATAATTTTCCTGCTACCGATATGTATACAGGTATTCTGTCTTTAAATATTAACACTGACGACCAAAATTATTTAAATCTAGAAAATATTGCATCAATTCTATCTTCAAATTTCCCTTCATAATCCTGAATCACATGTTTCTGCAAGATCACATATCATATCAAAAATTAAAGTTTTTATAATAGATTATATTTTAGGTAAAAAAATATGTAACATAAAAAGCAATAATAATAATAACCTATATTAACAATAAATAAAAAATTAGATTTTAATGATTAATACATATAGTATATTGCTTAATTCATTTTAAATGTATATTTTAAAATTAAATAACTAATTAATAAAAAGTAAATTTAGTTACTTCTAATGATAGTATTTATTTTTAAAATAAAAAAACATGATTTGGTCAAATTTATGTTAATCGTTGACTATCATATTTTATTTTATTTTGAGTTTTTCCAACGATGAACAAAATTTTTTTTTCATGGGGAGGAATGTAGTAAATCCATTACATATGTAGTTTTCCTACAACAACTCCCTAAAATAACCATATTAATACAGTTTCGTAATCCAAAAAAGAAAGCTGAGATAAAATTTTAGTTATGATATATTTCATCAATTGCATTTCATTCAAAATTTGTGTTGTTCTAAAAATTCCGAAACCGTTTTTTAAAAGAATTAAAATAAATATAAAGATGGCATTACGAAAACTAGCATTAAAATGCACTAGAAAAACAAAAGTTTTAGTCGGTCGGTAAAAAATCAGTATTCAGTCAGTCAGTCAGTAAATAACCAGTGATTAATCAGCATCAATGCGTAAACAATCAGTCAGTCGGTCTGAAAAATAAGAAAATGAGTGGTTTAAAAAAATAACGAGTGTTCTATGTTCCCATTAAATAAATAAAATTCTATGCGTTGTAATGAACACTGAACCTGATAGTCAGTCACTAGCAGGAAGCAATCAGGAGACTGTGTGCCTGGCAGGGTTGTAATCCAACGAGGTTCAGCCATGTGTGTTCGAACAGTAATATCCCCCAGTTTAGTAAAAATAATCAACTATGCACTATGCACGCAAAGAGACTGTGTAAACGTAAGTAAATAAGCAAGACAAACAACATGGTCTCAGACGACTCCGTAGACCGAAGAAACCGAGATTCCCCAACCCTTTATTGCTTCGAAAACCTAATTAACAGATCATTTACAGCAACTTAAGCATACGATGGATGTATTAGAAATATATTAAATGATGAAACAAAAATGGCTGTTGAATTTGTTAGAAATTTAATAAATGATTTTGGCAATTATTCAAGTTATTGATAATATATCATATGATGTAATAAAATTGCTGAATTTGTTAGAATTAGAAATATAATAACTGATGTAAAGATTTTTAAATAAATTGTTATATAAAAAAAATATGAATTCCAAAAATAATATTTGTAATTTTCCAATCTTGATTTCAAAAATGAATCCATACAAATGAATAACGTTACAAGAAAATAATTAATTTTTTAAATAACTTTTCTTTGGTTATTGTGCATACAAACATATAAAATTCTCCTATTTAATTTTTTAAAATAATAATTACAACTTTAATGGTTGAGTATATGCTTACGATCAGTCTCACAATTACTAAAACTAAATTACTATTACTAAAGTAAATATCAAGAAAATTTCATGAAGCAACAGCAAGCAAAATGAGAAAAAAAATAATGTGTCGGACCGGGTGAAAATAAAATAAAAATTAAAAAGATGATCAGTTGTATTGCATGCATTGATTCACGTAGAAGAAAACTGTTTACAACGATTATTACAAAATTATGGTTATACATGTTATAATTTTTTAACAACGTATTCGTGTGTTGTGTTTATTTTGTGATACATTTCTAAACAATAATAGAAGACTTCTAACATTTCAATTTTTTACAAATAATTTTACTATTGTTATAAGTGATTCCCGAAACTAAAAACAGTTATACTAGCTACTTTGAAACAAAAACTAAATATTAAACCCTTAACACAGGCTGAAGTTGTGATAACTCGGGCCGCGGTTTCCGTCCCTTCATATTTAAATATACGTATTATAAACGAAAAAAAAATCAAAATAACAATAACGTTTGCGATACATAAATTACTAATTAAAATACGTTTAATGTTTGTAGCAAACTAAAAAAAACTTTTATTAAAATTACTATCCATTGTATCATTATTAGTCCTTAATGGTGAGGGGTAGGTAACACAAACCAATAATTATACTAAAAATAATGTTGACTAAAGAAAAATACACAAAATATCATTCTTTTATGTTGGCAACAAATGCGTTGGTTAAAAAAACATATAATATTGAGAATTTATTCATATGGTTTGGTCTAAACTGCTTAACCACATTTATTAATTTATGTTTTACTGATTTATTATAAGTTGTTTAGACCTTAGTTACCGACATAATAATGACGTTCTTAATTCCCAAGGGAATTATAAGAGGGAGTTATGGATTCATAATAGACCTAGTTTTCATTATAAATTTTTGTTTTGTTTATTTATAAACAACATTATTTACATAAAGCCATAGTAACGAATAACAATAACCCAGCAATACAATTTGAAATGAAAAACAACTAACTTGATCAATAAAAACGAAAAATCATGCTATCAAATACTTGATAAAAATTAATGTTTTAGTTTAATAAATGTTTTAGGTAGTAAAACATAAAATTATTTATGTATCACGTGAATTATTAGATGTCAATTACCTTGTGAAACTTACTAACCCTTGGGCCAGAGGCCCTCGGGTAGTAAACGTTTCCCTCGGTAATTAACATCCTCATAATTCCCTTGATACCTAAATAACTATTATAATCTGCATTTAAGGCAAACATGCCTTTATGATTTAATGACTAACGCAACTTATTTTAAATAATTGGATATCAATAATGAATGGATGAAAATCTACTCTGCATACAAACAAATTTCCTCCAATCACCACTAATTATGTATTTCTAAACATTCAAATGAAGATATTTAATTTAAAATAACAGCAAAAAACAAACTTTGATTAAAACTTTTGATATTTTCATAAAATATACCAATTTTTCTTTTTAAACGAAAAAAAAATCATATTAACCAGAATAAACATATTAACCTGTAGGAAAATTATATGTCATTGTCAGAAACATTTCAATTTATAATACACAAACAGATTTTTGCTTCTAAAAATATAAGAACATAACATAAATGTAAAATAAATATGAGAATAGGAAAATTTTTCGTTTCGTAAAAAAAATGAAAAATATTAAATTTTAATAAATTAAAATGTTTAACGAAAACTAAACAGGGAATAAAAGGAAAATAGATTTTGAATCAAAACTTAAATTTATGAATTTAAATAAACGATTCTTTTAAAAATTTATTATTCATGTTTCGTTGTTGTTAGAATATAAAAGGAAATAGAAAACACGTATGTGTTTGGGATATGTGAAAGAAAATTCAATTAAAAATGGTAGGTTTCACGGGTTATATTGTCATTTAGGATTATACCCACGCAATCCTTGACTAATAAATAAAGTTTATGACATCTTGATCGTAAATTGTGTTAAACGAATATTAACAATTGATTAGTCATTAGATTATAAATAACATTTGGCCAAACCAGTTATGTAGATCAATTTTGCTCTATGTTTTGTGCATTTTATAGCATACATTTGTTTAATCACTTCTCTTTTGTTTTTATTCGTAAATTAAAAAAATATTAACGCATGATTACGAATATTTGTTTTGTTGTATTTCATTGTATGTTATATGTACAACGAATAATAATCAATTTTTCAACTGCTTTTCTTAAAAAACTTAATTAAATTTCAAAAACGAAGTTCATTTCATGTGTATCCATGTTTTGTTTTAGGTAGATTTCATAGAAGAGTCTACCTATTTTAAGTTTAATTTTTAATGTGTCACAAAAAAAACCATACGCTTAATAAATAAAATTGTATGTTTAAGGTGCTATGATTTTAATGATGTTAAAAGTCGACAAAATAAACGATTCTCTAGGAAATGCTTAGTTGTCTAACGATAACTAATGTTTAGAATAAACGTCTGAAATTTAATTAATTTTTTTTAAGAAAAGCAGTTGAAAAATTGATTATTATTCGTTAACCGTCTTCTTGCAGCTCAGGTAAATGAAAGTGTGGAGTGATACTGTTTTGGGTTTCATATAAAACCCACTATTTATATAGGATATAGTTTAAAAAAAACAAATGGATATCAATTATCGTGAATAAGAGTTTGAGAGCAAGAACAATAGACAAACAGAACTAGAAATGGTTGAAAAAATAGAAACGTGTGAGAGAGAGAGAGAGAGAGAGAGAGAGAGAGAGAGAGAGAGAGAGAGAGAGAGAGAGAGAGAGAGAGAGAGAGAGAGAGAGAGAGAGAGAGAGAGAGAGAGAGAGAGAGAGAGAGAGAGAGAGAGAGAGAGAGAGAGAGAGAGAGAGAGAGATTTACATAAATTGATCACCTAATTTTGCAATCCATACAATTCATACAATTTTCGACCGATCTAGTTTCGAACCAATGAGAAAAATTTAAACTTTAAAAAAGTTTATCATTCTCATCAGGGCTAGCCGACTAGATAAACTGCCCAAAAAATGTCACCGCTAATATAAACCAAAAATTAGGTTACATTTCTAGTGAAGTATAAGAAAACAAAAAATTTACATAAACATATATTTGATAGATTCAGGTTTAGTCAATTAGTTTCTCTAGTGATCACTGTTTTGTTATACTCTAGACATACTAGTATTGAATAACAAGCTCGTATCGGCGAGAAGAAGATGACTAGTTTTCACTTGTGTCTATTGACACATAATCAACAATTAATTCAGTAAATTATTTGTGATATAACATCACTCCGATGGAAAGTCTCCCATCAAGAATTTAAGAACTGAATCTAAAAAATTATTTATATAATTATATCACAAATAATTTACTGAATTAATGCTATGAGTTCTAAAAAAATTAAAACAGTAATAATTTGCTTTTTAATTCTTAGAATTTCATACTTCCAATTGAAATCGACAATGGAATAGCAGTTATTGAAATCATTTTACTGTAAAAATATATATGTATATCAATGGGTGGTTTTCAACAATTGTTTATTTTCGCAACAATTCAAATGAAAACAGCGGTTCATCCTTAAAAATAAAGAAAATTTCTTCTCCTGGAAAAAATATTGTGTTAAATTAAAAAACAAAGTTTAAAATTATAAAGTGTAAAGTGGAAAATTATTAGCCTAGGGAGTGAAATGTCTAACAATTCAAAAAAGAAAATTGACATTATGTGAAAGAATTAAGATTTCTATAGACATTAAAACATATTTTTATTAGAAAACTTATATTTGTAATTAATATTTTTTGGAATTGAGAGTTGTCAAAGATTTTGACTATGATGTTAAATTTTATAAGAATTTATGTAACAGACATATGAAATCAATTACACCAACATCAACATATTTTCTTTTATATATTTCATAAAAGATTTAAATAGTTTCTTCTTAACCAGAATTTTATTTCCGTTTTTATGATTAACGACATTGACGTTGATGGTAAGTAGGTAGCAATAAGAAATTTATTTTATATGTATAATATCGGAAGAAATGAATTCATGTTTATGAAAAGCGATTTTGAAAAGAGATTTTTTTGTGTTGGTTTCAATTTGACTAATAATTTGAAAAAGAAAAACGAAAGTATTCTAATGTAATATAGGGGTAGAATTTTGGATACCGATTACGAAGGTTGATTTTTTCGTACCATTTTGATAACGTATTGTGATTACAGTTATTATAAATTTTTGGTAATGGGACTATAAACTACATTAAGTACATTTCACAAAAAATCAGTAGCATCAAGAATTTACCAGTTCAAAATATTAAATAAAAACTAACAATCGACCTAACTAATCTGAGCGTGAAGCCTAAGCGTTAAAATGGGAAAATGCTATTTATGATTTAGGTACATTAATTCCCTGAATACTACTAATCTTAACCATGCATAGTTCTCGCACAAATAAAATTTTTTTACAATACAAAATCATAGTTTTCATTCTTTTCGAGTTGGTAAACAGAAGATTTAATTTACGTAAATTTTCAGTTCTAAGGTTCTATATTTTTAAAAGGTAAAAACGAAGAATGGTTTGGTTGAACTTTGTTGTATCTCTTATGTGTTACAATTACCTTAACCAACAAAAACACTAAAATTACAAACATCCGTTTATCCCTGTTCTTAGGACCTTCGATATTCCAAGAAAATATGAATTTAATTTTCGAAAACGTGATATTTCGACTTATGAATCAAAATACATCAAACAATATCCTATCGTAAAATAAAGTCATTTACTTTTGATTTCTGGGTACCCAGAATCGAGTGGATAGATTCTGTATAATATTACTAGAAAAAATAACCATAATTTATCATATTTACCTTTTGATTTATGTCTTGAATTTGTTGTCTCATATGTTTCTTTTTCCGGTATTTCTTCTTTTATAGTTTTTCCGTCCAAAGCCATCTGATTCAATGAAAACAAATAAAGAAAAAGAAAATCCAATTAATATTTATAGTATATCAACTTTTTAAAAACTAATATAATACAGTATAAATACAATTTTATTTTGTAATTATAAAGTAATGTGTCAAAACTATATAACGATATATTTATCTACATATATTTATATTATCATATTTAATAAACGAAAAAAAATCGTTAGATGACGCGCATGCCTTCAACTTTTATTTTAGAAAAATGAAAAAAAAAAATTATATATGAAATACCACAAGTGTGCAACATTTGAAAGTAAACATCTGTGTGATGTTAAAGATGAGGTTCATTATTATAAGAAATATTCTACAATTTTGTAGTTTTTTTTAATTTTATATAATTTTTTAACTATTAAAACACATTTATTCCACATGTTTCAAAATGTATAGAAATATATACTGTTCATACATGTTTTTTGTTTTTAATTCAACTGGGATTTGGGATCAACTTCTCATTCTATCATAGTAGACAAATTTATTAAATTGAAGTGAATTTTTATTTCAATGTGGACTGTGAACTGTGACGAAGGCAATAGACATTTTGGTCATATCTATGTAAATTGTGTTCATATTTTGTTTAGGTGGCTAAATTTAAGGTGAAACATGCTTTTAAAATGTTTTCTTTTGGTGTGATCCAAAATCAGAATTTTTAAGCGTTGAGAAGACACAAGATATAGAAATAAGTTTTCTTCTAAAATGGTCATATCCTATAAGAAGGCATAGAAATACCATGCAGTTTGATCTGTACAGGGCTATAAGAATACAGATACTTTGAATTGTTTAAGATTAAATCTTTCTAGGATGACGCAGAGCCATCAAGTTGCCTACCTGCAACTAAAACTAATGATCGAATAAAAATGAAGAGCATAATGAAATAAGCAAACACTACTTGATGGCAGTTTTAAGAACTTAGAAGAAGCAGCGCAAAATTATCTCGATATTTTCAAAATGATAGCTGCACTAATTTTTTATTCAAAACCGTTTCCATTAAATGAAAAAGTAACATATTTAAAAAAATAAAAAAGATAAAAAAAATAAAATAAATAAAATAAATAAAATAAATGAAATAAATAAAATAAATGAAATAAAAGAAATAAATAAAATAAATAAAATAAATAAAATAAATAAAACAAATAAAATAAATAAAATAAATAAAATAAATAAAATAAATAAAATAAATAAAATAAATAAAATAAATAAAATAAATAAAATAAATAAAATAAATAAAATAAATAAAATAAATAAAATAAATAAAATAAATAAAATAAATAAAATAAATAAAATAAATAAAATAAATAAAATAAATAAAATAAATAAAATAAATAAAATAAATAAAATAAATAAAATAAATAAAATAAATAAAATAAATAAAATAAATAAAATAAATAAAATAAATAAAATAAATAAAATAAATAAAATAAATAAAATAAATAAAATAAATAAAATAAATAAAATAAATAAAATAAATAAAATAAATAAAATAAATAAAATAAATAAAATAAATAAAATAAATAAAATAAATAAAATAAATAAAATAAATAAAATAAATAAAATAAATAAAATAAATAAAATAAATAAAATAAATAAAATAAATAAAATAAATAAAATAAATAAAATAAATAAAATAAATAAAATAAATAAAATAAATAAAATAAATAAAATAAATAAAATAAATAAAATAAATAAAATAAATAAAATAAATAAAATAAAAAAAATAAATAAAATAAATAAAATAAATAAAATAAATAAAATAAATAAAATAAATAAAATAAATAAAATAAATAAAATAAATAAAATAAATAAAATAAATAAAATAAATAAAATAAATAAAATAAATAAAATAAATAAAATAAATAAAATAAATAAAATAAATAAAATAAATAAAATAAATAAAATAAATAAAATAAATAAAATAAATAAAATAAATAAAATAAATAAAATAAATAAAATAAATAAAATAAATAAAATGAATAAAATAAATAAAATAAATAATATAAATTAAATAAAATAAATTAAATAAAATAAAATAAATAAATAAAATAAATAAAATAAATAAAATAAATAAAATAAATAAAATAAATAAAATAAATAAAATAAATAAAATAAATAAAATAAATAAAATAAATAAAATAAATAAAATGAATAAAATAAAATAAAATAAATAAAATAAGCGAGAGATTGGACCCAGAAATCACAGTCGATCAGAATTCAATCCACAAAATATTTATTAAAAATATCTTAAAAGCCTTTTATGACCTAGGTACCACAACGACAAGCGTTCTGAGGCGTTGATGGACGCATTTTTTTTATGGTTTTTTTCAAGAATGAATATCTAACCAATAAATCGTATCACTGAATAAAATATGAGATAGGCTATGATAGGAAAGAGAAAATAAGATAAGAGATTAAAATCAAATTTTTTAAAAGCTTGCAGGAACAAAAATAAAATTAGGTTGCCATTAATCTAAATGGTAGCTTATTCCTTGATCATGTGACCCATTGGTTACCTCACTAAGCCAAAACTAAGATCGAGAGTGATAACGGAGATTGAATAGTGTTCATTCGTTAGCAACATTAACTCATATGTCAGAGGCAGGGGCTGGAGTAAGCGCTTGTCACACCCGTAGATCAAAATTTAAAAAAAAAATATAAATCAACAAAAACTGATCCTCCCCTCCATTCGTTTAAAAATTAATTTAATATTAAAAATTTTGCTAGTTCAAAATATTAAATTTAAGTCCTGTCGAAAGGGATACGCGAGAGTTTCAAAATCAAAACTTTTTGTTCAATTTTTGTATAATTGTCAAAATAGTTGATTTAATCAAATAATATTTAGAATTTAAATGAGATGTCTTACGTAAATTATGAACAGTAGTTTATAGCTTTAATTTATACTTTGTCCAAAGTCCCACAATCCAATGCTCTGATACTGCCAGAAATACTAAAATGCCTGAATGATGAAATTATATATTTAAACTTTAAAGCAACAATATCATAAAATACAGATTTTTTTTGGAAATAATTATTAGGAGCAGTCTCGAACGTTAGATCGCCTGAATACGATAAACTGGAGAATTTTCCCCATCGAATTCACGTAAGCGTGAGTGCAGACAAACATCCAGACACAAGTAAACGAAATATTATAGGATGTCTTCAAAGGTGCTAGAAAAATTATACGAATGGAGGTAAATGTTGTTTGTTTTTGTGTGAATTCGAAACATTGGTTGCCTACAACACACAGAAATTTATCATCATATGTTTTACGATAAAACGATTTTAAAAGTTTTTCAAAACATTCGTTTTTCATCGTTCTTTATTTCTAAAATACAAATTTAACCCATAATTTAAGTTCGAGTAAAATTGTTAATATTTAATTTTTCAATACACCTGTTTAATCACAACAGTTAAAATTAATCATGATAATCCAATTAATTTAGATCCAACCCTCACAATAACTCACAACAAAACAAAACTCTCGAATTAGTGTATAATTTTCATGAATCAATATTTTTCGAAAAAAAACACATACTCTTGTTTCTCTATATATCGTAAATATAATCTCAATTTTTTTTTCCTTATACTTCATCCATGTATACACCACATTCACCTATCAATTTTACTGTCATATTTTATTTATTTTCAAAATTGCACACCTGAACCCTTGGTAATTAAGGGTAGAAAAAAAATATATAAGAACAGATGTTGTTTATTGCTAAAATTCCAAAATTTGAAATTAATTAGATGAGATAGGTGGTACAAAGAACTGTGATTATGAATATTTATTTTCCCATGTTATTGTTAGTACATTTCTGTTGCTTCGAAAATATATATATAATTTCGTTTTCTAATGTTTTTTTTTGTAATTAATTCAGTTTTGCGACTAAACAAGTCGTTAGAGAAAATTTTGTTTCGATGGGAAAATTTGGTTTTAGTAATTTTCTTGATTATATGAAATTTATATTGAGGACATTTATGTACTACAATTTAGGAAAAATTACAAAAAAAAATATGTTTTTTTGTTTAAATAAACAGGTGAAAGAAACATGTCAACTAGCTATCTAAAAAATAAACAAAAAATAATTGTTTCTTTCAATTAAGGAAAATGATTGATGACTAAAACATGTATATATTTTATTGTAATCAAAGTTGATAGTTGACTTGGTAATTCACTTTATTTTCCGTTTATGCTGATTCAAATTAATTTTTTGATCGAAATCAAATTGTTTGGATCGACAACAGCTGTGCAAATTGGTTTCGCTTTTAATGACAATTAAGATAATTATGTAATTATAAAAATCAGTCATGAGCTCATGATGGAAAAATATGTGTCTAGCGTGGGGATTTTGTTGTCTGTGCAATCAGTTTCCCCATTTATCTCATTTCGATCACTATTTAAACCCAGTTTTGAAATCCTATATCACGAATGTTGCAACTTTCCTCTCCTTGGAAGACTAGGTGATTGTTGCTAGGACACTCTTTTATCATTCTTTCAGATGGGGGCCTTTCTCCATGACCAACTCATATACCCGAACAGAAATTTGTCAGGGCTTAAATAAGGTCCTGATAAGGTTTGCCCTAGTCCGAATCAGGCTTTGATAGGGCAGCCTGGCTGGGCTCTGATCATGGGTGTTCCGCTATTTCCCTATCAGGTCCTGATTGGGATTAAGATAATCCTTTGAGATAATCCCTGATCCTATTATTCCAATTATTATTATATTATATATTATATACATAAATTAATCACAATAAAATAAAAAAATTGCAAAAGAAAAAATTTAAAACATATACTATCTTAATCACTATATTATAGTCTTTCAGCCGAGAAGCCATAACTAAAACATACATGAAACGATTTTAACTATATACATATTTCTTAAATGGATAATACTCTAGTGAAATTTAACCAATTGAAATTTTGGCTAGGAAAACAAAAAAAACGAAAAACCAGATCAGTGCCTGATATATTCAAATAAGGTTAACCCTTAAGGAGTATTGTAAATCAGGCCCGAAACGGGACCATATCAGATTACCCTAATAAGATATTGTTGTATAAATCTCCTTTGGTAGAAATAGATTTAGTTAGTAACGATATAGGTTAAGAAATTACTTAAAAATGTAAATTCTTCAAAATCAACAAAATTAATAAATTAAATCAAATTCATTAAATTGTCAATTATGCGAAAATTGCATAAATAATTAAATTCATTAAATTGTTAATTATGCGAAAATTGCATACATCAAAATAATTGCACAAATCGAAATATTTAAATAATTTTATTTGACTTGCAATAAAATTGTTTTTAATGTTTCGATTTTCAATTAAAATTAGGCCAAATATTTTTTGTTGATTTTGGAAAAATAAAATATTATAAATAATTGGATTTTAGTTTTTAAGTTGAGTTCAGTTCGAGTTTTAAGAAAGAATAGTCGAGTTAAGTTTTAGTTTTAATAGTTGATTTTTAAGTAATTCTAATTTCAAGTTCAATCTCAGTTCAAGTGATCCTCACCAAGATAAATAATAATTCTAACTTAAAAATAAGTAAAAATTATAATAAAAGTTATATTATAATTAAAATTATATAAAGAAATAAATTAATAATAGTTTGAAAAACAATAATAAGTGTTTTATAAAAACGTTTTGAGAACCATCCACAGGTAAGAACCACAAACACTGTTGGTACAACAAGTTGAATACAACTGTACCTATATATATGTACTTGTACAAATAACATTACAATTTGGCGCGGCCGGTATTAACCTGTGGTTTTAAAGTGGTTCGAACTAAAACCAAAATAATAAGTTTAATAATTCTATAATAAAATAAAATAATTGTTAAGTGGGTGATAGTAAAAATTTATAAACAATTTTTAAGAACAAGCTAAAAGTTCAAAATACAGTTTTTAAAGTTACATAACATACAGTTATCAAAATTCAAAAGTATCAAGTCATCAGTCAAAAGTACAAGTAAAAAATATTATACAATTGAAATAAACGTTCCGGAGCTAGAAAAAGCTGTCAATTACCACAAAGAAATTTTACTGACAAGAAATCTTCAAGAGACTAGGAATCTATCTATCTCAGTGTAGCTATTGACGATATACAAAAAACTGAAAGCAGCTTAATACTTTTATTTAACAAATGTCAGAGTCTAGTAAAACGGAGCAAGCAAGCAGTTCAGCTACTAGACAACGAAATCTATCCTGTAGTTCAGCTATTGACGACCGTCGAAAAAATAAAGCAGCACACAAAATTTCAGAAGGTAAGCCATCAAATTCTACTTTAAATATATTAAATAACGAATTCGAAACTGTACGCGATTTATCACGCGAAGCCGTTATAAAAAAGAAAACAAATAGTCTAGAGAATCTTAATCTGGAGTCGGTAACTCTGGACGAAGATATAGATTTAAGAGAAAGGGTAGATTCGGAAATTGCTGCCCTCGGAAATTTGACGAATAGTGGAACCGATGTACCTAGTTTTAATAATAAATTAGACGAAGAGTACAATATGATAACAACCAGAGTTAAAAATATACCAAAATACAATGGTGAAATGCATGATGGACTGGAAGACGAATTTTTTAATTTTAAGCATGAATGCGATCGCGCGTACCACACCCTACCAAGCGAATACAGAACCCACTTTTTACAGTCAGTTAGGACACGGTTGTCGGGCAACGCCCTGAAACTTATAAGTGGTATTAATTTCACAAGTTTGACAGAACTTTATAAATATCTTTCCCGAGGACTAAAGGAAGACTCTAGCTATTTTGAGTTATATGGGAAAATGGGGTTAATGGTTCAAAGTACCCACGAATCTGTTACCGAATTCGGAGATAAAATCAACAGATTATTAAGAAAAGCAAAGGCTTTACTTTTAAAATGTGGTTATAGTGATAGTTGTTCTGCCGGGTTGCACGAACTCGAAAAGCAGGCCATAAAATGTTTTAAACTTGGTTTAAGAGAACGAGAAGTAGCTCTTCAAATTTCATTAGCGGAAACGGAATTTGAAACAGTGTTAGAATACGCAATAGAACTGGAAAAATTCAATAATATGCAAAACAGTTTACAGCCAAACCGAAACATACATACTAACACAGAAATATATAATACAACCACAAATTCATATAATGCAAATCAACCTAATTTACAACAGTTTTCCAACACCTTGCCGAGAAATGATATTAGTTGTAGATATTGTAAAAACTACGGACATACATTAACAGACTGTCGAAAAAGATTACGATCGAATTTAGCCCAACAAACTAGTTACCAAGAACAGTTACTCCAGCCTACAAATTCTCAAACTTTTCGTAATGTAGCCCCTCAACAAAATACGTATTTCAACGCTATGCACTATAATCAACCACAGATACCGCATAGTATCCAATATAGGCCAGCTAACAACTGGAATTTGCCAAGTAATTTACAATTTAATAACCCAGTAAATTACACACATAACCAAAATCCGCAAGGACAACGAAATTTTCAGTACCAACAGATTCCACATACAATTCGTACTCAAGTTCCAAATTTAAGTAATTCAGGTCCCCGCATCTCATACGCACCAAAACATGTTCAGTATTACGAAACTCCAAACACCCAACAAATTAAAACATTCACCTCCTCAAATTATACAAATTCCAATGAACAACCACCTGAAAATATTAATAATGATTTAAACTAACTAGGGCTGAATTGCAACCCACAATTCAAAGCCCAAACAAATACCTAAATAATCGGGAACATGAAAATTTTAACTTAGGCATATATGATGCTACTAAATCAACTGGCAACTGTCCAGAAATTAGTGTTAATTTAGATATAGGAAAAAATATAATTACTACACTTTTGATTGACACTGGAGCTGAAGTTTCTTTAATTAAAAGATCCAGTATAAACCAAAAACATATTTTAAATACTACAGAAAAAGCAATTATTAGAGGTATTCACAATCAAACAAATTATACATTAGGTACAGTAATAGGCGCAATTTCAAATAATTTACTACCAATTAAGTTTCATGTAATTGAGGATATGAATTTTCAAAGTGATGGTATTTTAGGACGAGATGTTTTAGCTCGAAATTCAATAGTAGATTTTGTTAGCAATAAACTAATAGTATTAAGCACAAGGAATCAAAATCAAGTAATTTTCCCCTTTTCATGCAAACCACGAAGTGTAGGAGAAATTGAAAAAAATAATAAATCGGAACTAAATGATAGTACGGCTATCAAAGCTATTTGTAACAATGAATTCAAAACAGTACCAAATCGACAACTTGATAGACTCAGAGCAAGTCAAGTGGTAGATAATCAGATTGGAAACCTTAACGAAAAACAACCGTTAGTTGAATTGAACAAAGTAGTACCGAATGTATCAGGTCCTAGTAGCGAGAATTTAACCAATCCTAGAATCATTCGAAATGATGGGATAACAAATTCGAATCAGATACATCATAGAGGCAGTTTCAGAGAAATCCTCAGTACAAGTTACAAAAATGTTCAAATAGAAAATAATAAAGCGTTAGTTAAGGATTATTCAAACTCATCTATTCTACCAAATATCGTTGCTACTCAAATAAAAACAATTCCACCACGATCAAAAAAAATATTGTATTTTAAAATCAATGACGATAATGATAAAGAAGTCGTTTGTTTCTCTAAAGAAGTGTTACCAGGTGTATACACCTCTAATGTGGTTGCTAAAATACAAAACAATGTAGTACCCATAAGTGTAATAAATATAAATAATTTTGAAGTAGATTTAGAAAATTATGTGCCAGAATATGATAGTTCGGATAACTTTTTTGAAATACCAGAAATATCAGAAAATTTAGATTGCAATAGAAATAGTGATAGAATAAATAGAATTTTAAATAATCTTAATCTAGATAATGATCTTAATAAAGAAGAAAGAGACTCTATTGTACAATTAATAGTAAATCATCAAGACTTATTTCACTTAGAAGGAGATAAAATTTCTTATTCATCAGCAATAACACATACAATACCCACGTTACCAGATAAAGCCCCTATCAACCAAAAAATGTATAGAATTCCACAAACACAACAGGAAGAAATAAACAAATTTCGGAAATGCTCGAAAATAATATAATAGTTCATAGTAAGAGTCCTTACAATGCTCCTTTGCTTATTGTTTCAAAACGTCCTGATAAGTCCGGCAATAAACGATTTCGAGTGGTTGTTGATTTTAGGAAGCTTAATCTGATAACAATAGGTGACGCATTTCCCCTTCCGCGCATAGAAGAAATTTTGGACCAACTTGGTCACTCTAGATATTTCACCACCCTTGATCTAGCTAGCGGATATCATCAGATACTAGTTGAACCTAAGGATAGAGAAAAAACGGCTTTCAGTAGTACTTTAGGACATTTTGAATTTAACAGAATGCCATTTGGATTGAAAGGAGCCCCTGCCACTTTTCAAAGAGCTATGAATCACGTCTTAACGGGTTTGCAAGGCATTGAGTGTTATGTGTATTTAGATGATATAGTTATATACGGTAAAAATCTAGAAGATCATAATCGTAAAGTTATCAGTGTGTTCGATCGACTTAGAAGGTTTAATTTAAAATTACAAATCGATAAATGCCACTTCCTTAAAAAAGAAATTATTTATTTAGGTCATAAGTGCAGCGAAGAAGGTGTGAGAAAAGATGATTCAAAAACGGATTCAATTTTAAACTTCCCGATTCCCAAAACAATTAAGCAAGTTCAATCATTTTTAGGATTAGCAAACTATTATAGGAAATTTATTAAAGACTTCTCTAGAATAGCAGCACCTATTAATAAGTTATTACAAAAAAATATAAAATTTATATGGACTGAAGCATGTCAAACATCTGTTGATTTATTAAAAGAAAAATTAACCTCAGATACGGTACTAATATACCCCGATTTCAATAAACCTTTTATATTAACCACAGACGCTAGTAGTGAAGCGTTAGGAGCCGTGTTATCCCAAGGTAAACCAGGAGAAGATAGACCAATCGCCTATGCAAGTAGAAGTTTAAATAAAGCTGAAAAAAATTATTCAGTTATTGAACAAGAGCTATTGGCTATTATCTGGGCTACAAAAAATTTTTGTTGCTACTTATACGGGCGACAATTTACCGTATATACGGATCATAAACCTCTTAAAGGTGTATTTAATGTCAAAGATCCAACATGTAGACTAGTCCGTTTTCACAATAAGCTTTCAGAATTCGACTATAAAATAGAGTATAAACCTGGGAAGTTAAATGCCAACGCGGATGCGCTCAGTAGACTTCCATATGAAGATAACGAAAACAATTCTCCACAATGTCTAGTGATTACGAGAAATCAGGCCAAACAAATAAACAATACAATGGATAATACACATCCTTTACAAACACGAAATGAAGTTCAAAATTGTAATGAGAGTAAGGCTACAGTAACACATAGTAATAATAACACTAACGAAAATCTAGAAGTTGAAAATAAAGTTCAAAACCATGCAGATATAACATCCAATGACGATGAACTAAGCAATGGTGAAGAAGAATGGCTAACTGAAAGAACAGAAATAGATCAAGTTATGAAAGACTTCCATGACTTACCACTTGGAGGACATCAAGGTGTTTTTAAAACCTACCACCGTATCAGAAGACAATACCAGTGGAAAAATATGTTAACTGACATTATCAAATATATCAAACAATGCAAAATATGCCAAAAAGTCAAAACCGTACGGTACAATAAAATGCCAATGATATTGACAGACACACCAACAAAACCATTCGACAAAATATATTTAGATATTGTAGGTCCATTACCTCGTACTATTAGCGGTAATATGTATATTCTAACGTTCCAAGATGATCTCACAAAATTTACTGATTGCTACGCTCTACCTAATCAAGAAGCAGCTACAGTGGTGCGTGTATTTTACGATGAAATTATTAGCAGGTATAGAATACCAAAACAACTACTGACCGACCAAGGGTCAAACTTTACAAGTGAAGTTTTTAAAAAGGTATGCAAATTATTAAAAATCAAAAAACTCCAAACCAGCCCTTATCACCCTCAAACCAATGGTTCTTTAGAACGCACTCATCGCCCACTAAAAGATTATTTAAGATGTTTTGTTGATGAACATCCTGAGCAATGGGACATGTGGCTACGCCAAGCGGTACATGTCCACAACAATACCATTCACAGCGGTACGAAATTAACGCCTATGGATTGTTTATTCGGGTTCACAGCTGACATGCCATCAAATTTAAAAAAAGCACCAGCTCCTCTGTATAATGCAGACGATTACTTTTTAGAACTTAAACATAAACTACAAAAAACACATTTAATAGCCAGGGAAAATTTAAAAAAGTCAAAAGAACTTGCAAAGACGTATTATGATAAAAAAACCAACCCAGTCGAGTTCAAGATAGGAGATCAAGTTTTAATCAAAAACGAAGCTAAACATAAAGGTTTAACATGTGCATGGCAAGGTCCATATACAGTATCCAAAATCAATAGCCAGACCAACACTACAGTAGAAATAGGTAACAAACAGAAAACTCTTCACAACAATCGCTTAAAATTATTCAGTGACAGTCCATCAAGCATAGAATAGTAGCTACAAATATAACGATTTTTTTTAACTTTTTTCCTCATTATTCATTTATTTTTAAATAACGTTATCCATCTAAATTTTTAGCTATTAGTTAAGACATGGTTAACTTAGTAAGATTTAGAAAACAAATTTAAATCACACAAAATACATTCAAAGGTTCACTATTCTGTCTCAATTGGCATCATTGTTATAATTGTTATAATAATCATTTTAGTTTTAATATTGTTCAAATTTAAGTTTAGAATTAATAAACATAAAAATAAAATCACAAATGTCACGGAAAATATTGTGCTCTTTGGAAATAATACCACAGAGACTCTACAAGAAATCAGTGAAAACTTGGAAAAATTAGTTAAGTAGATAATTTTAAAATTTAACTTAAAAATTTCATATATTTATAGGAAACAAATTTAAAAATAAAAATGCATAAAAACTTTTTGTTAATAAAATATATAGGGTAAAGTTTTGGTTTCATTTTAAATTAATTGATATTATGTAATTTCAAGCACAATTAAGGTCATTGTTTTGTTAGTAGTCGATAACTCCGTTAGTTCGTTCATTCCGTTAGTTTTTGATAAAAATTATTAATAGTTCATTTTAAGGAAAATTTAGTTTTAAGAACAATCCTCGAAAGGTTGTTTGTTCACTTTATGTTACATAAAATTGATTATGTTAACATAAAAAAAAAAAAAAAAAAAATGCACCCGAAGTAATTAAAATTATAAAACTAATTAAAATTTCAATTTTTTCCGTTTAAAATTACTTCAACTAAAATATAAAAATCTATAAAATAAGACACGGCTTATAAAATTTATATAAGCAAAATAATAATAATAATTACAAATAACATTATATAAAAATATATAAATTTTTTATCTCAATAAATTCAATTTATATATAAAATTTTATGATTAAATTATCACACAGAAAATAAAATTTTTAATTATAAAATTATCTTAAATAGTGAATATTTAATAGGGTATCTTGCATAATTATGTTTAATCAAAAATTTAAAGTTTTTATAATATATTACATTTTATTTACGATAAAAATACAAAACACAAAACAGTAATAATAGTAATGAACTATAACCACGCTATTTTGCAAATACATACATATAAAACAAAATAAAGCTAAAATTAAATTTTAATTATTAATATAATTATACATATATATTGTATTGCTTAATTCATATAATATAATCAGTCGATGGTAAATTTAAAGAGATTTATACAAGTATAAATATAATTATTTATTTAATTAATTTTGTGAAGGAAAGTAATCAGATAGTTATAATTAAAATAAAAGTATAAAATATAGATAGTTTTAAAGAAAATTTAATTTTAAGAACAACCCTCGCAAGGTTGTTCACTTTATGTTCACATTATAAATTATTATGTAAACATAAAGAATTGTTGATAGATTCCTTCGGAGGGCGGAGGAATGTTGTATAAATCTCCTTTGGTAGAAATAGATTTAGTTAGTAACGATATAGGTTAAGAAATTACTTAAAAATGTAAATTCTTCAAAATCAACAAAATTAATAAATTAAATCAAATTCATTAAATTGTCAATTATGCGAAAATTGCATAAATAATTAAATTCATTAAATTGTTAATTATGCGAAAATTGCATACATCAAAATAATTGCACAAATCGAAATATTTAAATAATTTTATTTGACTTGCAATAAAATTGTTTTTAATGTTTCGATTTTCAATTAAAATTAGGCCAAATATTTTTTGTTGATTTTGGAAAAATAAAATATTATAAATAATTGGATTTTAGTTTTTAAGTTGAGTTCAGTTCGAGTTTTAAGAAAGAATAGTCGAGTTAAGTTTTAGTTTTAATAGTTGATTTTTAAGTAATTCTAATTTCAAGTTCAATCTCAGTTCAAGTGATCCTCACCAAGATAAATAATAATTCTAACTTAAAAATAAGTAAAAATTATAATAAAAGTTATATTATAATTAAAATTATATAAAGAAATAAATTAATAATAGTTTGAAAAACAATAATAAGTGTTTTATAAAAACGTTTTGAGAACCATCCACAGGTAAGAACCACAAACACTGTTGGTACAACAAGTTGAATACAACTGTACCTATATATATGTACTTGTACAAATAACATTACAATATGCCCTCTGTGGACTGACCAGGATCTGATCACGCCCTGACTGTATTCAGGCTTATTTCTTTCCCTAACTAATTTCTGTTCGGGATGTTACGCAATAACATCCCGAGTCCCATTTGATAGTTATTGTAATGATTTTTTTCGTATATTATGAATGATAAATAAATAAATTTCAAAAGAAATTTATGCCCGAATTAAAAAAAAAAAAGAAAAACAAATATCTCAGTGTTCAAAAAAATCAACGAAATAAATATGTGTTAGAAAAATATACGAATAAGCAATAGTTGTGTAATAAAATTATGTGGATTCTCATTTATTATGGAATAATATAAGAATGTTCTCGACTACGATTTAAAAAATATATTGAGTTTTATTGGTTAAGAATATTGTCCATTATCCTCCATACTGTTGTCCTAAACAAACATTTAACGTTAATAATTTTTTAATGTTAATATGTTTATCAATCGATGATTAATCAATCGTTTAAAGATGATTTGTTTTTAAAATGCCATCGAGTGAGTGGATTGTATAATTAAATACGTGAATCTTAAATAATTGATAGTAATGAGAGGATTCACATTGTTGGCCTTGATGGACTATTACGGCATTTAGTAATTAGTGACTGGATAACTACTTGCTGGAATTGAAAGGTTTGGTAAGTCCATCCTTATTTTTTGTTTTTATGATTTTATGGTTTCTTGTTTAGGTATTTAAATACCAGTTTCTTTTCTTTCTTGCTGAACGTTACAGTGGCGCCCAAGGTGGGGTTTGAACCAACGACCCTTTGATAAAGAGTCTCCCCAAGGACTAAATTAGATGATAAAAAAACGCGATGAAATATCGATGTAAATAATAATATTTATAAACAAAAAAAAAAAAAATGTATATGTATTTCAACATTTTTCGTTTTACAAAGAAAACTAGATCCAAGAGTTTTGAACAAGAAATCACAGAATTACTGTATTTTTATTCAAATATATAGAAAATAATGACGTAAAAAAAATTATTGTATGCTACTCGGTCTAAGTTTACGACGAATTGGTGTCACTCGGACATATGCTTTTGCTCGGTTATTGCTTTTAAAGTATTTCTAACATTACAACTAAGAATAATCTATGGCTACAGTTAGCCATCAATTGAAGTATTTACATAATTAAATATTAGCGCACTATATTTACAGAACATTAATTTTAAATATTGCATTTTGAGTCTATAGTTTGGCGGCCGACCGTAGGGAGGCCGACAATTATAGACGAAACACAAAAAGTTACTTTAGCTCCGAATTCAATACACTATTTTTTCGGCAAACGTTTAAATTTGTTTAAAAATATGAAATTAATGCATCAAATTTTTTATAAATATGTTTTAGGTAATAAATTTTCTGAAATTAATTTTTATTGATTTTAATTCATTAAAATGAACTGAAATGCATTCTGGTTTGAACAAATTAATAATATCATGTTATTTTACTTTACTGCCGCCGTAAAAATACTAAAATTACTTTACTGCCGCCTTAAAAATATGAAAATTACTTTACAGCCGCCGGCAGATAAAATAAAAATGGCATTACTTTTGCAGCCGTCGGCTAAAAAGTAAGACTTTAGCTACTCCCCAGCGGCAGTAAAGTTAAACTTTACAGCCGTTTGCCGAAAAAACACGTATTTGTATTCATAAACAAATTACACAATTAACATTAAAAACAGTAAATTAATAGTAATTATACACATTAATTTTCATCACAGTAGGCGGTTTATATACAGGGTGAACCATTTAACTCGGCACAAAAATAGGTCTCAATTTAAGAAAAAGTGGTGGTCCATTAGAAGATCTGGAATCTTCATCTTAATAAAAAATAAATAATAACATTATGAAGCCTAACCAAAATCATTCAATTTTTATCTGAAGCTTTTTTTTTCAAAATTGCGTTGTTTGGAAGATATTGGGTTGTGCCAACTTAAATGGTTCACCCTGTATATATATTTGTTTGAATTTATCGTAAATAGTTCTATTTTTGTTATCTCCTAGGGAGAAAATGATGCACTACGCTCCCGCAAATGAAAAAGCGAAATTGAACTTCATATACAACTCGTGCAAAACATAATTTTTTTTAATAAATTATTTAAAAGAAATAATATATAAGAAAAAATCAAAAGAAAATGAAATCAATAATTCAAAATATGAACAATAGATCAGTCATATAAGTTTATGAAACAATGGCACCTGAAATCCCTAGTTCATAAAAATATATCAAATTTTTAGAGTAGTAAATTGTAAATCTTGTAAATTTCCTTTTTTTGAATTCATAAAAATTAAAAATATTTTCATAAATTTCAAAGTTCGACGAAAACTATCAAATGACGACAAAGTGTGAAAAGAAGAATAATAAATAAAACAAACAAAAATATGTGTTATGTATAGTCTGACTTGTGAGACTTACCCACCAACTAGTAGTTCTACAGTTGTTGTATGGAATGCACAAAAATATGTCACTCTAGAAACACTAAAGCTAAAATTTTCAAACTTGGAAAAATAAGAATATTTTTTATTAATCAAAGCAATCTGTTTTTTTATATGAAGTTTGCTTGTTTTCATGGTTAACTTTTTTAAAAAAAATTGGAATTTAAGTAAAATCACAAAGCCGACTTGATTATAAATCTTTTCGATCTCATTTTCTGGTGTTCTTAAAGTTTTGTTACTGTTTTTGGGTTACTTCTAAACCTTTTAGATATTATTTCGGCCTGAAAGACCTAGGTATTACATGGCATTTCTCGAAGTTTTAGGACCTACTGATTCTAAAAAAGCAAAAAAAAAATGTATGTCTGTCTGCCATCATTATGTGTGTCAAAAATAGCAAATTTTCATTTTTTCAATTTAGCAATTTCAATAGATATAATTTCAATTTTTTTGAAAAATATAATTATTTTTTATATGACATGAAATTTTATTATTATTATTGAGAATTATGGCATCATAATTTTGTCAAAAGAATGTTGTCAAGTGTGTCAAAAGAAAGATTTTTATTTATTTTTTTGCCTAGTTTTTTGGCAAAACATAAAACTAATTATTTGTAGGACATGAAATTTTATTATTATTATGGAAAATTATGGCATTATAAGCTTGTCAAAAAATAATGTCAAGTGTGTCAAAAAATGGTTTCATTTTTTTTAGCCAATTTTTTGGAAAAAAAATATTGCTGTTTTTATGACGTAAATGTAATTGAAAATGAAATTGGATATAAATTTTTGAATTTGTTATAGTTTTTGAATTATTTTTGGAATTTTGAAAAAAGTTTGTAGTTTTGATTTTGTAATAAGTTTTGCAATATTTTTAGAATTTTGGAAAAAGTTTTAATTTTTGTTTTTGTTATAATTTTTGCAATATTTTTAGAATTTTGAAAAAAATATTATTCTTTTTATATAAAATTTTAGAATTTTAAAAAAAGTTTCAATTTTTGATTTTGTAAGAATTTTTGGAATATTTTTAGAATTTTAAATAACTTTAAATTATTAACTTTAAATATTTGATTTTATTATAATTTTTGGAATTTTTAAAAAAGTTTCAATTTTTGATATTGTTATAATTTTTGTAATATTTTTAGAACTTTAGAAAAAGTTTAAATTTATGAATTTTAAGAACTTTTTGAATATTATTAGAATTTATTAAAAGGTTTATATATTTGATTTTATTCTAATTTTTGGAATATTACGTAAATGTAATTGAACATGGAAATTTTTGAATTTGTTATAGTTTTTATTTTTTAAATTTTGAAAAACATTTGTATTTTTGATTTTGTAATAATTTTTGCAAAATTTTTAGAATTTTGGAAAAAAATTTAATATTTGATTTTGTTATAAGTTGTGCAATATTTTTAGAATTTTGGAAAAAAATAGAATTTTTGAATTTTTTATTTATGTATATATTTTTAGAATTTTGAAAACGTTTCAATTTTTGATTTTGTAAGAATTCTTGAAATATTTTTAGAATTTTGAAAAATTTAAAATTTTTGGTTTTATTATAATTTTTGAAATTTTGAAAAAGGTTTCACTTTTTTGATATTGTTATAATTTTTGCAATATTTTTAGAATTTTGGAAAAAGTTTAAATTTTTGATTTTATTTAATTTTTACAATCTTTTTGGAATTTTGAAAGAAGTGTGAATTTGTGATTTTGTAATATTTTCTCGAAACGCTAAATATACATCGCTGACCAAAACTAAAAACAATGTCCTCATAAAAGTTTTTTTCCGAAAACTATATCAAAATCTTTAACCCAGACTGAAGTCTTGATATCTCAGAGCTTGAGATTTCAGCCCCTCCATATTTATTTCCTTGGATTCTAAACATTTTGTAGCCATGTGAATTATCAAACAAATATTTGTAAGTAACAAATATTTACTGTCGATAAATTGTCCTTGAATATGGATGAAAATGCGTATTTGTTGTTCATTAGATAAGTTAAAAAATATTCATACAAATTTAAAGCAATCTATCTATATGCAAAACATAAAATTTATCATTTATTAAACTCTGAGAGAAAGGATGTATGTTTTTCAACGATTCAATTCTTCTTGTGAATTTTGTTTTTGTAAATTCTTTTTTTTATCTTAAATGCCTACAATATCCAAACACCAAAAATAAAATATAAACCCCGCATGGTTTTATTTTTAAAATAAATGCGGGCGCTCGTAAAAAGTAAAAATCTGATCATCGATTATTTGTGTACAATTTTAGAAGAAAATATGATGATTTTTGCTGGATAGTTGATTAATTCCAGTTAAGACATTGGTGTTTTATTTATGTACATCAACACCTCAGAATGCATGTTGTTGTGAGACCTAGGTCTTGCAAGGTTTTTATGTGTTATTGTAACAAATATTGTAATTCCTACTATACAGCACATTTTATTTAAAAAAATAAGTAGTGCTTACTTTTCGATCTTTCAACGTTTATTGAAACCGGTTGTTGCAGTTGACGGTGAATTCCGAGTAACTGTTTTGTTAATTCTGTGATTTGAAAATGAAAATGTAGATGAAAATGTTGATTTTTCCTGAATATCATTTTCAGCTCCTTTCCTATTATACTGTTTTCTGGCTATACCAGTCCGGCATTCTTGCATTTGTAATAGAACAACATTTGTATTCATGAAGTAAACGTTTTATTTTATTTCACAATTCGGCTGACGAAATCGAATTAGAAAATAAAGAACAAGGGTCAGTTGACGATAAATGTTGATGAGCTAATTAATAAATATTTGTGAAATTTCTCTATAAGTGATTTCAATACATTCTTTAAAATTATCAAACCACATTTTCATACCAGAACGCCATCTTGTTTCTCATATAACAATTAAAACTTTCAGGTTGCCAACAATGTCATAGTGGATAAAGTTGGATATAAATACAAATCATAAAAAATCCGAAAAATAAATAAACCAATAAGCATTTCTTGTATTACGAAATATTAAATTTATCGTAACATTGGTTCAGGATATAAAATTGATTTAACAATAAACGTCCACATGAAACACATGGAGTCTAATTTAAATTCCATTTTGGTTTTCATTGTTGTAGTTTTTGTCAAAATCTGTTTGCTGAAAATATTTATTCAAAATGTTTTCAAACCATCGCAAATTCATGTATAATTAGAATTCTAACATACTTACGTGCATATATATGCATTAGTTAATTTGAACATGTCAACGATAATATTTTAAACAAATTAATTATCAAAGTTTTCAACGAAACTATGCATATTATCTTTTCGATTTAAATTAAATATAAAATAAAATAATATATAAAAAAATTAAAATTAAATTCTGTAAGGTATCAGGTGGGAATTATGACACAATAAAAACCATTTTACCGGATTCATTTTGATTTGTTGGGTATTATATATTTTTTCCCTTCAACTGGTATTGTTTTTCTTTCTTTTGTGTTTGTTCGGAATTAAATGCTGTAATTTATTGTATTTGTATATTATCATATTTATGTGTAATATGAAAAATTCGAAAGGAAAAACGTTAGATTTTTAAGATTTTGGTTATCTTAACGGTTATCGTTATAGTGGTGGGTTGTAATAAAAATCGTATTTATTGCGATAGAAAGTATCAATAAAATTTGAAAAGTTTTTCATATTTTTTTCGGTTTATAGGTTTTTTTTTGTGTGCCAATTTACTGGTAAAAGCTGTTACAAAAAAAGTTTCAGTTTTAATGTTAAACCATTTTACTAGTTGGTTCGCTCATGTTCTCACTGTTGAGTCTTGACAACAAATTTAAACTGATTTTGTAGCAAACTACTAACAACTTAGAATCATATAAATGTGGGATATGGATTGGTAGAAATATGATAGGATCACATTATCAAATCAACAGACAGTGTTTTTCAGCAGGTTGCATTTTCGGCTACGGTACATAGTTACTTAACAAAATAAGGAAAAAATTGAATATTATAGTTTAATTTATAGATTCGATATTTTTCCTATCTCGCCCTCACCAATTTATGCTTTAGATATAAGTACCCTGGTTTCTATAATCATCTCACAATTATAGTAAAAATTTTTTTTCAAATTTTCTTATTTTCAAGACGATCTGCGATTAAAATTAATAAAATTGGGTTTTCTTGTTGAAGATTTTTTTTTCTTGTAAGATGAAAAATTTTCTGGATTATGTCAAAATAAAAAGAAAACAAAAAAAAAAAAGTTTCAAGTGGAGATTTCATTTTCATTTAATCTGTTATTTTCTTTTTTGCTCTGTTTTGTTTCTTATATTCTGAAGTAGCATCTGTAGAATTAGAAAAAAAATAAGTTAATTTTTATGCTAACAGTAACAAAATACAGATGATATTCATTGATTTTGATAGAGTAAACCGTGTGAAAATAAATTAAAATAAATATTTCAAAATTGATTTAATTTTAAAAAAATATTAGCATTAACTATTAAGTGAATTTTGATCTGATGTTTGTATTATAATTTTTTTTTGTTTTACGGTTTTTCGTGATATAGAATTTGTTTGCGTAATTATTTATTTTTCAACTCTTTAAGTGTAATTCGTGGGATTTCGATTTAGAGAAAAGTAATTAAGGAAACCATTACCACACTAGCATTTTGCTCAGGCATGTCCTATTCCATCCGGCCCCTATCAGAAATCATACCTAATTTCACTAATAGAGCACACTCTATTTGTCCTCATCAGGCCCGGACTACGAAGACCTATCTCATCCCTAGTAGTAAATATCAGACTTGGGCCGGATCAGGATCATGTATGATTGTCCAATTAAGGTATGCCAAATTTTTCCTAAATTATATTTTATTTGAATAAATTTCATTTGGTTAACTTTAATTAGAATAATATCCATTTTAGATATACATAATTTGGGAAATTTCACACTTAGTTACCCAAAATTACTGAACTGATTTTAATGTTATATAGCTCAAAATGTAGGTATTGAACAGAGCTAATCAAAATAATAATTCATACTATATAACCTTGAACACTTTCTTTTAGAAAAATAACGGCAAAAATTCAAATTCGATTTTCTAGAAATGCGTATTTTTTAAATTTTTGATTTTTTAATATGTGAAAGGTATATATGTTACTAACATTTTATAAAAAATTCAGGAGGGGAAAATTTTTTGTTTTTTTTATTAATTTTATTGCAACACGCCTTAAAATTTTTCATCATAAAGAAAGCGGAGTTAAAAAATGAACAGTTTTTTTTTGGATTTACATGTATGTTTTTATAATAAATTTTTAATTTTAACTCAAAATAAATATCTTACACATTTTTTATCATTTATTTAATTTTACATTACTAAATTCCGTAGAGTTAGAATAACGTCTAGCTAAGATTGATCCATCATTTGTAGGAATGTATGAGTGATTCGTCGTGTTCCAGGAATTGTTTTTAAATTGGCGTATCTATCAGTAAGTTGATTTCGTTTTGCAATGTAACCTGCCTCCGTTACATAGAAAAAATGCATGTTATCTTGAAAATTGCCTGGAGCTGCTGACCAGTTCTATAACTCCAGAGGTGTTGATATAACTTTGTCGTATTCTTTCTTAAGACTCGCTCTAGCTGCTTTTCTTTTTACTGTTTCTCCAATTTCATCACATCAGAACTGCTCTGACTAGGTAACGAGGAGGTTCAGTTCACCAAGGAGTAGTTAGTTGAAGGCGTACAAACGATTTTTTGATCGCAGTACTGTAGCCACACTAAATTCTGATCTAAGCTATAATCTTATCTGGTAATTGAAGTCACATAATATATATTTTTGTGTTAAAAATAATATAATATTTGCTGTGATAAAATATACTATATCGAATATTAAGTAATCTCTCTGGACTAAAATTGCCCAGCTTAATTTTTTGAGAGTCAACAAAACATATATTGTGATTAAAAATTAACTAAAAGTCAATTTTTCTCCATAAAACAAAAACAATACAACAATACACCTAAGTGAACAAAAAATAGAAACTAGGGAAAAGTATAATATGAACCTACACCAGGGATAGGGAACCTTTTTACCATTAAAGGCCAATTATAATTTTGCAAATCGTTAACAGGCCGCATTATGCCGAGTATTGTTACCAAGTTTGGGGGGTTGCACCTGTTACTATAATGGCTCTTTTAGACTCTGTTCAAAAGCGTGCTAAACGAATTGTTAATTTTTTCTGATCTCGTTGTTTTTTATAAATATCTTCATCAGCAGTGTTCGGATGAAATCAAATCCATTATGCCTGCAAACAGTCAAACTGTTGAGATCACTCACTCACCACTGTCATATAGTCACAGAATGCAGAGGGATTTCTTTGTTTGCAAAACGAAATCCACTCGCTGATAGATACGCCAATTTAGAAACAATTCCTGGAACACGAGGATATCACTCATACATTCCTACAAATGATGGATCAATCTTAGCTAGAAGTTATTCTAACTCTACGGAATTTAGTAATGTAAAATTAAATAAATGGTAAAAAATATGTAAAATATTTATTTTGAGTTAAAATTAAAAATTTATTATAAAAACATACATGTAAATCCAAATAAAACTGTTCATTTTTTAACTCCACTTTTTTTATGATGAAACATTTTAAGGCGTGTTGCAGTAAAATTAATAAAAAAAAAAAATTAATTAATTAATTAAAATTAATAAAAAAAAAAACAAAAATTTTGCCCGCCTGAATTTTCTATAAAATGTTAGTAATATATGTAATAACATATTAAAAAATCAAAAATTTAAAAATTACGCATTTCTAGAAAATCGAATTTGAATTTTTTACCGTTATTTTTCTAAAAGAAAATGTTCAATGTCATATAATGTGAATTATTATTTTGATTAGCTCTGTTCAATACCTACATTTGAGCTATATAACATTAAAATTAGTTCAGTTTGACTGTAGAGCCATTTCAATACACCAGGGTCGAGCAATTTTTTGATTTTTCATCACCCTGTCTGTATCTTAAGACAGGGTTAAAAAGAAAAAAACTAAAAACGCAGAAAATTTTTTTTATCGATGTCAATGAATTCCAATACCTAAATATACAAAATTAAAACCTCATTTCCAAAATTGCATGTTTTTTGCTGATTTCACGTGTTTTTTACCTTCCATGTTTAACATGTTCTTTTAAATCCTTGCAGATGTAAGAGATCAAAAACACAAAATTTAAAAACAAATTATTTTTAGAAAAAGTCAATAAGGTAATATTTCAAGCACAATAAAAATAAACTAAGCATAAATTATAAAAAGCGAGTGTGAAATGTCGTGAGATGTATCATATATTAATGTTTTAATGATAATTTCTGGTCCAAAAAATGATCCACAAAAACTGTAATATCTCAAAATTATAAGTTTATAATGATTAGTTAAAGGGTCAAAATATCATCAAAAAAAAGGTTCTTGTGATGTAGAATAAATTCAAGGACTACAAATGATTTCTCAGATTTATTATCTTGCTAATTTGAGTTTTTTTATCAAACATATTTTGCGCGAGAAAAATGCCAATACCGGTTTTACCTAAATTCAAAATCGCAAGCCCAGTATTGACGTTTACCTTCAATATGGAATAAAATACCGAAAACAATCGAACGAAAAAAGGAATGTAAATGGCTGTTCACGTTTGCCAATAGAAGACGAGCTTGATTTTATATGTAATCAACAGCGAGAGAATTCTTGAGTAATATTTTGTCGCACCTAAATATATTTTAGGTTTATAACAACTAAAATTCCATAAAAAAGAAAAATGATCTTTCAAAATATACACAAATATTGTTAAGTAAATAGAATAACTTAATAAAAAAAACATATATGTATACACACTTAAAATCTACGAAACATTTCTTTTATCATAAAAAAATATAAACGAAAACTTTTTGATTGACGCAAACAAATTGTATATTTTTAAAGGTAAACTCATCATATGGTTTATTTATAATATCTTTTCTTCAATTACACCATATGTTGTTTGTTTGACAGATGGTCTAACACCTGTTGTATCTTATTTGTCAATATCCCATTTGTTTGTGGAAATTAAGTAATATTTAGTGTTTTGTATTTATACTTAAAAAAATGTTAACTTTAAAATATTTGGTTTGAACAATCAATAAAGTATTGTTAATGTTGATTCATATGTTTTGGTGCAATTTGTTTGGTAAGCTTTGTACTGTTTTTGTGTAGTTTTTAAGCTTGTAGTGTAAAATGCAATTTTATTTCTTTTTCCTATGCATATACATATTTCTATTTCAATGTTTTGTTAATTTGTAGTATATTGTGAAGTATATTATATATTGTGAAGCCATCGGGGAAGCCAAATATATACACATGTTTGAAGAAACCCTCTAGCAATAGCACAATAGTATTTGTATGAACAAAATTTGTGATTCTCAAAAAATAAATACATAAAATCTAAAATTTTCAACCATAAATGATTAAAAATATTTTTAAAAATCAAAGCAACCGTTGGTTTAATTTGAGTAAAACCAAAAAGCTTTGAAACATATTTAGTAGTTTAATCAATGAGTGTATAATGAAATAGTTTATTCTCAAGTAAAAGTTTAAAATTCGAGCGAGGCACGAGCGAGAATTTTAATTTGCGAGAGAATAAAATTCATTAAACACGAATCGATTACAATACTTTATTCTCTGACAAAGAATTGTGTATTATAAAAAATAAAAACATTTTTTTCAACTAAAACAATAAATCTTTATTGTTTTAATTGATAAATCAAATTTCTTATTAAAAAAACCCTGATGATAAAAAACGTTCATCTCATACAATCAACCAAGTTCAACTAAACGAAATAAGAGAATTTAATTTAAAAATATGAAGGGGCTGAAATCTCACAGCTCTGAGATATCAAGACTTCGGTCTGGGTTAAGGGTTTGTATATAGTTTTCGGCAAAATACTTTTATGAGGACATGGTTTTTAGTTTTGGGCAGCGATGTATATCAAACATAACTCTTTGTGAAAGTACAAGTATTTTTTATCTCTGTTTAAAAATTTATTACAAAACTAACACGAAACATCAATACGTTGCCGGAAAATTATAATCAATATTCCAAAAATATTGTTAAATTAAATAAAATCAAACTTTTTCAAAATTCCAAAAATATTCCAAAAATTAGAATAAAATCAAATATTTAAATTTTTTCTAAATTCCAATAATATTTCAAAAATTCTTAAAAATCCAAACTTTTTCCAAAATTCTAAAAATATTGCAAAAATTCTTACAAAATCAAAAATTTTTAATTTTTTTCAAAATTCCAAAAATTATAATAAAATCAAAAATTAAAAATTTTTCAAAATTCTAAAAATATTCCAAAAATTCTTACAAAATCAAAAATTAAAACTTTTTCCGAAATTCTAAAAATATTGCAAAAATTATTACAAAATCAAATATACAAACTTTTTCAAAATTCCAAAAATATTTCAAAAACTATAACAAATTCAAAAATTTCCATGTCCAATTTCATTTTATATTACATATACGTCATATAAACAGCTAAATTTTTTTTCCAAAAAATTGGCTAAAAAAATAAATGAAATCATTTTTTGACACACTTGATAACATTTTTTGACAAACTTATAATGCCATAATTCTCAATAATAATAATAAAATTTCATTTCAAACTAACAATTTTATTTTTTTCCAAAAAATTGGGTAAAAAACTAAATAAAAATCTTTTGACACACTTGACAACATTTTTTTGACAAACTTGAAATGCCATAATTCTCAATAATAATAATAAAATTCACTTCAAACAAACAATTTTATTTTTTTCCAAACAATTGGGTAAAAAAATAAATAAAAATCTTTCTTTTGACACACTTGACAACATTTTTTTGACAAACTTATAATGCAATAATCTAGATTTTGGTCTCACATCCAATCCCGACTATCGAGATTCCTCCAAATTCAATGTTCCTACTCGTAATCACTTAAAATGAACGTTTTTTAAGCCAAAAATATGCAAATTTCCTTACACACTTAACGATTTTTTTGACACACTTCCGGTACAGTTATCGAACACATTGTCCTTTCAGCTCTTCCCATTGAGTAAACCTATTTTTAGAAAAAAAAATTTCAAATCCGTCCAGCGGTTTTCTAGATTTCGTAGGTTGTGACGGCCGGACGGACAGCCTGCCGACAGACAGACATACATTTTTTTTTACTTTTTTAGAATCAGTAGGTCCTAAAACGTCGAGAAATGCCAAAAAAGTAGGGGTAAGAATTTCACTTTGAACTCATGAATGTAATACTTAGGTCTTTCAGACCGAAGTAATTTGATTTTTGAACAAAACTTATCAAAGCAATTGTGAGTATTTTGAAAATAATTTTAATGAAATCAAAACAATTAGACCAATTGGAATCATATCAATTGAATAATGACAATTTTTTTATAGGAAAATTTTCATTAGACAATAGATTAAGTTCATGGAGGGATCAGTTTTTATTGTTTTGAAATTTTTTTTTTATTTTTGATCTACGGGTGTGACAACCCCGCGTACTCCAGTCCCTGCTATTGACATACGAGTTGACGTGAGATATCACATACCACTGGCAATAGCAGTGAGATGTCACTAGCCAAGGTGACATCTTAGGAGTGGTGGCGGATGAACTGTATTCAGTCAACGGTAGCACTCTCAATCTTAGCTGTTAAATAATCCTTGATGATGAGACGCTATTGCTTCGTTGAAGAAACGAGTCTTCATATAATTATGTGTGGGCTTTAATCTTTAAGAAAGACGGTGCGTCACAGGATCAAGGATTATGCAACCGGCTGGATTATTGGCAACTACATTTTTGTTTTGTTTCAGCAAATTTTTGTAACAATTTGCTGTTTACTTTTTAATTTACTTTTATTTTCTCTATTCTATCATAAAATATTGGCCTATGTCATATTTTGTCAGTGATAGGATTTTTTGTTTGGTTATCCATTCTTTAACAAAAAATATAAAAAAAGAAAAAAGAAAGATTTACGTCCAACAACACATTTGAACGTATGTTGTTGTGGGACCTTGGTCTTAAAAAGTTTTTATGTGTTATTGTGACACATATTGTAATTCCTACTACACAACACATTTTATTAAAAAAAAAAAAAATAGGTTAGAAAACAATACAATAATAATACTATTATTATCGAAAAAACATACAAATAAAGCTGATATAATTAAATGGAAGAGAATAAATATATATTTTCGGATCTTTTTTCTGGTGTTCTAAAGTTTTCGATACTGTTTTGTAGTGTTCTAAACTTTTTTGATATCGTTTTCTTCGATTCTAAACATTTTTTAATCATGGATGGAATAATAGTACTTTATGTATCTAGTTGCACAAAGTTGATTTTTTTCCGCACGCGTCGTAATTTCGTGGACAAATATACGTCAAGTGCGAAAAAAATCAATCTGTGCAACCAGTTGCACACAACGTTTTTTGCAATTCCGAAAACACAATTAAACAAAATTATTCCGCAACCAAATTTTTTACAATCAACATTCATATTAAAATGTAAGTAAGCATTTCTATTATCAGCTTAGCATTGAGACAATTTTCTATGAAACAGTGCGGAAAAATAAAACAATGCGGAAAAATAAAACAGTGCGGAAAAAAACCCACTTTTTGATATTGTTGACAATATCGAAATACGTTGAATTGTGATTCGGACTTGCAAAAAATAAATTTTTCTACTTCAAGCTACGAAAATGTCATTTTAATATATAGTAAAATCTATGTGAAAGAGAAACTTTTTCTAAGTAGTGACTGAAAATGTTTTCAGTCACTAGAACTGAAAGTAAATAAGTTTCGGTGGTCGCCTATAGGTGGGGGTTATTTAAAGAATTGTATATTTGATTGAATATTTGAGATTTTGATCGAAACGAATCGAAACTAATCACTATATCAATTGTGTGTAATTAGTCAAACTAATAATGAGTGTGTTTTTTTCTATATCGGAGAAATCGGAGCGATAAAATAAAATTTGTATCAGATATATCGTATAATTTTTTCCTCCGATAATTAACTGTCAGATATAAAATATATTCTCTGAGTCCTTTCCGCAAAAAAAAAAATTAAAAAAAATTTATTAAATAAATAAATAAATTTTATTAAAAAATTTATTTTTATTTGTTTTTAATTGAAACATTACCTACAATTTTTTAAATTTATACTTTAACGATGACTTACAGTCGGTAAAAAAAATATCTGTAATATCCGTAAAAGTTTTTAGAGAAAATATATGAACTATTTTCATTATTCATAATGTCAAATTCATCTACTAAAAACTTACAAAACGACATATCTAAATTTGACTGTATAAAAAATAAACAAGATTGTATTTTGTATATAGCATTTTTACCAGTGTAAAATAATGTTATTATTGTGTTCGCCTACAGATGGAATAATAACAGGCGAACACAATAATAACATTATTTTACACTGAAAAAATGCTATATACAAAATCCAATCTTGTTTATTTCTTACACAGTCAAATTTAGATATGTCGTTTTGTAAGTTTTCAGTAGATGCATTTGTAAATATTATCATTTATACAAGCGTAGAAAAAATAGCGTTTTCTACGCGTGGTAAAAACGTTTTTGCGTTCCTGAACTTATTCCACTCGACGCTATCGCGTCTCGTGGACAAACCATTCAGTCACGCAAAAAGAGACGTTTTCACCACTTGTATAAAAATCTACTATGGTTGCAATATACAGACAAAAATGCGTTTTTTTTGTGCTGTACGGTTGCAATAACAATATTGTCACTGTAAAATGCAAAATTTAAAAATATACTTTTTACTGTTTATTTTTAAATTTATTATAATAATAAAACTTCCTTATAGTAACAATTTGATTTTAAATAAATAACAGAATAAAAAACAGCAGTTGAAATAGTATATAAGTAATAGTTTAAGCAAAAATTGTAATAATAATTTAAGAACTGAGGATGACGTAAGTCGAAATCGATATTCTTTAAAATAAAAAATAAAAATCAAAATTGTTACTATAAGGAAGTTTTATTATTATAAATAAATTTAAAAATAAACAGTAAAAAGTATATTTTTAAATATTGCATTTTAATTCAAAAGTGACAAAAGCACACAAACAGTGAATAATATGGAAAACCATAATAACACATATTGTCACTGTAATTGTACGTTAGAGAAATTTAAGTTAATTTTCTTTAAATAAATTTTATTTCTACGCAAAACTATTAAACGGATTGATTTTCTAGATGTTATTTGAATGTATATTTAGTTTATACGAATGACAATGTTTCTGTACAATAAACTGGTTAATAATTTTTAGTTCACTAGATTTGAATATTGAACAATTTTGAATTATATATTAGAGATTTTTTTTGAGCACTTAAACTAAAGCAATTAATTTATTTTGAATTTTTCAATTCGAAGTATATTTTGAATTTTTCTCAGAGAAATACTTCATTTTTCTCTTATACGTGTTTCGAATTGGGATTCAAACTATTCTCGTCAGTGCCATGGTTCAAATTTGGCAGAACACACTATCCAACTAACCTACCGAGGTGATGGTATTTCAAAGTGGTTTGGTTAAAATTATTTATGGTTAAAAACATTTATATTATGTACATATATATAAAAAACAAAAAACCCCTTTGAAAATTGAGTGAATTTCATATAAAAAGTATTGGGATTGAATTGAATAAAAATATTATCTTTCACTTGATGTTTTTATTTGAAATGTATTTATTTAAATTTTATAAAACATTATTTTATATAATATAATTAACGCAAGAATGTTTTGAATTTTTCTTGAAACACAAGAATTAATTTAACAAAAACAATTAACCCTGCTCGTTGATATCATTCAAAAATCTTATTGGATTTTATGGATAATGTTTGGATAGATAGAAAGAGATAAATCTATCACATAAAATTATGTCAACAAATGAAATTTTAAACTGAATTTGAAATAATAACTAAATTTCGCTAGTTAAAGCTCTAAGTAGGTTTAAATTTTACACAAAATCGAATAGCACAATAACACCTTTATTTAGTTTTCTAGTAAAAATCAGAGTTAATAAATTTTACATTTAGGGAAGATAACATCTTGGTCGCCCACATCTTTCCATTTTTGAAAGCAATCTTACCTTAGAGTTTAGTTATTAAAACCAACACTTTAAAACTATTATATTAGATATAAAACTGATTATTACAATTAATGTTTTCATTACATTTAGTTATACTTATATATTTATCATTTAAGAGATTAATTAAGTTTAAAATTCACACTGTCACTTATAACAAGTGTTGATAAGACGACCATTCACCATTGTCATATATATATATATACACATATATACACATGCCCATACATACACATACACACATATATAAACGTACATACACACATATATACACATGTACTCACATATATATACATGTATACATACATATACACATACATGTACACATACATACATACATATATACACACACACATATAGGCAAACATACATATACATATACAAACATACATACATACATACATATACACACATACAGACATACACATATATATATATATATATATATATATATATATATATATATATATATATATATATATATATATATATATAATATATATATATATATATATATATATATATATATATATATATATATATATATATATATATATATATATATATATTATATATATATATATATATATATATATATATATATATATATATATACATACATATATATATATATATATATCCATACACATACACATGTACATATATACATACATACACACATATACACACATACACACATGTATACATACATATACATATATACATACACATACACCTACACATACACATACACATACACAAACACATACACATACATACACATACATACACATACATACTCATACATACACATACATACACATACATACACATGTATACACATACATACATATACACACATACATACACATATATACGCACATACATATATACCTATATATATTACATATATTTATTAACAGCAAACATACATATTAAGAAGTTTTCACCTTATGTCCAACATACTAATTTATGTGGTATTGTTATATAAACATACATACATACACATATATACATACATATATACATATATATACATATATATATATATATATATATATATATATATATATATATATATATATATATATATATATATGTATATATATATATATATATATATATATATATATATATATATATATATATATATATATATATATATATATATATATATATATATATATATATATATATATATATATATATATATATATATATATATATATATATATATATATATATATATATATATATATATACATATACATACACATACATATATACATACACACACATACATACATACACACGCACACATACATACATACAAACATATCCATACACATATATATACACACACATATACACATATATACATACATATATATACATACACATACACACATACACATACATATACATACACACATACATACATACATACATGCATACATACACACATACATACACATATGTACATATATTGATAATTCATATAAATATGTTATATATATTTTGATAATTCAAATATGGAATATATGTATAAAATTTGTTTGAACGATATCTTTAATACTTTAGACGTATTTTTAGACTTCCTTTCATTTATTCCAAATTACATAAAATTGATAGAAATACGAAAGATGTTTTAAGAAAGTTATATATAAACATTAAAAACTAGTTTCAATGTTTATATATACCTTTTGTATTATATTCTGTAGCTGTAAATCAAAGAAAGTTAATTAATTCGAAGTTCTATTTTCATTAAATTTATTAAAACTAAATTAAATTAATGCCAAATCTCAGCTAATCTTATATATATATATATATATATATATATATATATATATATATATATATATATATATATATATATATATATATATATATATATATATATATATATATATATATATATATATATATATATATATATATATATATATATATATATATATTTATATATATATATATATATATATATATATATATATATATATATATATATATATATATATATATATATATATATATATATATATATATATATATATATATATATATATATATATATATATATATATATATATATATATATATATATATATATATATATATATATATATATATATATATATATATATATATATATATATATATATATATATATATATATATATATATATATATATATATATATATATATATATATATATATATATATATATATATATATATATATATATATATATATATATATATATATATATATATATATATATATATATATATATTAAAATTCAATTATTTCGAATAGCGATATCCTAAGATATCAAACCATCAGTTTTTTTTAAGAAACAAAAATGTTATCAATGTTTTTTAAGAATAATATTTCACACGCCATGACACCTTTTCAAGTTGACGAAATTTGTATCTTTATTTCTAATAAATCTGCATTTTCATTAATTATATTATGAAATTTAAACTAAAATACTCCATTTTATTTACATTCATTTATTCCTGGTAATGGCATTTTGATAAATTTTTTTATTTTCTCTAAATCAACAAACAAAATTTTTTTTTTAATCAAAACAAGAAACACGAAATTCCAATTGGAGATGTTTATGTATATTCTCGAAATACTACAACAAATTGACATTTGTGTTTTTTTAATGTAAGAGTGTCCTCTTACATAATTATACCCAACTATAGGTGCGTTCGATTTGACTGAAACAACCGAAAAAACAACAACAATTGCATTTAATTTTTCAGTTGCTTCAGTTGTTTCAGTCAAATCGAACACGGCTTATATACCACGACTTGTTGATTAGATCGTTTCTTAATTTAACACTACAAAAATCAGATAAATTCTATAACCTTTTTAAAAATGTTAATAATTTTCATCGACTAAAATCACTACGGTTTAATTTCATTTTAATTTTAAATGAAAAAAAGTAATAAAAATAAACAACGACACAACAATGTTGTATCGAATTGAAAACCATAAATTACGAGAATTTCAAGAGAAAAAAATTATTTTCCTGATTTTTTTCAATCTTTTAATTAGAAAAATTAAATTATTTTTAAAATACCACCATTATTATATATTATTAAATATCATATATTATATATTATTGAATGTTTGTAGCACATTGAAGCAGGAATATCTCGCCCACGGTATGCCAGTATACCTTATCCAGCAGCCCTGGAAACTGGCTAGGATTCGATGGCCCAATCACCCGTTAATCCGAAAGGTGAATCCGAAATTCAAATGATTAAAGAAACGTACACTAGAAAGAAACAAAACCAAACAAACCGGAATAATCAAATATCGACCCTTAGCTATCGTACCCGGACACGAGTAGGGAACTGGAATGTCAGAACTCTGATAGAAACATCGCGGTTAGCACAAGTTGAGAAAGTAATGAAAGAATATAACATCGAGATACTAGGACTCAGTGAAGTAAGATGGAAAAACAGCGGAGAGATAACAACAAGCGAAGGAAATTATATGATGTTCTCTGGTAAATCCAACACACACGAACAAGGCGTAGCAATATTAACAACACCAAACGCAAAGAAAGCACTTCTCGAATGGAAACCAATCAGTAGCAGAATAATAACAGCAAGATTCCAATCGAAAATTAGAAATACAACGATCATACAGTGCTATGCACCTACCGAAGAAGCTGATGATGCGACAAAAGATGAATTCTACGAACAGCTCCAAGCAACACTGGCTAGAGCACACCGAAATGACATCAAAATAATACAAGGTGATTTCAATGCCAAAATTGGAACCGACAACACCGAAATGGAATCAGTCATGGGCAAGAATGCACTAGAATCAACACGTAACAATAATGGAGATAGGCTCATCGATTGTTGTGTCACAAATCAACTATTCATAGGAGGCAGCAAGTTCCCACACAAGAACATACATAAATACACTTGGACATCACCAAATGGAAGAACCAAGAATCAAATTGATCACGTACTGGTGAATAAGAAGTTTCTATCCTCACTACAAGACGTCAGAGCAAAGCGAGGAGCAGACATACACAGCGACCATCAACTGGTAATTGCAACATTCAAAATTAAACCAGCCGCTGTAAAACACAACAAGTCATGTCAGAGGAAATTTAACATCAACAGATTGAGCGACAAAAATACAAATAACATCTTCAAAGAATCGCTCCAGCTCAATCTACCAAACAACGAAACCACCAGCATTGATGAAAAATGGGAACAAGTTAAAGAAGCTTACGTCAAAACTGCTACAGATGTGCTTGGATACCAAGACAAATCACGGAAACCATGGATTAGCGATGATACCTGGAAGAAAATTGAAGAGCGTCGTCAGCTCAAGTTGCAATTGTGTCACCAGAACACAACCGAGATCCGCAGCAAATATGAAAGTACAGCAAAACAAGTTAAAAAGATGGCAAGGAATGATCGCAGAAGATATACAGAAAGCATTCTCAAGACTGCAGAAACAGCAGCAGCTAATAGAAATATGCGCACACTACACAAATGCGTGAGAAAGGTCACCAACAAATATACAAACACTCCACCAATAAAGGATGAATCTGGTCAAACCCTCACAACACATGAACAGCAGCTAAATAGATGGAAAGAATACTTCGAAGACAACTGCCACCAACATGAAGATAACTTGCAGTCTCCGGATGACAACTATAACGAAACTATCAGCACCCATCCACCAACGGAACGGGAAGTTAGAGATGCCATACAGAAACTCAAGAATAACAAATCTGCTGGTACAGATAATATATCAGCAGAATTACTCAAAGCAGATGTAAACACAACAGCAGAAGCTCTAACACCACTATTAGCTGATGTATGGAACGAAGGTAAAATACCAACCAAATGGAAAGAAGGTTTAACCATAACAATCCCAAAGAAAGGTGATCTAAGAGAATGCAAAAATTGGAGAGGTATATCTCTGCTCAACACAATAATGAAAATACTAGCGATGATCATTCTCGAAAGAATATCTCCATCAATTAACATGAAACTAAGAAACGAACAAGCCGGCTTTAGACCAGGAAGAAGCTGTACCGATCATATCAACACAATCCGTATCATCATAGAGCAATCAAACGAATGGAATTCACCATTGTATCTCCTCTTCGTGGACTTCGAACGCGCCTTCGACTCAATTAACAGAAGCGCGATATGGAAGACACTTTGTGAAATGGGCGTCCCGAAGAAAATAGTTGATCTAATCAAAGAAATGTATCGGGATGCTGGAAACAGAATACAATACAAAGGACAGCAAAGTGATAAATACTACAACCACCGAGGAGTGAGACAAGGCTGTGTACTATCCCCGCTACTATTCCTGATAGTACTAGATAGTATCATGAGAAAGCTCGATGATGCAAGTCCAAATGGAATCCAATGGAACACAACAAGCCGGCTCAATGATCTAGACTATGCAGATGACATCTGTCTACTTACACACACACATACGGAAATGCAGCAGAAAATACAGAAGCTATCAGCCCTTGCACATGAAGTCGGTCTCAACATTAATATCAGGAAAACAAAGTCTATGAGATTGAACACCAAAACGATAACACCAATTACCATCAACAATACACAAGTGGATGAAGTCGGCAAATTTGTGTACCTTGGTTGTACTGTAGCAAAAACAGGCGGGACTGAAGAAGATATCAGTCAGCGCATTAACAAAGCTAGAAATACGTTCAATATGCTTCACAAGATCTGGAATGCATCCGTCCTGTCAAGAAAGACAAAGCTACGAATGTTCAATGCATGTGTCAAGTCAGTACTGCTATATGGGTGTGAAACGTGGAAACACACAAAGAAGATCACAAATCAACTACAGGTGTTTGTGAACAAATGCCTGAGAAGACTGATCAAATGCTTCTGGCCGAACACCATCAGTAACCAGGATCTTCTACGACAGACAGAGCAGTTAGACATTGAGTCCGAGATAAAACAAAGAAAATGGAGATGGATAGGACACACACTGAGGAAACCAGCTAAAGATATAACAAGGATGTCCCTAGAGTGGAATCCACAAGGTAAAAGGAGAGTTGGAAGACCACCCATGACGTGGAGGAAAACGGTGCTAGCTGAAGCAAAACAAATCGGCAAGACATGGGGTGAACTGAAAGCGATTGCCCCGAACAGAGTCAGATGGTCCAGCCTAGTAGACGCCCTATGCTCCTAAATGGAGATAAAGGAGAAAAAAAAAAAAAAAATATATTATTGAAGCACTTGGTTTGAAACACATTTTAGATAACTTTTTGAGTAATAAGACACTTTAAATATGGTAAATTATTAAAGTAAAAAATATATATATATTTATCACGACGGAGAGTTTTATCCACGTCCATCTTCTTTCGTTGCACATTTTACTCTCCAATCAATTATATTTCAATATATGACACTAATTTCGGGTTAGATAACCGAAATTGCATCTTTTAAGATGCAAACGGTCACTTTTAAGATAAAGAAACTGCGAGAAAGAAAACTGGTTTTCTACCACGTAAAAGTTATTCGCACTTCATTATTTTTATTATTTATATTAGCCCAATATTTTATCTTCCTATAGAGATTTTTTTAAACTTCAAAATTTAAACGTCAAAATTTAAACGTCAAAATTTGTGCATGTAAAATAATCAAAATTGATTGATTTTCCTTGCAAATTTGGTTATTTTGATTGCAATTAAAAGTTTTTTAAAAGTGAATTTTTGAAAACAATAATTAATTAAATTGTTAATTGTGTTATGTTCTTAAGTTTTTAATGCATTAGGGATACTGATATGATAAAATCGCATTAAAATATGGAAATGAAATCAACCTTTAGGTATATTATTATTATTATTATTATTATTATTATTATTATTCACTTATTTTGGTTTATTTACAAACATTTTTTACAAAATCTAACAGTATCAAATATATACAATCATAAAATAGTTAGTTTTTGTAAAAAATTTTTTGTAAATAAACCGAAATAAATGAATAATAATCATAATAATAATTTAATGATAATTTTTCGGAAAAACATTGTTCGAAAAATGCTTTTAAAAATCAATACTAACAAGGCAACAGGCCCTGATTTTATTCCTCCGATTATACTTAAAACATTTGCTAGGGAGCTAGCACCAATCCTCACTAAAATCTTCTATTTGTCATATAAGAAAGGAATTTTTCCTGAAATTTGGAAAATGGCTAGTGTACAGCCAGTTTCAAAAAAGGGCAGTAAGACTGATCCTACGAATTACAGACCCATTTCAATTTTATCGGTAGTTGCTAAAATTTTTGAGAAATATGTCAATTTTAATTTAATGAGCTTCTTAGAGTCTTCCAAATTAATTAATGAGAGACAATATGGATTTCGAAAAGGAAGAGCGACGGGAGATTTGCTGTCTTTTGTCACTCATATCTGGAACAAGTCGCTTGAAAACTTTGGAGAAACATTCGGTGTTGCTCTTGATATTTCCAAGGCATTTGACAAAGTTTGGCATAACAACCTTATATGCAAATTGAGATCCTATGGTTTAGACGAGCAGCTTATATCTTGGACACAGAGCTTTATATCTGATCGAAAATTTCGGGTTAATGTTGACGGTGTATCATCGAATACTTTTTCAACTAATGCAGGAGTTCCTCAGGGTTCCGCTTTGTCCCCAACTCTTTTTCTTATCTATATTAATGATTTGTTGGACTCAACGGTTCATCCTATACATAGTTTTGCTGATGACAGCACGCTTCATGCGTCTCATGAAGCACCTAAATTATATACACCCTTAGCGCTTAGTGAGTGTAGATCAAAGTTGATAGATTCCCTTAACACTGATCTTAAAACAATTATGGATTGGGGTATTGCTAACAGTGTTGAATTCAATACAAGCAAAACACAGGTTTGTCATTTTTCTAGGATAACGACACCCAATCCTTTTCTATTAACGTTTGGCCCCAAAAATCTTTTAGAGAATGAGTCTGTCAGACTTCTAAGAGTTGAGATTGAAAATAATATGAAGTGGAATTCTCATATTTTTAATCTGGCTAAGAATGCTGTTCAAAAGTTAGGATTTTTGGGGCGATGTCGTAAGTTTTTCGATAGCGAACAACTTCTTTTAGTTTATAAATCTTTTATACGTCCCTGCATGGAATACTGTTCTCACATATGGGGTGGAGCTTACTTGAGTAGTCTCAACTGCCTTGATTCTGTACAGCGTAGAGCTATTAAACTCATTGGTAACCCAAGTCTTACTAACGGTCTTGATTCCTTGCAGCACAGAAGAAATGTTGCTGATTTGACTATATTTTATAAATATATTATGGATGAGCGAGCTTCTGAAGAGATCAAATCGATTTTACCTAAATCAGCAAACCTTTCGCGTCACACCAGAGCAAACGTAGCAGCGCATCCCTTTACAGTTCAAATAATTAGGTGTAGAACTGTAGCCTTCCAACGTGACTTTTTCAACAGAGTCTCTCATCTTTGGAATGCCTTACCTTCCTGGGTTTTTCCTGATGAATTTAATCCTCAAGGCTTTAAAGTTAACGTTCATAAATTTCTCAGAGAATCTTAATTTTTATTCCATTCTTATCCCTAGTTGGCATGGTATCTTCGGATATTCAGAGACGTTAATTTATAATTTGTTATAATTAACACTAAACATGCCTAACTTTGAATAAAAAAAAAAAAAAAAAAATAATAATAATATACCTGAAGGTTGATTTAATTTCCATATTTTAATGCGATTTTAATTATTTCAGTATCTCTAATGCATTAAAAACTTAAGAGCACAACAACAATTTTATTAATTATTGTTTTCAAAAATTCACTTTTAAAACACTTTCAATTGCAATCAAAATAACCAAATTTGCAAAGAAAATCAATCACTTTTGATTATTTTACATGCACAAATTAAAACAGCTGGTTTGAGCTGGTTTGAGCTGTCAAAATATTTTCGGGAAAAAACTCTATTCCTAGGATATTATTTTGAAAACGTGCATTTTTTGTCGATTTTTAAATTTTTGATTTTTTAAAAATTTTAAATTTTGATATTGACGAAAGAAAAAAAAGTGATTTCTAGATTTTTGAAGTCAAACTTTATAGGTGCGATGAGAGTAAAATTTCAAGATTGCGACAATCGTCACCAAAATTTGAAACAATTAAAATTAATGTAAAAAGCAAAGGCAAATAAAATGAATTTATCAAAGAAAATTTATATGAAATAAACATGATTACCATTTTCGGTTGCACATTTGGAATCATTTTTTATTTAAAATAAAATAATAACTGTACGTTTAAAATGTTTATTCTCTTCCATTTATTAATACCAACTTTATTTGTATGTTTTTTCCATAATAATAGTATGTATTATTGTATTGTTTTCTAACCTGAATGAACTTAACCTATTGTCTAATAAAAATTTCCTGTAAAAAAATTATAATTATTCAAATGGTATGATTCCAATTGGTCAAAATGTTTTGATTGTATTAAAATTATTTTCAAATTATAATCACAATGGGTTTGTTCAAAAATCAAATGTTAAGTGAAATTCTCTTCTTTCTTTTAGTTGAATTTGGTTGATTTTTTTTTTTTAATAAGAAATGTTGTGTAGTAGGAATTACAAAATGTGTCACAACAACACATAGATACCTTTTAAGACGTAGGTCCCACAACAACATGCGATTTGAGGTATAGGTGGACGCTTTTTTTAAATCTTTGTGGATTGAAGGCACTCGAGACTATTGATTCGGGCAAAGCATTCCATGTGTACGATGTACGCACAAAGAAATCTCTTTGCATTCTATTACTATGACAGTGAGTAATTTCGACAATCCGACCGCCCGCACAAACCGATTGACGAGTAAAACGGGGAAAAACGTATGTCTGAGGCATTATGGACCTGATTTCATCCGAGCACTGCTGGTGACGATATTTATAAAAAACAACGAGATCAGCAACAGTGCGACGATGTTGTAGGGAATCAAGATCTAATATAAGATCTCGATCACCAACAATTCGTATAGCTCGCTTTTGAACACAGTCCAAAAGAGCCAGGATAGTAACAGATGCAGCGCCCCAAACTTGACAACAATACTCCATACAGGGACGAATATAGGACTTATAAATGTGGAGTAATTGATGCGAAGTAAAATATTTTTTACATCTATTGAGGAGGCCGAGTTTTCTTGACGCGCTCTTTGCCATGGCCATTATATGATCGATCCAGAGTAAGTCATTGGATATTGTGACTCCCAATAAACGAATGCTTTCACATACGTCTGTTTGGTCGTCACACATATTAATTGAAATATCGTTGGGAAGCTCGGTCTTTGATCTGGAAACAATCAATAGCTGTGTTTTGGTGGAATTAAAATTGACCAAATTTTTGTCACCCCAATCGGCGACTTTTTTTAGGTCCTCGTTTACATTTATGGCAGCGTCTCTCCGGACGGGATGTATGGAATGGATTTTTTTTATCATCAGGGATTTTTTCAAATTTTTTCTTTTGTTATGTTCGCACAACCCCTTGGGTGGGGGGTTAAACAAAAATTTTCCATTTTCGAAAATAAGTCAAAACCTGTGCTTTCGAGAATTACAAAAAAAACTGTTTTGCACTACAAACAAAATCACCTTTCACCATGATCAAAAATAATTTGTTTTCAAAATTTCAACTCTCGCACTCGCACATAGCATCAAAACGTTTTTTTTTATGCGAAATTCCTGCAACCGTGAATTATTTTAATTTTCTTCTTTTGTAATGTTCAAAGTTAAGGGGGGGGGGCCATCACCATCATGGTGAAAGGTGATTTTGTTTGTAGTGCAAAACAGTTTTTTTGTAATTCTCGAAAGCACAGGTTTTGACTTATTTTCGAAAATGGAAAATTTTTGTTTAACCCCTAACCCAAGGGGTTATGCGAACATAAACAAAGAAAATATTTAAACCCCCCCCCGGGTTGCAGAAAAAAACACTCGTTTTTTGGCAATAACTCAAACACTAAGCAGTCGAAAATTCGTTGAAATTTTTTTGAAATATTTCAACCTTTTTCGATTTTGCTAAACCAAACTCGATTCCTTAAAAGTAACTTTTATTTTACTTTCTCCTTATTTATGTCCATAAAATATAGATAAAAAAAAATATTTGAAATTTTTTTGTTATCACCAGGCGTGGGAAAACACAAGTATTGTACAAAGTATGCTTCAAATTTAGTACGGATGTTAAAATATAAAATTTTCAATATATGTATTAGATTCACATTTAGTAAAGGATAATTAAATTGATAAAAAAACACATGTGAATTTTTCATAAACTAATCTTTAAAAATCGTATAAAACAATCCTTGTCACTTAGTTTTTTTTGTAATTTGATAGTTTACTTTACTTTAAAATTTATGAAAAACAAAAACAAAGACGATTTTTGAGATATGAGCTTTGAAGTAAACCAAGGTTTAACGCGAAAGAGTAAAATTATTAATTTTCAACTAACACATTTCCATTAATCAACAATTTTTCTCTTTACATGCAATAATACACGTAAATCGCATGAAATTTGTGAGACCTATTAGCAAAACATTAACATCGTACCAAAACATCGTGAAAATGGCCCAAAAATTCAAACACGCAAAACTCGGATTCAGAATACCCAAAAAAATCCAGACATTTTTTTTCTATAGTCAATACCAACAATATATTTAAATTACAGATAAGTTGGTTGGTTTTAATAATTGAGCAATCCGCTTTTAAATCAAGAAGAAAAATTTCTAGTGATTTTTTCGAAGGATTCTTGGAAGACGAACAACTGAGAACAGTTTTTATCCACGACTACTAAAGAATATATGCTTTCCATGCGTATGTCTTCCATTGTAATTGTATTCATTCTTCAACTAGTGCGTATAATTAAATTCTTCAACAGTTCTATAGTTTATTAAATATTCCCCTGACAAATT